>JANUSC010000147.1:0-558797 GCA_025200525.1 Camellia lanceoleosa | reverse complement strand
TATGCTATACTTTACATTCAGACATTCATTCTCATTTCCATGCCGATATCTCAAGCAGACATCGGGACACTTCTAACACTTTTGGCAGTTTCCATAGAGTACACTGGCAGTGCCAAAGTTCGAGCCGTCAAGGCCAAGATGGGATGCTACAGAGGAGCATAGACCGTCCGCTTCAAGATTTACAGATTCCAAGAAGTTCTTTCAACCTCCGCTTCCACAACCCTCTATAACTGCTTCCATAATCGACCGATGCATCACATTATCAATACCGCATTTGATATACTACATTCATATACCACTCCACGGCACCGATCACATTGTAGATCTCATATAATCGCTAATTTCCTTAACCCTCATACACTTACAATCATTCAATCCGCCACGCACTTATATACTACTCACAAAGATTCATACATTGTAATCATATAATCGTGATGGATACTATACTCACTTCGTGATAGCATAACCGATGGACATTTGCCAAATTGTTCTTTTCAGGCCCTCATTCCAGAGCATACTGTACCCACGCTGGCGCCTCACAATGGGATTCCTTCAAAGGCTCTCCCCGGCAAAGCATAGGGGAGAGCTTTGATTTAGGGACTCCAAGACACGTACCGGCGAGAGCTGCTGCTCACACCGAGAACAGCCATGGAGCCCCGCCCCAGATGATGATGAGTCGACAAAGGAGGCAAGTGAGTCCACAAATGAGTCGCCTCAGGTGGAGATGAGGCCGAGATAGCTCGGGTTCCAACTCGTAGTGAGCCGACGGCAGAGTTCTCCCTCGCCGAGAAGAGGAAGAGGAGGGCTTCTCAGCCTTTGTGGCGATCGGGCGCCGATTCAAATGTTTTGTTTTTGCTTTTATTTCTTTTGCCCGTAGTTTTGCACATTGCATGCATTTCTAGTGCTTTTATGTTCTCTAAAACTTGTACTTTTTGCAAAAAAGAAACCAGAAATGATGGAAAGAAAACAGCTTTTTGATTGAAAAAGTGTTACATTTTACATTCTAAGCATCACATCACATCGCATCACATAGCATGTAAATGAGATTGAATTTTGTTTGAAAACTACACACTCGAATTGCAATGTCTTAATTAGGTAGTGAACCAACTGATAACTGAAAGAACAAAACAACTCAATAAGCAAAACCAGGACTTGACATGCTAACCAAATGTGAATACAACTCGATAAGCAAGACAAGAACTTAACAATCAACGCAAAATACAACTCAATAAACAAATTGAAGTAACACAGGCACGACTTCGCAAAATCGTCACAAAAAGCATTTGAAGTGGAACAAGACACAAGTTCTCAACACTTCCAACACATGCACAGCCTTTTAGAGAACAAAGCGAGGCTATTGGCTATCAAGCATATGGGAGGCCATCGGCCACCATAAAGAGTTATCGCCACAAGAACTAGCCGATCGGTTATAAAATGGTCGGTCACCATCAAATTGGCCGACGCCATTAAAGCGTAGTGCCCAAATTGTTGCCTCATGACTTCCACACAACACCTTATCTTCTACAAAACCCCAATTGTAGTTTCTCCATTTCAACTCGCTTTTGCCCCAAATGGAAGTATTTCTTGTCCAAAACCTCACTAATTGATTGCTAACTTGATGGCTCAAAAAGTTGAATCGGGGCTTCTAATAAATGCACTATTCACGCTGAGTCGCACTCCGCCGCTTTCGCTCCTTCATGCCGCAGCCTAGGTGTTGAATCTGTAACTCATGTTTTTAGCTTCATGACAAGAGATATGCCCCACTTTCAAGACTTCCAAGCTTTGATGGAGTCTCAACGCAATGAAGAGATCTTGCCCCAATTCCGCTTCGACATCCAAGCCTTAGGACGGATGTGTGGGCTCACTTTGCATGACGCCGATCTTTTGATTCGCGACGAGAACCGGATATTCCAGCCCGATTCATCACTTTTCTCGATGCCGGTGACTACGGTGATCATCACGCAGGGTTTTCTTGACACGCCCTCGGCTTGTGCATGTTGTCTTATTTCTTGCTTGCCCTAGGCCTGGAGGGTCTAGTCCGCTTGATTGAGGTTGCCCAAGGTTTAAAAGAGGGCATGGGTCAGATTGCCATGACACTAGCCGAGACATCATGGGTTTGATGCTTTCCATCGCCGAGAGATGACTAGATTTATGAGTCCACTACTATCAGAGGTAATGTTCTTCCTACTCACATGTGTATTTCACATCACTGCCCAGTTCGCTTTTTCTCTCAAAACCCTTTTCTCACTTTTCTCCACGCACCTCTCTATTCTTAATCTCTCATTTTTCATCCGTCCCCAGATATGGTTGATGGATAAGTTGGAGAGTGGTGGACACATGCCCCAGATATTTAGCTCGCGCTATTTCTTCCGAAATTAGTTGATGCCCCAGATGAGGGATGGTGGTGTGAATGGATGTGCAGCTTGTCCGCTGTCAACATTGCTTGGCACTACCCCTGGCTCAATCTGCCAGCGATGAGTTACAAAGATGTCTCGCCAAATTGGGATTCAGCTTGATCGGCCTAACACATGTCTTTACTTGCTCCGATTCCTAAGGCTAATTTGGCCATGGATCAGACTTATCCTAAGAAGGGATAGAGTACCCGCCACATTTCCACCCGAGGTACATATCTAGCTCGCAGATGCCACAACATGGAGGACAAGAGAGCTTCCTGACCTGCTCCCACTTTCGGCTTGCACCTCTCTCGATGAGTGCATAGCTTGCTCGATGAAGAGGCGCAGTTGGGCCTACTTTGGCATCAAAGGCTTCCACAAGCTCGGGAGGGGCGAGGGAACACCGACTTATCCATGCCCCGAGTTTATTGCTTTATCAAGCATTTTCAAGTTTTATGAATGTAATAAAAGCAACTTCAATTTGAATTCAAGAGAGGAGAACTCAGCATCAAATCAATGTAATTGAAGGTTGTGGGTACTTTAAAAATTTTCGCTTTGGTCCAAAAATGGTCTAAGTCGTAAAAAGATTAATTTGAGCAAAATCAACTTTTATTAAAACTTTTCAAAACCATTTTCGATATGGATCACAACTCGACACGCCCGAGATCTATCACTGAGATGTACAACCCCAGATTCAGCAACTGGAAAGTTGCCCCTAGTCTGAATAGCACTACACTGGAGATCACAATCGAGCTCTTGAATGCAGTATAGACAAAGATGACCAACACGATCACATGGACAAAGTTGATTTGGAAGTGTTTATATCGACTTTAATGAAGTTGCCTACGATCCCTAATATAACTGCCCACGAGTTCGGCTCAGTTCACTGTATTAACACTCTTCTTTGCGCCTAACTTTTCCAAGGCCACCTTTTTGGGTTTTCAACCTTATAGCTTAGTTTTTATTATTTCAAATTTTATGTGCTCTAACTTTGCCTAGGTCGCCTTTCAGTGTTTTCGCCCAGCGCCACCAATGATAGTATTTATTCAACTTGTCCATGTTGATCGGCCGAAGAACTCAAGGCCATCTAGGTCCATCAAACGAAAAGCTCCAATTCTGCCCCATAGACTCTGATGATGTAGGGACCAAATTCAATTGGGTCGAACTTGCCCCTAGGGTCGTGAATGGGAGCTCGGTTGTCTTTGAGCACTAGATCCCCTTCTTTCAAATTCTCGACTTAACCTTTCTTATTGAAAGCCCCGCAATTTTTGATAACCCTAACATGATACGTTGCCACCTTTTCACAACAAAGATGAGTTCTTCGAATCGCTGTCGCTAACTGGCCTTATCCGGCACTTAGCCAATACTGCAATGATAGAACCTCAACTTCACAGGCGTAACAACCTCCATCCCATAAACCAAGGAATACAGAGTTGCCCCAAGAGAAGTTCAAATTGAAGTCCCAGAGCCCCAAAAGAGCAAATGGCACTTATCCGCCACCCTCGAGGTTTCCCACCATCTTCTCGCAGTAATGTGCTTGATGTTCTTGTTGGAGGCCTCAACTGCCCGCTGGTTTGTGGCCGATATGTAGATGACTTATGAAAAAGCCACGTTGTATTTCTCCAACAAGTCGATCACCTCCTTCTTGAAGTGGGAACCATTATCCCAAATAATCTCATTCGACCCCGAGCGACAAATAATGTTGTTCTCGATGAACTTAGCGACGCGCGCCGCTTCAACATCAAGCAGAAGATTGGGCCTCAACCCACTTCGTGGAAATAGTCTATCGCTATCGAATGTACTATGCCCGTTGGACCCCTTCGAGTGATGTACAAATTCAATCACATCAATCCTGCATCGAAAACCTATAGTGAAGTCATGTTGTACAGCTTCGACGGCGGAATGTTTATGTGGTTTGCATGGATCTGGCATTTGTGGCATCGCCGAACAAAACCAATATAATCCTCCTCCATGGTTGACCAGTAATAACCCTATCTAAGGATCTTCCGGGCTAGCGTTTCCCCGCTTACGCGCCTTACACTTCCTCCATAGATGGCCTCCATCAGCGCTTTAGACTCTTTCAAAGATCAACGATAGCTTATGCATCCCGAGATGACCCTCTAGTACGCTTACCCTCGCAGACGATGAATCGAAAGTACCATTCTTCGAATTGTCCTCTTGTCTTTGACATTTGCCCCTAGTGGATAAGTCTCCTTTTCCAAGAAGTTTCATATGTCATAATACCAAGGATTTTGATCTTTGTACTTCATCTATGGCGTAATCACCAGAGGGCAAGACATACCATTGTTCGCTGATGATCGGACGATCCGGACTTCAAAGGATGTCTATCATAGAAGATAAAGTTGCTAATGAATTAGCGAACTCGTTGTTCTCTAATGTATGAGCTAAGTTTAGTTTTTCAAACCGAGGAATCGTAACGCCCAAGGTCCGTGATAGATTCTCATCTTTTTCTTCTTTAACTTTCCAATCTCCTTTAGCTTGAGATACAACAAGGTTCGAGTCCTCGATCACATCCAACTGCTTTTGCCCCTAGTTCCAAGGCTTCCAATCCAACAATACATGCCTCATATTCTGCCTCATTGTTCAATACATTGAACCAGAGTTTGAATGCTAAGGGTATGCGGGGATTGTTGAGTGCTATCGGCAACACCCCTATCCCATACCTGCATCTGGTTTGACACCACAAAGTACATCATCCAAGTCTCTTCTTCAACATATAGAATGGCCTCGCTCATCACAACAGATATTCCATCGCTTCATCCCTTCAACCGGGTGGCTCTGCTAGGAACTCCGCCATCGCTTTCCCTTTCATCGATTTATGCGTTATGTACTTTTAAATCAAATTTGGAAAGGTATAAACCAACGAGCTAGCCTACCAGAAGTGCCGCTTTCAAAAAAGATATTTGATGGGATCTAATCTCGAAACCAGTATTACAGAGTGAGCTAACAGGTAGTGCCTCAACTTCCTGGTAGCCCATACCAAGGCCAGACAAGCCTTTTCCAGCGGGGTGTAGCGGGTCTCATAATCTAGCATTTTCTTGCTCAGGTAGTAGATATCCTTCTCCACTTTGTCCTCAGGCTCCTGTGCAAGCATGCACTTATTGTCGTTTTGGTCACTGATAGGTACAGAATCAACGGTTTCCCTAGCTCAGACGGTGACAACACAGGTGGGTTCTATAGATATTGTTTGATCTGCTCGAAAGCGACTTGGCATCGGTTGTCCCATCGAAACTTCTTTCCTTTCTTCAGGAGACCAAACAATGGTTCACAAGTCAAGGTTAATTTTGCAATAAACTGTCTTATGAATTGCACTTACCTGTAAAGCCTCGCACCTCCTTTTCAAATACCCTGGTGGCATTTCTAAGATGGCCTTGATTTGAAGGATCTCGATACCTTTTGTGTGATCAAGAACCCCAAAGATTTTCTCTCACAGAACACCAAATGTACATTTCTGAGGATTCAGCTGCAATCGATACTCTCTGATCCATTGGAAGAATTTGTGCAAGGCGGTGTAGTGGCCCTTTCTTTCCTTGGACTTGACAATCATGTCGTCCACGTACACCTCAACCTCTTTATGGATCATATCCTGTAGGATTGTGGTCACACTGCTGATACGAGCCGCCGCTTCTTCAAACCGAACCAAGATCACCCTATAACAATAGGTTCTACTGGCATCGAAGTAGTCTTCCCCATCTTGTGCCATCAAATTCGACAGTAGTCAAAACCCATCCATGAATGAGAGCAACGATGCCCGTATGAAGTCCACTAATCTGCCGACATAATGTAGAGGAAAGTTGTCCTTCTGACCGGCTTTTGTTCAAATCCTCAAGTCCATACATACCGACTTTTGCCGCCTTTCTTCTAAGACGCACAATGTTGGCCAACCAAGTTTGACATCAGATACTAACAGAACCTCGCCGACCGCTTTGGTGACCTCTTCTTTGACTTCAGGCCCGCCGATGGATCCTACTTGAGTTTCTTCTTAATGATCGGGCTTCGGGTCAAGAGGGATCCGTGTTGCATAATCTCTCGATCGATTCCAAGCATGTCTTCGTAAGGCCACGCTAAAAATCTTTGAAATCTTTTAATAAAGCGATTAAGCGCCGCCCTCCGAAGACAACGTGGACCCGATCCCGACTGGGCCATGGTCCTTCTCAAGACTAACATTAATTGTGGTGATTTCATCAACCAAAGGTTTTACAAACCTCTCATGCTCTTGATCAACCAAATATTTCAAAACCGGAGGAATTTCTTCCTCGCTGCTTTCATCAAAATTTTGAAAGTCTTGATTAATGCAATAAATTAAAGGCACGTAAAAGTACTTAAGCTACAAATTGCATTCATTCTCATTAATAACATCCACCGCTTGATTCTCATAACAGACTCAAAGGAAAACAAAAAGGTAACTCGACAGACAAGGCATCCGGTTATCACCCCTAGAATACTGACCAGACTCAGAAGAGCTGAACTGATTCGACTTCACAGACTCTGGAATCATATTTCGCCCATTACCGACCTTTAACTACTCGATAAAAAGCCCTCCTCGTACTGCTAGACGAGAGAAGGTGCGATGGATGCATCTAGAATGTTAGAAGATGGGCCCACAGCCGCTTCATCCCCGATCATGGAAAATGATGAGTTATCCCTACACTGCACGATCCGAGGATCCGAGAGAAGACAAGCCGCCATACCCCATTTCCACCTCAGACTGACTCATCCTTGCACCGCCAAATTTCGGCCAGGGTCTGTCGCTTCTTCGAAACTTCATCCCCTGCTAATCAAGGTCAAAAAGATCTCGCCGGGCAACGCCGCTTTCTAGATTCAACCAGGCTAAAGCCGCAAAATGGGAAGTCTCCTCCAACAAAGCGCCCATTTAGGGTTCCTCGATAGGCCTGCACCAACTCATAATGCTTTCCGCTTGTTTTGCCCTCGCTCTTCCAAATGCATTTCTCTTCCTTTCTCGCCTAATCTTCTTTGGTAGGCGATAACCTAAGCCAAAGGTATATGGGTTATGCGGTACTCGCCGACATCATGACACCCTTTAGGCCACTTCGCCCTAATCCCATCCCAGGCATGTGTTGAAACTTGTTCATAAGGTAGACAGATTATGCGCTAACGTACAGTCCCTCATAAATAGCTAGCATATTCAGACAACCCGGCCTCACTTAGGTGAATCTCGACAGAAATACATCCTCGATGCCATGCTCAATCTCCGTAACTAGTATAGAAACCTCCGGCGGATGGATGTATTGAAGAATTTCCAAAACGATGGCCACCCCTTACCATGGGGGTATTTCAAAGATTTGGTGCAAGGTGGAAGAGACGACCACTTGGTCTAGCCACGGCCACCCAAGGAGTAGGTTGAAGGTGGCTAGAACGCCCAAGAGATGAAACTCAATGTCATGTTGCCCCGCCGATCTTAGTCTTGATCCGCATACCCTATCACTTCCCTACCGGTATTATCATAGGCCCAGACACCGGGTTGTAGGCACAAAATCATGGTTTCAACCCGACAAAGATATGCCGCTCTTGACGGACATACATTGATTACGCACTGTGTCGACTAGAACCACTGTATCCACTTTTCCATACACTCCAGAGATGTAGAGCGGCTTGTTATGACAGAAGCCCTCGGCGGTAGTTCTTATCGCTAAAGGTCAAGGCCGGAAGTTCTCCGGAAAACCAACCCAACCAACGCTTCAGAGTTGTATCGATTGAAAGCTTATCCATGGTCAAGGGCGGCTCGTCTCAGGAACCCCGAGGCCATTAGCAGTCCCCAGATGGAGATGTCTGCTTGAATCTTCTTTAGATGTTTCAGTACAGCCTCCTCTTCCAGCAGTTTTTCTTTCTGTCTCTTCGCTTATTTGTCTTTTCCAGACACCTCCGGTCGGTCCAGGTGTGGGGGCTTGAAGTACCGCCCACTCCTGGTCATGTGGTCAATCTCCTCGACATACCAAGTGTTGTCCGATTGGTTCCACCCCAGCTTCGCCGCTGTGGGCAAGACGATGTCGTTGTCTTCCCACCACATGCCAATCGGCAGAATCGATGCATAACCGTCTGGTTCTCATAGGTTTGCTTTCACAAAGACATTCGCACCCTCAGCACCTTGGCTTTTGTAGCCCTTTAAGATTCTCGATCTTTCCTCGCCAAATCTCTCAACGCGCCTCTTATTCGACGCCTCAGCATATAAATCGCCTGATTTCGAAAGCATAATTTTTCAGACCGATGCTCTCCGCGATTCTTCCCGATTCTCGACCATTCTGCCATCAGAGGTGTTCCCATTTCGATTGCCCTCGCTCGATGATGCTCCTCAACAACATCTAGCTCACATCGAGCCACCTCAGCCTCTATCGATTCATTCAAGTCAAACCATTGACGCCATATCCTCCAGATCCCGCCATTAAAGAACCGCAAGTTGGCCATGTCCTCCTCCAACTCTACCACATCATCCAACCCCGACTAGGTCTATCCTCCCAACCACGCCGATCTCGCCCCTAATAGGCAATTCTACCTTGGCTTGGCCCGTCTGCTGATACAATATAACCACTGGTTGTACGCTTCTCAAAGAAAGCTCCCAGACCTCTCAGGCTCTGAATCATCATTCTCATCTTCCTTCAAAGTCAACCCACTTATATCTTCGATAGTCACCACCACCGGCTCAGGTTGGGTTTGGGGGGTGCTCAACATGCATAAGTCTCAGGTTGTCCGGGATGAACACCTCAAGCTTGGGTAGGTGGGAGGGTGATGTATATGCTTAGGTCATATGGAATGGTGCGTTTGGATCAAAGTTGATGTGTTTGGGTGGTGGAGCTTGGTTATGTGGCGAGAGTGGGTTGGTAGTGACATTTGACTTCTCTGGAGGCGCAATCACCTTGTTGTCAATGAGATCTTGAATCTCATGACACAATCGAAAGCACTGGTCGGTGTCGTGACCATGTCAAGCAGAAAGGCATAGTATTTGGCCTGCTATGGATCGTGGGAGATTATTTGGCAAGGGCATGATTCGAGGGGCTTCAGATGCTTTTTTCTAATTAAAACCCCTGTGGCCTTGGACAAAGGCATATACACCGGGTAAAGTCCTCGACTCGGTGCGATTTTTGTCGTTTGAGGGTAGCACTAGATGTGCGGTAAAGGGTGTGGTCATGTTGATGTGGTGGTGGTGACCATGCCCACATCGAAGTTCGCAACCGCAAAGATTACTGTGGCTCAGATTCAAATCAGGTAAATGCCCTCGGGTCGCTGCTCATGGTCAACAGACCGCTTCATGGCGCCCTCAATCTATACCCCAATCTCGTGAATCAACAAAGGTGGAAAGGGTAAGACGATCATCTTTTCCATTAGTATGGGTTGGAGGTTGCATAACCATCCGTGATCTCGATCCTTCTCGACCGCCCGGTGGTCATCATAGAAGCTTTGGCTCTCCAACGAATTACAAAGTCGAGAAGCCCTCTTCGCTTCTACCTAGTCGCCTCAAGATCACGGGTTGTGACCTCGATCCGGGTATTGTATGAATACATGGCGACGAAGACCCTGCTATTTCCTCCCTTCTTTTCATCAAGGCCCTAGTTTGGCGTACCAATTGGTTGCGATACCATGGTCCGTCCAAGAATGAAAGCTGGTAACTGGAGAGGCCCATTGGCCTTAGGATATCCGAGAACAACCGCGATGTACCATGGGATTCCAACTGCCAAAACGTCTATATATGCATCTTGAACCGTCCCAACGCCACCGCCGAGTCAATGTATCCATCCTCTATGTCCTAATAGAATTAACGCCTTGAGCTCTTTTGAAATTTTTCTAGCTTGCTCACTTTCAAGGTCATGGATCAACCTCGAACTCAAACGGTGTGTCCACTGGATTAGCTGGTGCTTTGGACAACTAAGGTAGAATTGGGGGTGGAATTGGCCCCGTTGGGACGCCCGTATTTTCCTGGATGTGAGCTGCATCCCCGGGTATAGGAACCCTAGGTGGGGTGGGTGATGTGAAGCAGATGCTCGCTCTTAGTGGTTGTTGCTGCACCGCAATTAACTCGCCATTGAGCCACTATTTCGCTGATGTGCAAGAACCTCTCGCTAAGCGGGCAAGATTCAACAGATGGCTTGCATAGTTCTTGGAGCTAACGATCATGTCCTCCATAATCGCTATAAGGTGCCGATCCGACTAAACAATGTATATCTTCCTTTGCGGTTGAAACGAAACCTCACTGCTACACATCGGTGGGTGGATAAGGACCCTTGATCCCAGAATCGCCAGATCGATGAATCATACTTAATTGACCTCCGCCTAGTAACCGAGGGTAATGAAAAGAACATTGCTTGTCCGCTAACTAGATCCTCGATCGATGAAGCCTTCTACCTCTAACCCGCAGTGCTTTAGGGAAACGGCCTCTTCGAAGTAATGATGCAATACTACCCCTTGCAAAAGGATAAATAAAGAAAAATAAGGAAACAAACAACCAGAACAACATTTCGGCTTAAAATAAAGACAACACACAGTTGGTATTATAAGCTGAACACATTGTTTCTCAACACTAATCACTGCCCCCAAATCACTGCCTGAAATCTGGTACCCTCAGGTAAAACTGTATCCCCCATAAATTGATGTCCTCAGATTGATACCTGCATTTGCAAACCGATACACACATCCTCAGAGACACACTCGACAAAGACATATCAAGCAAGTGAGAGCCAACCCCTATGATAGGGGTAGGGTTTCGCCCTATTTTGTCGAGCTAGGGTTTCACTACGCACGCAATGTTTCAAACAACCTACATTCGAGTAAGCAACCTCGCCCTACTTTGGAATGGTAACTATGGCTTCCGATATGCAACTAGGTCGAATGGTCAAAAGAGTGCCTCGTAAAAAATCGAGGTTTGTGTTCCCATCGTGGCAGAGCCCGTAATCGACACCTTATGGCACGCTTTTTCGCAAGCCTCCCAAGAAACCGCCAAGAATAACAAATGGCAAACACGGTGTCCTTAGCGCACCAATGCAAATGCAATGCAAAGAAACACATAAGTGTAAACAAAACAACATATCATTAATTCGAGTCAAGTTCTCTAAGTCCCCAAAGAGTCGCTAAAATCAGAGATCGCCCAAACTCGCTCACGCCGAGGCATGAATTGGGTTCATAGTTATTACGCTTGACTCGCCACGTTCCTAATCTAATCTCACAAAGTGAAATGTAAGACTGATAAATCACCAAAGAGTTCAAATCTAAAAATCGTTGGAAAATCGATTTTAATCAAAATCCCCAAACATGGACCTGCTTCCAAATTTCTTAATCGCCACCTAAATATTTTATTTTGGGAAATTTTGGAAACCCCGACTGCCTTTAAGGCCACGGTCCGTCATCACCAAAGTTGCCTCGGCTAGAACTTCGACACGAGGGGGAAGGTCATGAATGAGCATTCTCGCCGCCCGATCAAAGGATCGGACTCTACTAATCATGATATGTTGTTTTGAAAACACATGTGCTCTTATTCCGATTATTATCTAGCATACTACGTGATGCGCACAGCATACAAGTATAGACTAAAATCACAAGAATTGGAACAAAACATTTCAATGTTTGTTTTCAAAATGGTTTAAAGTTGCTAGCCTCAAGTAGGCAAAAGTGTAGATTTGCCACCCACAGGTGGGCTTAAAACATGATTTGCCACAAACAAGTGGGCTTAAAATGCACATTTTGATGAATTGTTCCAATTCAAGCAATGAAGCCTTCATCCACAAATATTCATTCAGCTAATCACTTAAGCACATAGCCTCATGGCAAGCATGTCATGGCTACTTACACGCATGCAAGGATACTAAGGCGTAAACACTTACAAGGTAATTCGAGATAAAATAGAAGCTAATTAGAAATCAATGCATGATCCTAATTATGTTAAGATGCCTAATGCAACGCATGCAAAATGCAACTAAGTAGGCTCGCTATTCTAAGATGGCATATGAATGCAACACTTTATAACATGCTTTGAAACACGATTCAAGTAAGTATTAAAATTCAATGCGCTTTGAATGATGCGATGAGCCCCACATGCAACATGAATGAATGATACACGCATGCAAAGCATAAGTATGCTAATTGAAACATGTCCTAAACTAACCATCGAAAGCTGATAAGTAAAAGGGAGAAAGAAATGAGGTTGGAAGACATGCATCACACACACGCACACTTATTACAATATTTTCCCTCTCAATGAAGGGTCTGAATAAATCAGCGAACTAGCTACGCTAAGCTAATTAATTACAAATCGAATTGAAACTAGCTATACTAAGCTAATTAGAATATTACAAAGACAAAATAAATTAGCTAAATACATTAACTAATTAATTACAAAATCAGCAAATTAACTAGCTAAACAAAGCAGTTAAAATGGCCTCGAGGGGAGGGAGATATGCATACTCGATTGCCTCGCCCGGAAATCCACCACCTTGTCTCAAAATGCCTCTGTTTGCACACTTCTGTACTTCTGAACATTATGACAACTTCCAGGTTGCTTTTGACCCATCTTAGGAACATGCTAAGGAATGATCGGCCAAAGATGGTGGCCATCGCCACTTCGATAACCGACGACAGACTTGGTGGGTTGGCCACACGCTTCCTCGCACTTTCTCCTTTTGCTACAACAGAGCACAAACAGAGGCATGCTGTTGTATTTGCAAGGAAACTGTGCAACTACACTCTTTATCATGTTTCAAGCTCAAAGGAGTGTAGTGCTCACTCGAGCCACCAATCACACATCTCAATGCATGATGGCCAAAGAGTCAAGCTTGCACAATGTTGATGAATGCACAAATAACACGTTGGACTCAAGAGGCCTCCACTCTATCATGCACAATCAAGGGGACTACGACAAAGAAATGAGGCGATTTCATCACTCTAAGTATAAACGCCTCGTTTTCATATTTGGATCAACATCCCATCCAAACACAATGCAATGCAACACACATGCAAACAACGACTAATCTTGACATGCTAAAGTGGTGTGCACAAGACTCTAACATGTAAACACTCATGCACAACATACTAGAACACTCAAGCATTAAACACTAGTGAAGGATACAACACTAGGTCCATGAAACAAAATGCTCAATGGGCCAAAACAACACCAAATAGACCTCACGTATTCCAAAACAGTGGCCCAGATGAACAGAAATGATAGCATGGATGGCAAGAGAATGATGCTCATGCATTGGCCCACAAACAAGGCATAAAGGTGCAACCCCCAAGAGCACCTAAAGAGGGAAAAAAACATTGAAGTGTGGCAAAGACTATATGCTCAAATAACATGCCAAATGATGCCAAAACATGCACACATCACAAATGAGTGTAACGCCACCCTCCTTATCATTTCTCAAGCTCAAAGAAGTATGGCACTTGGCTCAAGCCACCAACCAAGCATTTTCATGCATGATGGCCAAAGAGTCAAGCTTGTACAAAGTCAATGAATGCACAAATAAGACTCGAAGGACCACCACCCTATCATGCATGATCAAGCGTAATGGCGACCAAGAAACATGACACGTTTCATCACTTTGAGTATGAAACGCCCCATATTTCTTGTGTTTGGATTATCATCCGATCCAAACTGTGATATCCATGTTCCATAATTTGTTAATTGGTCCTTAATATGAATGTGATTATGTGTTTAATATGATTTTGTGTGCCATTATGTGAAAATATGTGGTTTTGAATTTCTATCTGTTCACCGTAGGAATATCTGTTTGATTATCCGCTGGAATTAAATTGAAGGCCCCATCGCCCACCGAAACTAAAATTGATTACGCCTATTATGATTAGCGTAATTTTTAGAGCCTACGGTGAAATTTAATTAGAAATTGATTTGGATCAGATTAAATTGATAAATTAGTGCCCAATTACTTTATTATTATTATATTGGAATTAGTGGGGTTTGTTGTATTAAGGCACTACACCCTCAATTCTCTCTTTATAGCTTCATTTGGCTGATTTGAACTCAAAGAAGAGAGAAGGCCGGCAATAGAGAGAGAGAGAGAGAGAGAGAGAGAGAGAGAATTGTGTAATCTTGGCTCAAGGTTTGGGGAATTTGAAGATTAAACTCAAGAATTTGCTATAGTTTGGAAGATTGAGCTCCTAGGTAAGGGAATTCATGAGTTTAATGTTGTAAATTGAGAATTCAAGTTTGATCAATGGTCAAGAACATGAGTTAGATTAGATTATGATGAAATTGAGTTAGTTTTGTTGAATTTGAAGTCTTAGAACACATGCATGTATGAAATTGCCATAAATTTCCATGTTTGAGCATAAAGTATGTAATCCATGTTGAGTTTTGATTAATGACCATGTATTTGATCATCTCTTCACCAATTAAGTAGAGGATATTGTGTATATTTCACATGCAAGTGCAATCATGGGAGTTTGAGTCTTGCATGTTTGAATCTAGTGTGTTGGTGATGAGCTTGAGTTAATTTGAGACATGCATGTGATTAAATTCAGAAATTGAGCTTCATGGTGTTGTAATTTGCGTTTATACCATGTTAGAATATGTATATGTGAAGTTTGAGCCAAAATCATGCATTTGGAACCTTGAACATCAAATTGAAGCTCAAGAACATGTTCGATTTCCTGACTTGATGTCCGGGCCGAAGCGGAAACCAAATTGTGGTTCCCAGATTTTCAAGCAGACATGGTGTCCGCCGAAAGGCGGGAAGTTCACGCTGAGTGGGGAGCTATGTAGAAAGACCTTCAAATGAGCGCCAGACTTCACGCCGAGCATAATTTTGATGCATCCAAAGACTTTTGTAGACTATGGGTCCGGCCGAGCGGAAGGCCACACTCGAAGGGGACCCTGCTTTCTAAAATTTTGAAAAGGCATTCTTGTTTCATTTTCGCTCCCTTTCACTTAAGTACTCTTAGGCATGAATTGAGCATTGTAATTGTGTTAAAGAGATAAGAATGAAGCGTAAAGAGCAAAATGTGAATTTAGAACGGATTGAATTGTTTGTGACCCTTTTGTGTTCATGGAATGTGTAGGATCGAGCTCGAGGGCAAACCAACCAACCGATCACCGTGAGTAATATCTTAACAGAGATATCTCAAATATGTTGTTGTCCATTTGCTTACTTCTATGTAAGTTTTATAAGTTCATTCATTCGACAGAACGATGTTTGCTATACTTAAATGAGTGGGCAGAGGCCACCGATCTCAATAATAGAATGAATGGGCCAGAGGCCGTTTTGACATGAATGGATGGGCAAGAGGCCGTTTCGACATGAATGGATGGGCCAAAGGCCGTTTGACATGAATGGATGGGCCAGAGGCCGTTTTGACACAAATGAAAGTTCGAATGGGCCAAAGGCCGCTTTGTTTGGAACCACAATCACTTCACCTAAATTGTGTATATATATTAAATAGAAATATAAATTGGGCCTAAGGCCGCTTGAAGCATGTTGTTCTACATATCATCTCAGATAGCTTCTAATTGATATTATTCATTGGGCTACGCCACGCCATTCATGTGTTTGTAGGTGAGCCAAGAGAAGTCCAAACCCACTTCTGAAGTCTCTGGAGGAACAACAAAGGTTTTGTAGAGTCAACCCAGATCTCACGACGACCCGCCTTCGCCTTTTTGTCATTCTTGCTTTTATTTTGTCATGTGGGAAAAGATTTGGAATATGTTGTATATAGTTTTCAAGGGTTAACTTTAGACTTATATGATCCTCGTATGTACGTAACCTTGTGTAGTACATAATTTGTTGTGAGTTATTAATATACATATGTATGGTTGTTATGATGTGCCATGTAAGCACAACTCTATGGACAAAGCCTTAAATTGCTTCCGCTTGGCCCCATTAACTCGTTAAAATACGCTTGGTTTAGTTTGAGGCCGAAGCTAATCTCATGATTATCGGCGGTTATGTCCTTAACTCCACGGGGTGGGTTTGGGTCATGACACAAACACATGCAATGCAACACAAATGTTTATCTTTTTCATGTTTTACTTTGTTCATTTTGTTTACACATTTTACATTACCGATTAATCCTTTAACCGATTAAATCCAACTCAAAGTCCTTTAATTGGAAAGATGGCCTAAGCCACAAGAGCCTTGAGCATGAAAGAGGCCTCATGTCGTTGGTTAGAGGAACCTCAAGAGAGAGTTAAAACCATGAGGCATTAGAGCCTTAAGTTCACACTCAAGCCAACAAGGGGCTCAAGACCATTTTCAAAGCAAATTAAAAAGTGAAGAATAGAGGGAGGTTGCAGACTTTTCAGTTCTGAAATGGCATGAAAAATGGCACTAAATCACGCAAGCAACACATACACAACATGTCCAAAAGCCAAAAGCATTAAACTAGTGAAGAGCACTACACTAGAGGCATGCAATATCAAGCTCAAATGACCAAACCAACTCAAAACAGAACTAAAACATGCCAAAACAGTGACTAAAACATGCTGAGATTGAGGCATAGCAGCAAGAAAACATGCTCATTTCTTCAGCTCGCAAGCAAGACTCAAGGCACAACTCTCAAAAGCAATGAAAGAGTGAAATAAGTGAGAGTGTGACAGAGCAATGAACACTGAAATCACATGTAAAATGATGCTACAACATGCAATCAACACATGCACAACATGTTAGAGGCCTTAAAACACTAAGCTAGTGAAGGCATTTACACTAAAACTATGCAAAACAAGGCTCATATGATCAAAGCAACCCAAAATAGAGCTAAAGTGGGCCAAATCAGTAGCTAAAACATGCTAAGATTAAGTCACAAAAAGGTAGAAAAACATGCTCACATGCTAGGCGATCTACACTTGCAAACAAGACACAAGGAGGGGGGCCACCCCCTCCTATTTTGGACTCAAAACCAAGTTTTTACCACTGAAATTCCCCTGGAATTCAGTGGTTAAAAGGACAAAAAAAGGTTGTTTTTAAAAGCTTGAAAAATGGCACAAAAGGCTTCACAAGCCAAAGAGCAAAAAAGGAGACAACCCCCCTAACTCAACAAGGCTTAAACCATCATTTTGGAACCTTAAAAACAGAGTTTTTTTATGGTTAAAAAACTAGATCAAAACATTGTAAAAAGCTGGCCAAGCAATTAATTAAAACAAAGCTTTAAAGAGGAAGCCTTATACCTTTGAAGCACAGCAACAAACAGCCAAAATTCTGAGCTACAACCAACCTTAGAAGCTTAAACAAGGCCTCAAAGAACCTCAGCTCCAAGATGAGGATGTTTGGTCAAGGGTCTTAGAACAAAAGTGTAGAGAATTCTCACTTTCAAGCACAAAATAGGGAGAGAGAGAGAGAGAGAGAGAGAGAAAGTGAGAATTCTAGAGAGAGAGAGAGAGGAAATTTGCTCACAAATTTTTCTAACCCCTCAAATAGGGAAGAGACCCCCCATTATATAGAAATGCAAGCCAAAAGCTTGTATTCGTCCCTCCTTACACGTGTATGGAGATGGCAATTAGTGATCAACAGCTGGCACAGCTGGCAAAGAAAATATCTGAAAAATGATAAAATGGGCCACCTTCCCTAGCTAACCGACCACTTCAAGTGGCCGACCAGGGGGAAAAGTGGCCGACAAGTGCCAAAAGTGGTCGACAAGGCCCTTCCCCCCTCCAGGCAAGAGGCACCAAGGTTTGGTCCAAAAACAAGCATAAAACAAAGAGGGTTTAGAGGCTCAAAGACAAGGGGCTTGTTTGGTTTGTTTCTGGGAGAGTTGCTTTTGAAAAAAATTTTGGGGAGAGCGTTTAGAAATTTTTTTGGTTTGTTTGGTTGTATATTTTGGGAGAGTTGTTTTTTTGGGAGTTTGGGATGATTTGATATTTTGGAAAGAATTTGAGTAGATGTGTGTGAGAGAAAAAGTGATTGAGAAGGAGAGAGGAGAGAGAAAAAGTGATTGATTGATGTGTAAAAGAGAGAGTGATTTTGGAAATTTTTTGAGAAAAACTCAAACCAAACAATTTTTGAGAAATTTTTTTCTAAAACTCATCTCCCAAATGCAAACCAAACATACCCAAGGCGTTCCGCCAAGAACTTTGGGCACTCAAAACGAGCACAAACATGCATAATCATCGAGTGCACAAACGATGACGCCTGAGTCTTAAGGTCGGTCAAAAATGGGGTGTCTACAGTTGCCCCTCTTTAATAGAACTCGAAAGTCATGAAATAACAGGAGTGAATGTCAAAGCCCAGAGACAACCCATTTTTGACAAGGCCAAAGACTTAGACAAACAAGCAATCCAAACAAAGAGCGGTTGCACCCGCAGGCTGCCTACGTATCCCTTTGCAAGGAATCAAACTAGCGTAGTCCTGGAGCAAGATGCAAATGATATGCATGATGCAAAACATAACTTATGATCATGCAATGAGGGTTGTAATGAAACATCTAGATGCAAATGTTATGCAAAGAAATGCTACAGCAAACTCATACATAAGCAGGTTAACACAAACCAAACCACATTTCATGTAGAAAGGATGTAAGAAAATTATGCAATCTTAACTGCGCCTCACGTAGAAAAGGTAAAGAATAACACCAACATCGGGCGCACCCAAGGCGGCAAACAAGATTCCAACGCATGGCACACACGAGGAAAGAAATGGTGTGAACCCATGGACACACCCCAAGGTTCCGAACTAAAGAGAGCACATAATAACAATTAAAACATATCCAACTATTATGAAACCGAAACAAAGAGTGGTATAAGCATCGGGATCCGTCCTGATGCGTTGAACCAAAGCGTCCTAACACGCCACGTGTGAGAGGAAAAATAGAGCAGTGCAAACACCGGAGGGTGGTATAAACATCAGAGCATGTTCCAATGTTTCTAACTAAAGCAGAGTGGTATAAGCATCAGGAGACACTCCAAACGCTTCTAACCGGAAGGGTGGTATAAACATCGGGTACATGTCCCAATGTTTCTAACTAGAACATAGTGGTATAAGCGTCGGACACACGTCCCAAACGCTTCTAACCGGTGGGTGGTATAAACAACGGGCACACAACCCAATGCTTCTAACCAGAACAGAGTGGTATAAACATTAGGCGTACCCAAGTGTTTCTAACCAAAGCAAGGAGTGGTGTAAACAACGGGCATACCCGAATGTTTCTAACCAACAAGGAGTGGTGTAAACACCGGGCGTACCCTAGTGTTTCTAACCAACAAGGAGTGGTAAACACCCATGCTTAATATTTCTAACTAACAGAGGTGTTCAAAGGACAGAATGATCTTACTCGTAATTCCTCTAAATGAACCGTATATACAATATCGTCTGGTTGCACTAGCTTTGAATGAACCATACATACAATATTGTGCCTGTACAAGAAAGAAACTTTGACAAGTACAAAACAATAGGAATGCATGTTCTACGTAAGACGAATAACCATGACACAACGCTTAGAGAGGCATACTTCATGCACATCATGCAAGAAATAAAGCATGTCCTATGCAACGAGAAATGGAGCATGTTCCATGCAGAGACGTAAGCATGATCAATGCTGTAGGCATGGTCATTTTCTATGCGAATGTAAGGGCATGCACAATGCAATACAACGCGACATGCATATTCTATGCAAACATTAGAGCATGTTTAATACAATGCAACGCAGCATACACATTCTGTGCACAATGACAACAATACTTTATTCAATGCAACATTAATAGCATGTTCAATGCAAAACATTGAATAAAGAAATGCGCATATTAACAAGACCGATTCATTGGCAACCTCCGATTTACCTCTCGGAGGAGTTACAATGCATTTCAAAAGGATACATCTCGTTCATGCTAGTTGACGATGAGTCATGCATCGAAGACATGAGTTGAAACTTCCGCAGAAACACTTCGAGCTGAAAAGTGGACTTTTCTCGCACTTTCTCGAGAGCCAATGACACAAAACAACCTGAAAACACACAGGGAGAACAGTGGACACTTGCTGGCCAACCTGAAGCCATGTCGGCCACTTGCCATTATTGTCGGCTACATAAGCGGCCAGTTGGCCACAAAAACTGGCCGGTCGGCCAGTTGTGGCAGATTTGGGCCATTTCGGTCTTTTTGCATGGAGAACTTTAAAAACACATCCCTAAGTCACATTTTCTCACACACACAACGTCAAAATCACTTCTTCTTCATCCTTAGACACTTTTTCCTCTTAGATCCGTGGTTTACACGCGTTTTCCAATGCCCCTCGCGAAGTTGATTCGCTAAAACCTTTCGGTTTCCTTTGTTTTGAACCGATCAAAATTTGTTTTCGGAGCTTTTTTCTCCATTCTCACCACTTGAGGTTTGTTTCCCTCAAGTTTGTCTTGAGTTTGACGCCTTTTCCCAGGATTTGACTTTTTCTCCCATTTTCTCTCTTCTTGAGTTGACTTTTGTTGACTTTTGACATTCTCCGCCCATTTTGCTCATTTGCGCCTACTTTCTCACCTTCTTTCCAGATGGCAGACGATGCTCCACATGACGGGGGTTCTCCAGGGATGGAGGGGGAGCCCGAGTACATACCACTACCGCCTGTAGTCTAGCCTTTTCACCCGAGAGGTACACCGAGGCACATGCACTACCACCCAAAGACGGCCTGTTACTTTAGTGGATTTGCACGATGTGCAATAGCAGATCTTCGCTATTTAGAGCCCTGAGACACCCCATTTTTGACCAACCTCAAGACTTGATGTCATTGTTTGAACACTGATGATCATCCATGCTCGTGTTCGCTTTGAGTTCTCGAAAGTCTCGACCACACGCCTTGCCTCGTGATCTCTCAACTTGTCTATTTTATGCTTAGTTGTGGACCAAGGACTTGTGGTTTTGCTTCTAAGGGAAGAGGGTGGCTTGTTGGCCATCCCCTCAACCCATCGGCTAAGGCATGATGCCATCAACCATGTTTTCTTGCCATCGGCCAAAAGTGTTGGCCGATCGGCACTCTTTTTGGTCGATCGGCACTACTTTTGGTCGATCGGCCATATTTTTGTGCTGAGACCTTTCCATCTCATGCAGATATTTTGTGCCAGTGACAAATGGTGGGCATTAATTCTCATCCTCCATACACATGTATGAAGGGATTTGCTTCAAGACTCAAGCTTGTTGAACAAGCTTGAGAATTGAAATTCTATAAGAAGGGAGCCTCCCCTCCCTTTCCAGAGGTTCAGAAAATTGAGATACAAAGTTCTATATATCTCTCTCTATAGTTTACCTCTCTCTCTTGTTTTACCTTTGTTTGTGCCCAAAAGTGTAATATCTTCACACTATTGCACACAAACACCTACTAGAACACCATCCTTTTGTTGTTGAGGTCCTTAGGAGTTGGTTTTAGAGTTCTTGGAGTGGTTTAAGCTCAGAAAAGGTGCTGGAGTGGTGTTTTTGAAGGTGTTCTTCAAGGGTGAGTAAACTACCTTTTAATCCCCCATTTTGGCTTAAGCTTTTAGACCTACTTACATATTGTTTTAAGCTTAACTCTAAACTACAAAAAGTTCTGATTTTGTATGCTTAAGATGATTGTTTAAGGTCACTTTTTGGTTGGGGGTAGTCTACCCCCCTCTTAGGCCTTGTTTGGCCTTGTTTTGTGCTTTCCCTTTTGTCCTTTGGAACCATCTTGTTTTGACCTTCTCACCACTGAAATCCAGGGGATTTTCAGTGGTGGAGAAGTGGTTTTAGAGTCCTGAATAGGAGAGGGACATCCCCCCTCTCCTTGTGTCTCATATGCTTGCATTAATGGCTCATAATAATAGCATGTTTTGGCTTTATTTCAGTAAGTATTTGGTGTTATTTTAGCATGTTACACCTCTGTCTAAAGTTGGTTTAATAGCCTCTTGTATGCACCATGCACTTGTCTTGCAATCCTCTCTATTGCCTTAACATGCACCTTGCATTTGGGTCATCATTCTTGTTTGTTTTGGCTCAACTCAAAGAAGCTTTTAGCCTTGTTTTACCATGCTCTAGCTCTTATTTGCATTGTCTTGGTCATGCATGCATTGTTTTGTATAGCCATGGTTCAATCTAGCTTGTTAGCTTTGAGTGTCCAAGTCACTAGCATGCATTGCTTGGACTATTTTCATGATTTGGCATCATTTCATATGTGATTTCAGTCCATATAGTGTGGCCATACATTCACATTTGTCACCTTTTTCCATGCATTGGGAGGTTGGTGTTTTATGCCTCAAGAATGGATCATTGTGCATGCTATCATACTTAGACTTTTGGGATGCCATCTTAGTGGGTTTTGGGCTTATTTTGACAAGCCATAACTCTGATTTTTATTGATTAAGTCATGCCATGTTTGGTTGTAATAGGTGTAGTGTAATACCTTGTTAGCCTTACATGCCTCATGCCTTTGGCTTTGTTCTAGCTTGTGTTGGCTAGGTTCAAGCATGCTTTGGTTTTGTATTGACCGCCTTGGGACTGCTTTTGGGTGCCCTTGGTCTTTGGGGCTTGCTTTGCATGGCCATAGTTTAAGTCCATTTGTTAGTTTCAAGCTTTGAGCTTTCTTGCATGCCATACTTGCATTGTTTGGCTGATTTGGTATCATTCCTAACATGATTTCAGAGCTTATGATGCTATCACATATCCATGCTTGTCACTCTTTAAGTGTGCTTAAGAGTTGCATCTTTATGCTTTAGTCCTTGAGCCAATTGGCATGCATGCTTGTCTTGCCTTTTCATGCTTTTCATACCATCATTTTAGCACTTTTGGCCACTGATTTTGGGCATGACTGAGGTCTGTCCATCTTTAGTTTAAGTCCATTTACCATGTTATTCGAAGTTGCTACTTTACATCATGCTTGCATGCTTGCCGCATTATCCATCTTTGCATGTTGTTGCAAGATTGTCCATCTTGCATGCAATGCATGTTTGTATGTTTAGGTTGCATTTTGCATGCTTTCTAGTTTGCATTTTGTCACATGCTTGTTTAGGTTGTATTGCATTTGGCATGCTTGTTACCTTAGCCTTGCATGCATCTTTAAGTCATATTGCATTTGGCATGCTTATGTTGCATTGCATAGCTTTTCCATGTTGCATGTATTTCATTGTGTTTGGTTTGGGTGTCAAACTAAACATTTAGGATCGAGGGACGCTTGCATTTGAAGTGACGAACGTGCCTCAATCTCTATCGTCGACACTCTTGATCCAACATGATAGAGTGTGAGGCATTCATGTGTTTTTGTGCATTCATTCCATATTGATTTGTGCAATTTACGCCTTTGGCCATCATGCATCGAATGCGTGATTGACGGCTTGAGAGTCAAGCACTACACTCCTTTGAGTCCCAAACATGATAAGGGGTGTAGTTGCACTACATTTTCTTGCAAATGTATTGCCATGCTCTTGTTTGTCCTCTACAAAGAAAAAGAGAGCTTTGCGTGAATAGATGGCCGATCGGCTATCTTCAAAGGCCGATTAGCTAACATTTTTGGCTAATAGACTAAAAAGTGGTCAATGACCCTTTCTCTTGGTCGATGGCTATATCTTTTGGCCGATGGCCTCTCAAAGATGTCCATGAGGTGGTTCGTACATCACGAAGTCGGCATAGTTTTCAGAGGAGCACAAGTGTGCAAACAGAGGCAACATGAGGCATGGTAACGGATTTTCGAAATGGCCAATCGAAAGCATGCATGTGTCCCTCTTCTCGAGGCCGCTTTAACTGCTTTTGTAACTTAATTAATTTGCTTAATTAGTTAAGGTTTTGTAATAATTAATTAGCTAGGTAGTTAATTAATTAGTTGGTTTGTATTATTTATTCTAACCTCCGCCGAGAGGGCTAATTTTGTAATAAGTGTGCATCGTGTGTGAATGTCTTCCAACCCCACGCCTTTTCTCCTTTTACTTAACCGCTTATGATGGTTAGTTCTAGGTCATATTTCAATTAGCATCCTTATGCTTGCATGTTTGCATCTATTCATTCAGATTGCATGCACTGCTTGCCAGATCATACTAATCGCATTGTATTTCAATTCCTATTTGAATACATGATTATCAAGTGTTGCATTTCACATAACATCTTAGAATAGCCGAGCCTATTTCTAGTTGCATTTTGCATGTGTTGCATTAGCCATCTTAACATAAACTAGGATCGCATGATTTCTAACTAGTTCTCTGCTTTTGGCTCAAGTACATTGTAAGTGTTTATGCTTTAGCATCTTGCATGAGTGTGAGTGTTGCCATGATAGCATGCTTGCCATGAGGCTAATCGCTATGTGTTTAATCGCTCGAATGCTGTGGGTGAAGGTTGGATTACTTGAATTGGAATAATTCATCGAAATGCGAGTTTTAAGCCCACTTGAGAGTGGCAAAATCACATTGTTTTCCTAAGCCCACTTGAGGGTGGCAAATCCACGCCTTAGCTTACTTCGATTAGCACCTTCAAACCATTTTCAAACAAACACGATATGTTTTGTTCCAACTTAGGTGATCTAGTCTATACTTGTGTGTTGTGAGCATCACATAATAATTCTAGGCTAATAAACCAGAATAAGAGCGCATGTGTTTTCAAAAACAAGATATAATGTTAGTAAAGCCCGATCTTTGATCGGGCGAAAGAACTCATTGCATGACCTTTCCTCTCGCACTCCAAGTTCCTAAGCCAAGGAAACTTTGGTGATGATTTTACACGTGGCCTTAGGCACGCACTCAGGGTTCCCGAATTTCCCAAAATAAAATATTTAGGTGGCGACTCAGATTCCGCAAAGCAGTCCATATTTGGCACTTCTTTATTAAAAATCGGCCAAAAACGATTTGCGATTTGGACTCTTTGCTTATTTATCGGTCTTACATTGTACTTTTGCAAGATCGATTCAACCATGACATTTGAGTCCGAATCAGAAGTGACCTAATGAACAAAACAGATTTTCACGCCAATCTCGGCGGAGGGACGTCGGGCATGTCTACCAGATTTACTCATTCTGAACACATTCACATCAGATTTCGCCATCCACATAGGTAGACTCTCGTTTCACCAGATATGGGTCCACCACAACAGGGAGTGGTACATGGACCTCCCGACGGCGTCCGCAGATCATTGACGATGTGGGGTTCGGGTTTGTTTTTCTGGGCTATAGCACCTCATGGCTAACAGACCTCTTAAGACTGGTAGAGATGGTGGGACACCACCAACTCTTTCCATTTCTTTACCACCGGGGATATGTCGATGTCCCCATCTGACTTCACCATGCTAACAAGCCTTGAGGAGGAGGCGCCGATCCCATATGACTGGAGCATGGGCGAGTGGGAGGTCGCTTGGACCTATCTCTGCTGGGAGCACACCCGCTTATCTTCCGATCAAGTCTGGTCCGATATACCGGTTTGCATCACTTGGCGATGCACTCCAAATGTCGGAGAGGGGACTAAGTAGTACGCCCGAGGTTTCCTGATGTTCCTCTTCAGCACTACCTTGTTCGCCGACAGGGCGAACACAGTCAGGCTGTATCCTTTGAGCGCCTTAGTGGACTTTTCCCAAGTTCGGCATTATGATTGGGGTGGCGCTGGCCTCACTACCCCATACTGTTACATGAGCTCGACCTCCGCAAGAGCGAGAACAGAGTGGGTGGCTATTGGAGAGCCTAGGAGGTATGCTTTACTTTTCAGCTTTACATTTTCTGCCATGCTTTCTGCTTTGCACTTTCTAATCGCATTAATCGCATGACACATAGTTTAATCTTTGCTCGCCCTTGTACTTTCTATACATCGTGCCACACTTTGCTTTCTCAGATTTTCTACATTCCAGATTCCTTGTCTTTTGCATTCTCTCGACATTACACACATACTCGCTCGATTATCTATGTTTATCTATATTCTCACTACCGCCTCTTGCTTTTCAGCCTATGGGTATCGCCTATTTCCCCAAATATTGCTTGCTCCCAAGCTGAGGTTGAGACGCCTCGAGGTACCATATCAGATCGATATGACGGTCGGTACCGAGGACCCGGAGACCCTCTCAGACTTCGCTTAGTATTTTGACATTGTGAGGATGGTAGAGGTAATTCAAAACTCATAGCTTCTTCGCTTGCCTTCAATTCATTGTACATATCTAAGGGCAACTAATCAATCTATGCACTTGCTGTCTGCAAGTCAAATAGCAGTCCTGGGCGACGATGCCAGAGGGTGCCAGATTTCATTTTGCTGGAGCTTGGGGCGCCTCCCGGTATCGACTTCTACTTGAGGGGCCAGTAGGCCGAGCCTGGTTTTTTGGCGAGCGCTTCATGCGCCAGACATTGGGCCTGCCATTACAGTCGGTTCCATTACTGCCTTCGCCTTCTATGCGAGCCACAAAGAGTCTCTCTCTTAAGGAGATCACTGACTTCATGCGGGGCGTAGATACTGACCTGTTCATCGGGGAGGGGGACTATACGACTTATCTCCAAACATACTTGATGCCTCCGTTGACAGGTGTTCGTGTTCACACGAGGAGGGCAGCTTATATCCTTTCGTCGAGCAGGGCCCGAGCAACAGATGCCCCTTCGACGAGCAGGGCCCGGGCACCGAGGGGTAAGGTTAGAGGGATGCCTCCTACCAGGCAGAGTGTTGGATGGCCAAATCTTCCGACCGCGCTGACAGGTCGATGGTACTCTAGAGTGCCTTATCAGATTCTGCTTAAGCCCCTGTTGCTGGTCACAAATATGTCAGGACACTTGACTCACCACTGGTATGCATTACAGCTTTCATTTATCGCTCAAATACTCATTTATTCATTCACTGATCGTTTCAACTTACATTTGCAGCCCTTCACCGGATACGTCGAGGGATTACTCGAGGTGTTGGCCTCATTTGAGGGCATGATCTTGAGGAGAGAGACGCTTAGCTACTTACATTCGTAATTTTCACTTTTCTTGCATTTCGCTATCATATTTCACGAAATAATCAAATTGACATCTCAACTAAACATTTCCCCACATTGCGAATCGACATACATCGCATGTATAGATCACATCGACACATTGCATTCAGATTGTATCCGACCGTATATACTTACCTTTGCACACTATACTTGCATCTCGATACTCATGCTATGGTCGATATATTCAAACCGCTTTTTCAGTCACACCTCAGACAGACCCTCGAGCCTTTTCCAAAGCAGTAGGAGAGAGATTCCAAGACGCGCCGGCGCCAAGGAGCCGTCGGCTATGCACGATGACGATGATGAGGCCAGTGAGGGCAAGGAGCCAACGAAGTCCCCAACGAGTCATCTCGAGGATGGAGGCGACAGACCGCTCAGTTCTAAGGGTGGTGACGATTCTCGAGGAGGGCTCCAGGATGGGAGTGGAGGCGCTACCGTTCAGTTCCGGCTCATATTCGATAGTAAGACCAATGGCGATAGCCGAGTCCGCCACCGATGAAGAGTATGAAGAAGGCCTCTCGATCCTGAGATGGGTGGCAACGATTTAGATGCTTTTGCTTTGTTTCTCTTTTTGCTAGTAGTGTCAGCACATTGTACATCCTTAGCCCGGTTTATTTTCTTTTAAACTTGTACTCTTGGTAGAACGAAACCATCATTGGAATGAATACAGCTTTGTGACGAAGACGTGTTGCACTTCATATTCTGAGCATTGCATTGCACCATTTTATACAAAAACGAGATTAATGAAAATTGAATTATGTACGTTGTCTTGACAATTGCTTAGTCAGGTAGTGAACCAACTAAAACATAACAAACAAAATAAGACAACTCAAAGAACAACTAGCGCAACAACTCGATAAAAAAAAACAAGAACTCGATAAACGAAACAAATACAACTCGATAAGCAAATTGCAACAGCTCGGTAAACAAATTGCAACAACTCGATAAACAAATTGCAACAACTCGATAAACAACTTGAAACAAACTCGAGAACGACTCAACCAAACTACTAAAACAAAATAGCAGAACGCATCCAGAGTAGAACAAAATAGGTTTTCAGCATTCTCAACATACAGGAAGGCCAAAGCAATTCTGATGGAGACAAACAGTGGCTGTCAACCACTTATGATGATTGTCGGCCACTAAAGTGGCCGGTTAGCTACCTTAACTGGCCAGTCGGCCAGTAATGTAGGGAATCTCCAGATTGTTGCCACCTGTCTTCCACTTAGTGCCTTATCTTCTACAAAGTTAGGACTTCGTGGTTTCTTCATTCCAGCCCTGTTTTTGCTTCAAATGGAGCCATTCTTCACCGAAAAACTCTCCAATTGGATTGCGAACTTAGATGGCTCAAAAAAGCTGAACTTTCGGGTTTCGAGATAAATGCACTATTCTCGCTGAGTCGTACTCTGCTGTGTCTTCCATTCCTCCATGCCGTGGCTAGATGTTGGAACCCGGTTACGCATGTTTTTAGCTTTGGGGGACAAAAGATATGTCCTATAATCAAAGAATTCCAAGCTTTTGATGGAATCCCAGCGTGATGAGGAAATCCTGGCCCAGTCGCATTTTGGCCACATCCAGGCTCTAGGACGAATGTGTGGAGTCACTTTACATGATGCTCGATCTTTAGTTCAAAACGGAGAACTTGACATTCCCACTCTCATTCACCGATTTTCTGACGCCGACAACCGTGGCGATCGTCTTTGGCAAGGTTTTCGGCAACATGCCCTTTGCTTGTGCATGTTAGCTCATTTCTTGCTTGCCCCTGGCTTTGGAGGGTCTAGCATTTGCCTGATAGAAGTTGCCCAAGGCTTGAAGGAGGGCAAGAGCTGCATTGGCTTGTCACTAGCCGAGACTTTGATGGGCTTGGATGCTTTCCATCGCCGGGAAACGACCAGGTTCGTAGGAAGTCCACTACTTTTGCAGGTAATGTTTCCCACCCTTCTCACATGTGTTTCTCACATCACTTGGCCCTCAGGCTTTGTTTTTCTCTCAAAACCCTTTTTTACTTTTTCTCTCCACGTACAACTCTCTATTCTTTAATCTCTCTTATTTTTCATCCCTCCCCAGGTATGGCTCATGGACAGGTTGAAGGTAGTGGACGCTTGCCCTGCATATTCAGCGCGCGCCTATTTCTTTCCCCATGGCTAGTTGATTTCCCAAACGAGGGATGGTGGTGCCAATGGATGTGCAATGATCCGTTGTTGACATTATGGCGTTGCCTGGTTTGATCTGCTGAGATGAGCTACAAGATGTCTCGCCAACCCGCATTCATTGATCGCTTGACACACTGTGTCATTTATTTTCTATTGCGATTCCGGCGTCAGTTTGGACAGGACTAGACTTGCCCAAAAGGAGGGGTAGAGTACCCAGCTTCATTTCGATCCGAGGCTCACAGCTATGTCGGTATTCCACTACATGGAGGACAAGAAAACTTATGGCTCTCGCTCCCAATTTCAGTTGCACCCTTTCTGGCAAATGCATAGCTTGGCTTGAAAATGAGGCGCAAACCGGGCCTACTTTAGCTTCTAAAGCTTCCACAAGCTCTGGGAGGGGAGGCAGGAACACCTGACTCAATATGCCCCAAGTTTATTGCTTTAATCTGTACTTTCAAGTTTTCCTTTTGAATGTAATAAAAAAGCAACTTCAATTTGTATCAAGAGTCGAGAACTCAGATTGAAATCAATGAAATTGAAGGTTGTGGGTACTGAAAATTTTCCTTTTGGTCCAGAAATGGTCTAACTTGTAAAAAAGATTAATTTGAACAAAATCAACTTTTATTAAAACTTTTCAAAACCATTTTCGATAAGGATCACAACTGGACACACCCAGAATCTATCCTTGAGATGTACAACCCCGAATCCAATAACTGGAAAGTTGCCCCTTGTCTGAATAGCACTGCACTGGAGATCGCAACCGAACTCTTGGATACAGAAAAGACAAAGATGACCAAAACAATCACATGGACAAAATTGATTTGGAAGCGTTTATGGTTAGACTTCAGAATGCAGTTGCCTACGTATCCCAAAGATGATAATCAAGCCTTACGTAGCTCGGTTACGATTCACTCGGGTTTTAACACTCTCCTTTTGCGCTCTAACTTTAGCTAAGGCCTCCCTTTCTGAGTCTTCAAGCTTGCGAGCTCAGTTTTTCTTATTTCAAATTTTTGTGCTCTAACTTGTGCCTAGGTTGCCCTTTCGGGTTTTCGGCCTAGCAAGCCACTCAGGGGTAGTATTTCTTCAACTTATCCATATTGATCGGTTGGGAGAATTCGAGGCCATCTAGGTCCATAAGAATGACAGCTCCGCCCGACCAACTTGATTTGATGATGTAAGGGCCAGTCCAATTAGGTCTGAACTTGCCCCTAGGGTCATGGATAGGAGCTCGGCTGTCTTTGAGCACCAAATCCCCTTCTTTCAGATTCCTGGACTTAACTTTCTTGTTGAAAGCCCTGGCAATCCTTCGTTGATAACCTTGGACGTGGTACAGTGCTTTCAACCTCCTCTCGTCGAACAGTATGAGTTCCTTGAACCTGCTCTGCTGCCAATCTACTTCCGTTATCTAGCACTCAACCATAACCCACAGCGACGGAACCTCAACTTCGATCGGCAGAACAGCCTCTATCCCATAAACCAAAGAGTACAAAGTAACCCCAGTAGAAGTTCAAATTGATGTTCTATAGCCCCAAAGAGCAAATGGCAACTTATATGGCCAGTCCCTGTAGGTTTCCACCATCTTCTATAGAATGTGCTTGATGTTCTTGTTGGCGGCCTCAACAGCTCCGTTGGTTTGCGGCTGATATGTGGATGACTTATGAAAAGCCACGTTGTATTTTCCAACAAGTCGATCACTTCCTTCTTGAAGTGGGAACCATTATCTGAGATGATCTCATTTGGAACCCCATAACGACAAATGATATTATTCCTGATGAACTTGGCCACATGCGACGCTTTCAACACTGTGTAGGATTGGGCCTCGACCTACTTTGCAAAGTAGTCTATTGCCACTAGGATGTACTCATGCCCATTTGACCCCTTCGGAGTAACTGCCCCAATAACATCAATTCCCCAGACTGAAAACAACCATGGTGAAGTCATGTTGTACAGCTTTAACGATGGGATATTCATGCGATTTGCATGGATTTGGCATTTGTGGCATCGCCGATTAAAACTAATACAATCCTCCTCCATGGTTAACCAGTAGTAGCCCTGCCTGAGAATCTTCCGAGCTAGCATCACTCCACTTATGTGCGATCCAGACTCTCCTCCGTGGATGGCCCTCATTAGGCGCTTCGACTCTTCTTCATCAACACATAGCTTATGCATTCCCAGATGGCCTCGTTTGTACAATTTACCCCCGTAGATGATAAACTGAGCAGCCATTCGTCGTATCGCCCTTTTATCTTTGGCATTTTCCCCTTGTGGATAAGCCTCATTTTCTAAGAAGTTCCAGACGCCATGATACAAGGGATTCTGATCTTGTACTTCATCTATTGCAGCGATCAACTCGTAAGCTAACACATATCTCTGTTCAATAATGATCGAACACATTCGGACTCCAAGAGGGATGTCTATCATGGAAGATAGAGTTGATAAAGTGTCAGCAAACCTATTGCTCTCTCTTAACAGATGCATGAAGGTTAGCTTCTCAAACCTAGGAATCAGAACATCCAAGGTTTGGTGATAGATTTTCATCCTTTCTTCTTTAACCTTCCAGTCTCCTTTCGCTTGAGACACAACCAGCTTTGAGTCCCCAATGACGTCCAATTGTTTTTCCCATAGTTCCAGGGCGGCTTCCAAGCCAACGATACATGCTTCGTACTCTGCTTCGTTGTTTGATACCTTGAACCAGAGTTTGAAAGCTAAAGGTATGTGAGAATTATCGGGTGCTATCAGCAACACCCCTATCCCATACCCATACTGGTTAGACGCTCTGTCAAAGTACATAGTCCAAATCTCTTCTTCGACCTGCAAAATGGCCTCATCTGGGAACAGATACTCTACTGCTTCGTCTCTCTCCACTGGGTGATCAGCTAGGAACTCCGCTACCACTCTTCCCTTCACAGACTTGTGAGTCATGTACTTTAAATCAAATTCGGAGAGAAGAAGCAACCAACTGGCTAGCCTACCCATAAGCGATGTTTTCTCGAAGAGATATTTGATGGGATCCAATCTCGAAACCAGAATTACAGAGTGAGCTAACAGGTAGTGCCTCAACTTCCTGGTAGCCCATACCAAGGCTAAGCAAGCCTTCTCGAGCAGAGTATAACGGGTCTCATATTCCAGCATCTTCTTGCTCAGGTAATAGATGGCCTTCTCCACTTTATCTTCAGATTCCTGCGCAAGCATGCAGCCCATTGTCGTGTCGGTTACTGACAAATACAAAATCAACGGCTTTTCCAGCTCTGGCAGTGACAACACGGGTGGGTTTTGTAGATACTACTTGATCTGCTCGAAAGCAACTTGGCATTGGTCATCCCATTGGAATTTCTTTCCTTTCTTCAGGAGACCAAATAGTGGTTCACAAGTCAAGGTTAATTTTGTAATAAACCGTCTTATAAATTGCACTTTACCCAGAAAGCCGGGCACCTCCTTTTCGGTCCTTGGTGGTGGCATTTCTAAGATGGCCTTAATCTTGGAAGGATCGACTTCGATGCCCCTTTGTGTAATCAAGAACCCCATCATTTTCCCTGCTGTGACACCAAAAGTACATTTCTGAGGATTCAGTCGCAACCGATATTCCCTGATCCGTTGGAAAATTTTCTTCAAGGCGGTGTAGTGGCCCTCTCTTTCCTTGGACTTGACAATCATGTCATCCACGCACACCTCAACCTCTTTGTGGATCATATTGTGTAAGATCATAGTTCGACCCATTGCTAAGTAGCTCAGATTCTTCGGATCAATGACATTACCCTCAGAAAGAGGGTCCTCTCGACGCGGTGAAGGCAGTCTTCTCCCTATCCTCGGGGCCATCAAGGTCTGGTTGTACCCGGAAAATCAATCCATAAAGGAGAGCAGCGCATGCCCTGTGGTGTAGTCCAGCAATTCATCGATGTACGGTAGAGGAAAGTCGTCCTTCAGACTAGCTTTGTTCAAATCTCTGAAATTCACACACACCCGAATTCTGCCATCTTTTTTCGGCACCGGAACAATGTTGCCCAACCAAGTAGGATACTCAAATACTAACAGGAACCCTGCATCTATCTGCTTGGTGACCTCTTCCTTGATTTTGAGCCCAATCAGGCGTATTCTTCAAGCTTCGCTGATGTGTCGAGCCTCAAGGTCAAGAGGGATCCGATGCTGTACAATCTTAGGATCGATTCCAGGCATATCTTCATAGGACCACGCGAAAACATCTTTGAAATCTTTTAATAAAGTGACTAAGTGCTCGTGTTCCTCCGAAGACAACGTGGACCCGATCTGGACCAAACGCGGATTCTTCTCAGTACCAACATTAATTGAAGTGATTTCATCAACCAAAGGTTTTACAAACCTCTCCTCCTCTTGATCAATCAAATGTTTCAAAACTGGAGGAATTTTTTCTTGGTCGTTTTTATCAAAGTTTTGAAAATCTTGATTAATGCAGTAAACAAGTGGCACAGAAAAGTACTCAGAAATAGCAGTGGTACCATTTTCATTCACATCTTCTAGTTCGTCCAATTCCTTGGTTACAACCGACTCAAAAGAAAAGGAAAAAGACGACCTAGACAAAACAACGGCATCCGGGTTATCAACCCCAAGAATACCGGACTCTGACTCAGAAGAACTAGAATCTGATTCCGACTCCACAGACACTATGGAATCGATTCCTTCCCGCTGACTCGAATCGACAAAAAGCCTTCCTCGAACTGCCAAACAAGGGAGGGTGCGATAGATGCATCCAGAATGCCGGAAGAAGGGCCCACAGCCGATTGATCTCCAATCATGGAAATAGAGAAGTCATCCCCCGAGCTCCCTGGTGTGATCTGAGGATCCGAGAGGAGACAAGCCAGCGCTGCTCCTATCTCGAGTTCTGTGCCATCGGGCTCATCCTCTTTGCATTGTTCAGCCTCAGCTGGTAAGTCAGTCTGCTCTTCTACAATTTCATCCCCTTGCAACTGTAGGTCAAAAAAGATCTCAAAGCCGGGCAAACGCCGCTTCTCTAAATTCAGCCATGGCTCAAGAAGGCCACAAAATGGGAAACCCTCCCCCTCCCGGACAAAGTGGCCGTTCAGGGTTCCTTGAATAGGTCTATGCACCAACTCATAGTGCTTTCCAGCATGTTTAGCCTTGGCCCATCCTGTCATTTCCTTTCCCTTCCTTACCCAATCCTCTTTGGTAAGCGTGTAACCTAGACCAAAGGTATGAGGGTTGTGTGGCACTTCGGCCAACGCAGCGACGCCATTTCGGATGCTCCTTCCCAATCCCATTCCGGGTACATGTTGCAACTTATTCATAAGGTAGACGGATTGCGCGCTGACATACAGTCCCTCATCAACAGCCAGAATATCTTACACTACCCAGGCCTCGGCCAAGGTGAACCCAGACAAAAAGGCATCCTCCTCGCCGTGTACAATTTCCAAGACCGGTGTAGTAACCTCCGGCGGCGGATGTATGGAAGAGTTCCCAAAAACAATAGCTACCCCTTTCCATGGGGGTACTTCAGCATCTGATGCAGAGTGGAAGAGATAGCTCTTACTTAGTGCAGCCACGGCCGTCCAAGGAGTAAATTAAAGGTGGCTGGGACATCCAGAACATGGAACTCAATGTCCTGTTGTGCTGGGCCAGCCTAAGTTATGATCCACACTGTCCCCATCACTTCCCGACTTGTGTTGTCATAAGCCCGAATTACCTAGGCTGTTGGTGCGAAATCTGCCAGCTTCAAACCGATAGCATTGGCCGTACGCGACGGACACACATTAATTGCAGACCCGGTATCAACCAAGACAACTGGTATCCACTTCTGTTTACATTCCATAGAGATGTATAGTGGCTAGTTATGCTCAGAGCCCTCAGGCGGCAATTTTTTATTTGTGAAAGTCAAAGTCGGTGAGGCGCCTCCCGGGAACACCAGTCCCACTAACTACTCAGGGGTTGTGTTGATGGAGAGCTTAACCGTATCCATTGCTGATAGGACAGCTTGTCTATGCACCTGTGAGGCCATAAGTAATCCCCATATGGAGATGTCTGCTTAAATCTTTTTTAGCTACTTCAGTACAACTCCCTCCTCTAACAATTTGTCTTTCTGTTTCTCTACTTCCTTGTCTTTCCCTGATGCTTCTGGTTGGTCCAGGTGTGGGGGTTTAAAATACCGCCCACTCCAAGTCATGTGATCAACTTCCTCGGTATACCACGTATCATCTGGCATATTCTGTTGCCAATCCTCATCAGTTTGGGCAAGATGTAAATCATCATCTTCCCACCACATTCCCTCGGCAACTGACAAACAACTCTCTGGTTTCGCTACAATCGTCCCCGTGTTCACAACACATTCTGTCCCCACAGGGCCTTTGGCTTTTCTAGCCTTCTGATCAGTCTCAATTCTTTCTTGTTCGAACCGCTTCAGCGCGGCCTCCTGTTCTGTATCAGCTGTACACAAGCTACCCAATTCTTGAGCAAAATTCTTTGTACCGGTGCTCTCCGGCAACTTCCCTTTGTTGTCGACCATTCCAGCCGTTGCAGACGTTCCCACTTCCAGTTGTTCCTACTTTTGTTGAGACCCCTCATCAACATCCGGCTCATCACTAAGCCACCCTGTATTATCCGTTGATCCATTCATATCAAACCAGCCGATCTATACATTCCCCAGATCTTGTTCATCAAAAAACTGCAGATTACTGATATACTCCTCAAGCTCAGCTAAATCATCCAGCCCCTGGCTTGGCTCGTCCTCCCGAACTACATTAACCTTCATCTCCATCGGCAATTCCACCTTCAGTCTGGCCTGGCTAGTTGGCATAATTTAACAGCAAGGGTAGTACTCTTCTTCAGTTAAGCTCATGGAGCCCTCAAACATGCCTTATTCTGCCACAGCCACCACCATGGGTTCAGGTTGGGATATGGACGCGCTCATCATACACAAGTCTGTGCTTTCTAGGATGAACAGCGCTGGTTTAGGCAGGTGGGAGGGGGTGATATATATGTTGGGGTCGCATGGAACGGCCATTGTTTGGATAAGGTTTACTTGCCTAGGTGGTGGGGGTTGGTTATGTGGTGGAAGAGAATTTGTAGTGACGTTAGGCTTTTCAGGAGGCGCTATCACTTTGTTGTCAATGAGATCCTGAATCTCATGACGGAGTCTAAAGCATAGGTTGGTATCATGACCATGCTACTAGTGGAAGGTGAAATACTTGGCCGGGTTGTGTATAGAAGGGTGGGGATTTGGCAATGGGCGTGGTTCTAGGGGCTTCAGATGCCCTTCTCTAATCAGGACCCTCAAGGCCGTCGATAGAGACATGTAGAGTGGGGTGAAAACCCTCTAGCCTCGAGGTGGGTACTTTGTAGGTTGTGGGGTGGCTCCGGATGTGCCGGTAAAGGGTGTGGCTGTTTTCGGTGTGGTAGTGACCATACCAACGTCAGAGGTCCTTGCAGCTGCGTTGCTACTCGTAGCCGCATTTGAACTGCGTATAAATGCCCTCTTGGGCTGCTCTTTTTCATGGTCAATTAGACCCTGTTTCATCATATCCTCTATCTGAACCCCTATCTCATGAAGGTCAGCAAAGGTAGGTAGGGGTAAGACAATCATCTTCTGCAGCCGACCGGTTTGCAGACACGATCGACCAATCTTATCTGGTCTTTTCTGCAGGTCGAGTTGTCATCATGGAGGCCTTGGCCCTCCACCAAGTGATGAAGTCAAAGAAGCCCTCCTTCAGCTCTTACCGAGTTGCATCAAGATCACGAGTTGTGACCTCGATTTGAGTGTTATAAGAATATTGGGCAATGAAGGCCTTAGCCATCTCTTCCCAGCTCCTCTTCACCGAATCCTCCAATTTAGCATACCAGATAGCCGCAATACCCAACAGGGTCCAGCCAAAGAGGGATAGCTTTTGCATTCTAGTCAGGCCCATCGGCCGCAGAATATCTGAAAATAGCCGCAAATGGACCATAGGATCACCCGAACTGTCGAAGCAGTCTATGTGAGGCATTTTAAATTTATCCGACAATGTCACCGCCGAATCTGTGTAGTCGTCCTCTATATCTGGGATCGAGTTGACTCCCTGAGCTCGTTTGAAAAGCTTCTCAAGCTTGCTCACTTTCAAGGCGGTAGGATTGACCTCAAACTCGAATGGTGCGTCTATTGGGTAGGCCGGTGCTTTGGAAGTCTGAGGTGGGACTGGCCCTGTTGGAATGTTTGTATTCTCCGGGACATTAGCTATATCCCTGGGTATTGGAACCCTAGCTGGGGGTGGATGCGAAGCGGAAGCTGCTGCTTGTTGTGGTTGTTGTTGCTGTTGCTGTTGAAGCCTAGCAATCAGTTCAGCTTGCTGGGCGACAACCTCTACTTGGCGAGTGGTAACTTCTGCTTGGCGAGCAGCGTCCCACTGCATGGCCTCAATAGTTTGTTGAAGTTGACGCATCATATCCTCCATACTGTCTGTGGGGTACTAATATATCAGAACCGATGTATATTCCCTTTCCGAGGTGGAAGCAGAAAATTGAGCCCAACTGCGCACAAGTGACCTAAATAAAGGACCTTGAATTGGCGATTGTTGAACCGTGATCTATGCATCGTTCTCTCGCCTCAGAATCGGGGTAGTGAGGCAAACATTGGTTGTCCTCCAATAAGATCCTTAGATCGGTAAATCCTCCTGACTCTGGTCTAGAGTGCTCGGGAGGTATCTACCTCGTCGAAAGAAACTGTGAAATACTACCTTATAAAAAGAAAAATAAAGCAAAAAAAGGAAACAACAATCAGCAAACGCACAACACCTCGGCTTATATAAAGACAACACACAGTTGAAATCATAAGCTAGACAATCTGTACTCAAATACTGATTTCTGCCCCCAAATTTTCTACCTCAAAACTGATATCCTCAAACTGATACCCAGACTTGCAACTGATACATACATTCTTGTAGAGACACACCCTAACAGCACATATCAAACAAGTGAGAGCCAATACACCCCTATGGTGGGGTAGGGTTTCCCTATCCTAGTTTAAATCAGAGCTAGGGGTTCACTACGCACGCATGCGGTTTCAAACAATCCTACATTCGGGTGAGCAACCTATCCTAGTTTGGAACAGTCTCTAAGGCTTCCGATATGCAACCAAGTCAATTGGTCAAAAAGGGTGCCTCGGCAAGACCACCTAATATACCTCTCGCTCCTAACACCGAGAAGTGAAAGGAGGATCAAACGGTACAGCGGTAGTCCAGATCCAAGGTTTGTGTTCCCATCATGGCAGAGCCCGCAACCAGTCAGCCTTGTGGCACACTTTTCCAAGCAAGCCTCCGGAAAATCGTTCAGGAATATCATATGGCAAACACTATGACTTAGGCGCACCTATGCAAATGCGATGCAAAGAAACACACAAATGTAGATAAAATAACGTATCATGAGTTCGAGTCAAGTTCTCTTAATCCCCAGCAGAGTCACCAGAAACTGTAGACTCAACTTTCTTCTCGCGCGCCCCCCTTTCAAAGAGGTGCGAATTGGTCCTACAGTTCAGACTCCTGTCACGGTTCTGAATCTAATCTCACAAAGTGCAATGTGAGACTAATAAACACTAAAGAGTCCAATTCGGCAAATCATTTTGGAAAAAAATTTTGAATCAAATAATGCCAAAACTGGACTACTTTGCCAGATTACAGAGTCGCCACCTAAATATTTTATTTTTGGGAAATTTAGAAAACCCTGACTCATGCCAAAGGCCACGTGTTCGTCATCACTAAAGTTGCCTCGGCTCGGGAACTTAGGTACGAGAGGGGAGGGTCATGAAAAGAGCACCCCCGCTCGCCCGATCAAAGGATCGGCCTCTACTAAGCATGATATGTTGTTTTATAAACCTCATGTGTTCTTATTCCAGTTATTAGCTAACTTTACTATGTGACACACACAAGCAAGTATAGACTAAATCGCAAAAATTGGAACAAATTCAACTCATGTTTGTTTTCGAAAATGGTTTGAAATTGTCACCCTCAAGTGGGCTAAAATGCGGATTTGCCACCCTCAAGTGGGCTTAAAACATGATTTGCCACTTCACAAAGTGGGCTTAAAACATACATTCGTCGAATTGTTCCAATTCAAGTAATCAAGCCTTCAACCACAAGCATTCATGAAGTTAAGCAAGTAAGCACATAGCCTCATGGCAAGCATGCGAAACATAGCATCATTCGCACTGATGCAAGTATGCTAAAGCGTAAAAGCTTACCGAGTACTCCAAGCCAAAACAAAAACTAGTTAGAAATATGCATGATCCTAACTATGCTAGATGCCTAATGCAACACATGCAATAATGCAACTAAATAGGCTCGGCTATCTAAGATGGCATATGAACGCAACAATTTGATAGCATGCTTTGAAACATGTATTCAAAGAAGTATTGAAATACGATACAGTTTGAATGATGCGCCGAGCCTCGGTGCATGCAAGACAAATGAATGATGCAAACATGCAAAGCATAAGGTATGCTAATCAAAGCGTGCCCTAAACTAACCATCGAAAGCGGTTAAGTAAAAGGGAGAAAAGACGTGGGGTTGGAAGACATGCACACACACACACGCATTTATAACAACATTGCGCCCTCTCGAAGGAGGGTCCAAATAAATAAGCTAAGCTACACTAAGCTAAGCTAATTATTACAAAACGACTAATTAACTAGTCTAAGCTAATTAATTACAACACAATTGAATAACTAGCTATACTAAGCTAATTAAAATATTACAAACCAAATTAAACTAATTAATTACAACACATGTATTAATTAGGTACAACTAACTAATAAATCAATTAAGTGGCCTCGCGGGCGAGGGAGACATGCATGCTCGGTTGGCTTCCTCTCAAAAATCCATTACCTTGCCATCAGTTGCCTCTGTTTGCACTCGCCCTGATCTCTGAAAATTGCACCAACTTCTAGACTGCTTTTGCTCCAAAACAGGAACACTTTTGCACAAAAAATTGATTGGTGGCTGGTCGGCCATAGAAGGTGGCTGTTGGCCACTTTAACCGGCTGGTCAGTTACTTCAAGTGGCCGGTTGGCCACTGCTTTTTCCAGACTTCTATTTTTGCTGCAACAGAGAGCAACAGAGGCAAAGCAATGCATATTTCAAGGAATGTGTGTACTGCCACCCTCCTTATCATTTCTCAAGCTCAAAGAAGTATGGCACTTCGCTCTCAAGTCAACCAAGCATGTTCAATGCATGATGGCCAAAGAGTCAAGCATGTACAAAGTCAATGAATGCACAAATAAGACTCACAGGACCACCACCCTATCATGCATGATCGAGGGTGATGGCGACCAAGAAACGTGATACGTTTCAACACTTTGAGTATGAAACGTTCCACATTTCTTGTGTGTGGATTAACGTCGGATCCAAACACATGAATTGCAACATAAATGTTTATCTTATTCATGTTTTTCTTTGTTCATTTTGTTTACACATTTTACATTACCGATTAATCCTTTAACCGATTAAATCCAATCTGAAAGTCTTTTAATTGGAAAGATGGCCTAAGCCACAAGAGCCTTGAGCATGAAAGAGGCCTCATGCTGTTGGTTAGGAGGAACCCTCAAGAGAGAGTTAAAACCATGAGGCATTAGAGCCTTAAGTTCACACTCAAGCCAACAAGGGGCTCAAGACCATTTTCAAAGCAAATTAAAAAGTGAAGAATATAGGGAGGTTGCAGACTTTTCAGTGCTGAAATGGCATGAAAAATGGCACTAAATCATGCAAGCAACACATGCACAACATGTCCAAAAGCCAAAAGCATTAAACTAGTGAAGAGCACTACACTAGAGGCATGCAATATCAAGCTCAAATGACCAAACCAACTCAAAACAGAACTAAAACATGTCAAAACAGTGACTAAAACATGCTGAGATTGAGGCATAGCAGGCAAGAAAAACATGCTCATTTCTTAGGCTCGCAAGCAAGACTCAAGGCACAACTCTCAAAAGCAATGAAAGAGTGAAATAAGTGAGAGTGTGACAGAGCAATGAACACTGAAATCACATGTAAAATGATGCTACAACATGCAATCAACACATGCACAACATGTTAAAGGCCGTAAAACACTAAGCTAGTGAAGGCATTTGCACTACAACTATGCAAAACAAGGCTCATATGATCAAAGCAGCCCAAAACAGAGCTAAAGTGGGCCAAATCAGCAGCTAAAACATGCTGAGATTAAGTCACAAAAATGTAGAAAAACATGCTCACATGCTAGGCGATCTACACTTGCAAACATGACACAAGGAGGAGAGGCCACCCCCTCCTATTTTGGACCTCAAAACCAAGTTTTTACCACTAAAATTCCCCTGGAATTCAGTGGTTAAAAGGCCAAAAAAAGGTTGCTTTAAAAGCTTGAAAAATGGCATAAAAGGCTTCACAAGCCAAAGAGCAAAAGAGGAGACAACCCCCCTAACTCAACAAGGCTTAAACCATCATTTTGGAACCTTAAAAATAGAGTTTTTTTATGGTTGAAGGTCAAAACATTGTAAAAAGCTGGCCAAGCAATTAATTTAAACAAAGCTTTAAAGAGTTAAGCCTTATACCTTTGAAGTACAGCAACAAACAGCCAAAATTCTGAGCTACAACCAACCTTAGAAGCTTAAACAAGGCCTCAAAGAACCTCAGCTCCAAGATGAGGATGTTTGGTCAAGGGTCTTAGAACAAAAATGTAGAGAATTCTCACTTTCAAGCACAAAATAGGGAGAGAGAGAGAGAATTCTAGAGAGAGAGAAAGGAAATTTGCCCACAAATTTTTCTAACCCCTCAAATGGGTGAGAGACCCCCCATTATATAGAAATGCAAGCCAAAAGCTTGCATTCATCCCTTCATACACGTGTATGGAGATGGCAATCAGTGATCAACAGCTAGCATAGCTAGCAAAGAAAATATCTGAAAAAGGAGAAAAATGGTCGTCGGCCACTTTAGGTGGCCGGCCGGCCACCTCCCCTAGCCGACCGACCACTTCAAGTGGCCGACTAGGGGGAAAAGTGGCCGACAAGTGCCAAAAGTGGCCGACAAGGCCCTTTCCCCCTCCATGCAAGAGGCACCAAGGTTTGGTCCAAAAACAAGCATAAAACAAAGAGGGTTTAGAGGCTCAAAGACAAGGCGTTCCGCCGAGAACTTCGGGCACTCAAAACAAGCACAAGCATGCACAATCATTGACTGCGCAAACGATGACGCCTAAGTCTTAAGATTGGTCAATAATGGGGTGTCTACAGTAGTGATCACTTGCGAAAATGGCTTTGAAAAGTTTTAATAAAAGTTGATTTTGTTCAAAATTTTACCTTTTTACAACTTAGACCATTTTGGGACCAAAAGAAAAAAAAATTAGTACTTAGAACTTTAATTCCATTGATTTCAACACGAGTACATTCCTCAACTCTCTGAGTTCAATCAAAGTTGTCTTTACGTATAAAACTTGAAAAGAAAAGTCAAGGCAATAAACTAGAGGCATAGCTGAATCAGGTGCCCCTGCGTCCTTTGCTAGTGCTTGTGAACCCCACCACGCCCAAAGTTGGCCCAACTTGTGCCTCCTCCTCGAGCCAAGCTAAGCACTCGCCGAAAAGGGCATAACTGAAACTAGGGACAGGAGCCAGAAGTTCTCTCGTCCTCCAAGTACTGAGGTATCGAGTCAAGGTTGAAGCGCGAATTAGCAATGGAGCTGGGTATTCTACCCCCTCTTCTAGTCGAGTCTGATCGTGTCCAAACTGGCATCTAAACTGGAAGGGGAAATAGAACACACCATGGCTAAAGCCAATCAACTATATGCCTGATTGTTGAGACATGTTGTAGCTTATTTCAGCCAAGTCAAGTCAAGGGCAACGCCAGGCTATGTCAGCTACGCATCTACCGCACATCCAGTTACACCACCATCCCTCTGTGGGAAAGTCCACTAGTCGTTGGCGAAAGAAGTAATCTCGGGCTGAATACTCGGGGCAAGGGTCCACTACTTTCAGCTTGTCCATGAGCCATACCTGGGAAGGGATTAAAAAAAAAAAAGGATTAAAGAATAGAGAGGTGTACGTTGAAAAAAAATGTAAAGAAAAAAGGGTTTCGAGAGAAAAATAGAGTATGAGTACCAAGTGATGCAAGCCATAAATAAGAAAGGGTAGGAAACAATACCTAGAGAAGCAGTGGGCTCTCTACGAACTGAGTAGTCTCTCGCCGATGAAAAGCATCCAAACCCATCAGGCTCTCGGCCAGTGCCAAACCAATGTAACTCTTACCCTCCTTCAAGCATTGGGCCACTTCGATCAACCTGATGCTAGCTCTACCACAACTAAGGGCAAGAAGAAAGTGTGCGAGTATACATAAACAGAGGGCATGTTGCCAAAAGTCTTACCAAAGAAGGTCACATTTGTTGCCGATGTTAGAAAATTGGTGAATCAACCCGAGTATATCTAGCTCCCCGTCATGAGCTAAAGATCGAGCTTCATGCAAAGTCAGTCCACATATTTGCCCCAAAGCCTGGGTGTGGCCAAAACAGGGCTAAGACATAGTTTCCTCATCGCGACGAGATACCATCAGTGCTTGAAATTCTTCAAAAGCCAGGCACAGTTACTGTACTCTGAACCGAAATACGTGTGTAATTGGGTCCCAACACCGGACCATGGCATAGAGGAACGGAAAACAAAGTGGAGTATGGCTCAATGAAAAAAGCGCATTTATGCTGAAACCTCAGAAATTCACCTTTTCCGTGTCGTCTAAAGTGGCTATCCATTCTTTGAGTTTCTAGCCAAGGAATGTCTCTATTTTCAAAGAAAATAGCAGCTAAAATGAGGTTCTGGTGAAGAAATTACGAAGGAGGACCTTTTGTAAAAGATAGGGCTATGAGTGGACGCCAGCTATCAGCCAGCTGGTAGATCACCACAAGTGGCCGGTCGTCCACTTTTATTGGGCAGTCGTACACTTTTTCTGGCCTAACAGTTTGGCATTTTGGTTTTGTCCTGGTCTTTGTGTTTTGGGGTCTTGTTTTGAGTCTTTTGTTTTTAGCAGGTGTACATAGCCGTGTTTAAGTTGTTTTTACTTCGTTTTCCATTTATCGAGTTGTATTTTGTATTTTGGTCGTTGGTCGACTCATTATCCGGTTAAGAATATTGTTTCAATACAAGCATTCTCAGTTTCAAATCCAACTCTATTTTCATTCTATGAAAATGTGGTGCTCATGATGCAAAAACATTAACTCTTTTCATAAAACTGCGAGGTTTTTACCCCGATCATGATTTATACAAAAGAGAGTACAAGTTTTCAAAAGCAAAAGTAAAAGCCTATTTGAAGCTACACATGTGCTACGCTACCAAAATAAAAGAAACTAAGCAAAAAGTACAAAAATCTGCGTCGTCCTCTTCCTTAGAGGGGACTCAGGGGCGCTATCTCCGTCGGCACCGCTATCAGAATAGGACTCTGAGCCAGGGCCAGTATCATTATCTCCGCTTCCTGACTCAAAGCCGGCCTCGGTGTTGTCCCCGCTCCTTGACCCCAAGTCAACATCATCGTCCCCGCTCTCAAACTCAGAGCGTCGGCTCACTGCCTCCTCGAAGTCGTTGGTCTCAGTATCATCCCTACTCAGAAATAGTTCCGAGTTGCTTCAACTCTAAGCACCTCTGCCTTTACCTCAGCCTTGACGCTTGTCTTGTGTCACGCCCCAAACCCGCCCCTAAAAATTTGGGCATGACCCATTCGAACATAAACACCAAACCTGATAAATAATATCTACGGGGCCTGAACGGAAGCATTTAATATGATATAATAGTATAAAATAATATCCATTGAGCTACCACTACTATGCCAGGATCACAGACAGAACATAAAGCAGATAAATATACATTGACGTATATCTGGAGATAGCTAAATACATATACATATACATCAAGCTTAATAAACACTTAGGGTATAAATTAAAACTTAATAAAACTCCAAACTTAAACGGTCAACATCTAACGGCTTAGACACCCAAGGCTTGGCAACTGGTAACGGAAGCCACAGGTTAAGGTTGACCTCCAGGTTGAGTGCCTACAGAAACAGACACAAAATAAAGTGAGTCAAGCTCAGTGAATAATAGTACGTAAATCATGTAATGTTCAACCCAAACAATAAAGTATATAATCCAGTATATATGATTAACTACGCTCAGAATATATCTCAAACAACATGGGTCCAATTTTTTAACAAAGCTTTTTAAGCCTGTATAATGTAACGCATAAAGCGTGACGGAATGCATAAAGCGTAATGTAACGGCCATCGCCCGAAATATCCGAATAGCCTTTCGCCCGTAATGACCTTTTCGCCCGTAACGCATTAATATATACGTAAACCTTTTTATTATTACATTTCCATATTTTTCGCTTATCTGAGCAGTCTCAAATTCATATGAACATGGTAAGACCATAGGATACACAAATCATCTCATGGCTTATTACACATAGGCATAATCGCCTCATCACCGACAAAAATGTATGAGTCAATACATGAGCCTTATTGTTTCTCTTGTTCACCACAAATCAATGCAGAGATAGTTTACGGACAAGAGAACATTAATAATGTTACCAATAGTAAGTAATCCCAATTAATCAAAACAACATTTCCACTACCCTTTTGTTCACTTAAGTCCATCATCTTAATAAGTCTTCTCCTTTATTATGTGACATCATACATAACTTTTAGATTAGTACATTACCGATAATCCCGAACAGAGATCTAAACACCTAATAAGGCCAACTCTTTCCACGCTCACATAGGTTACATCAATCCTCAATCCACATACATGTCACCATATTTCCACGGAGAACAAAATGTTATTAACAATGATTATTAATGGAAAATAATGTACGATGGAGTACTATTACTCACAGTGATTAGACGCTTGGTCCGCCTCTGTAATTGACCCTACACAATTCATCATAATACAACACCATTTAATTGCCACTATTATTCAATACAACATTATCCAACATAATCAACATCACTTGGTTCATCAATACAATTTACGACCTTACATAATTCACAATAAATCCTTGAATCCTATTTTATCATTCTAAAACCAAGTTCATATCATCTATATCCTTAATTAGATGATTTCTCTAATTTTCCCTTTACATGATAGCATAAATTCCAACATTTATAACAAATTCATTTGCAATTCTAAACATAGCTTTCAAACATTTCCAAATTCTAATTCAACTTGAATACATATCATTCAACACTTAAATTTCACTCTACCTTCCACTTAAGCCAATACATTGATTATCAACACTAATCAACTTAGGGTTTCCAAGGAAATTGGGGGTTTCTTCTCTTTTCTTAGTGAAATCACCAAATCAACAATTACTACATGCCAATATGCTAAAACATTCAACATCCTTTGAGAAGTAGAGTGGAAGCCCCAATTGTGCATAAACATTAAACCATAAGTGTCCCTAGCCCATAATTAACTCAAGATTCCAAAATGTCACCAAAATCTCAAGGTACCAACGAAATCACTGAATCATAAACATTCAAGGCTAAGAGAACCCTTACCTCAAATTAGAAGCAAAGAAGCTAGGTTGAACGCAACCTCTCGAAATCCCAAAATCTAATCGGTTGGAAAAGTTGATCTTCACTTCTTCTTCTTTCCTTGGTGGAAAATCTAGCTCAAATCTAAGGAAAAAGGAAGTATTTGGGGATCAAACCTCTAGGGTTTTCGGACCTAGAGAGAAAAGAGAAGAAGGGAAAAGGAAAATGGAAGAAATGATCCAAAAATCTGGTTTAAAAACTGCTGTCCCGTAATATCCGCTCGAGCGTAGAAATTCCCGCTCGAGCGGACCTGTTTTCAGCACAGATTCCAAAACTTTGAACAGGTATAATTCTCTCATTCGGACTCCGTTTTAGGTCATTCTTGTGGTCAAATTGAAGCCCCGGAGATAAGCTTTCCAATGGTTCTAACCTCACATCCAAATTCAAAGTGTGGAAAAAGAAAAGGTCAAAAGAGTGACGGTTGGTCGTAAATGAATTACTCAAATTAAGGTTTTTGGTTCAATCTTACTTTACCCTCATCTTATCATCTCAATCCATATCCCAAAATAAGATAAGAACATTTCAAATACACTAAGAAGAACATCAAAAATGAGTCCACATGCTTCAGAATCAACCTTACTCAGGCGACCCGCTCGAGCGCCCAAATCTTGCGCTCGAGCGCGCAGACCAACAAAGTCGTCCGCTCGAAGGAACTCCCGCCGAAAGGAGAATCACAACTCCTGTAATCTCAGTGCCATTCAAAATTTGTTGAAACCCCAAAAGTCCGCCGAGCGGCCACCTCCGCCGAGCGAGGAAAGAATTTCTGGGTCGTTACATCCTTCCCTCCTTACAAAAATTTCGTCCTCGAAATTGAGAAAACCAAATATAAAATAGGTCAAACATATGCGTAAACACACCTCAGAAGGCTCCAAAACTCGATCCACACTTGGGATAGAAAAGGATTACAAATACTTTCGATCAACATATACAAGATCAAAATTCCAACGGCCAAAGAACAACACTAACCAATTATAATCCCAAGGCCCATAACAACTTCTCAATTTCAAAGACAATTCACATTGTACGGTCCATCACCAAAATTCAATCGCACTTCAATTAGCGGCATCACCAACTCTTTATTTCATTGAAACTAAAACATAGAATAGTGAGGACCATCATACAATTACTTCTTAAAGACACTCACATAGAGGCCCCTACTCAACTTCAAGAGAGGTCAATCAAACATTCAAACATACCTTAAACTTTAAAATCTCTACACCCTTTTCACTTTCTCATTTACTTTTTTCTTCTCAATCCTTATTTCTTTCTAGGCGAAGAAGACTTGGATACATATATAGATGATCATACATAAAACATATGGGATACAATTCAATCGCTTAAGCATTCCCAAAATGGAAATCTCGTAAACATACCTAAGATTACATAAGAAATATGTCGTCACAGATACATGATCAATTTCAGATAATGAAACCTTTAAAGTTTCAAATTCCTTGTTCAATTATGTAAATGAGTTCCCTTAGCATGCGTTAAGTTCCTCGTAATGAAAGTACCCTCCACAAAGTCTCTAACTAAGTCACCAAATTGTAATAGTTTCATACACAATTGTAATTAGAGAGTACATGTTCGAACTTATCTTCTAATGCGCTTTACTCGGTGGTCCCCGACCATGACGTAGTTCCCAAGTAACTTAATTACATGGTTAGACTCAACCGATTAGGCAAAGATTGAATCGATCTTAGACTCTATCAAATAAGGTTCTCGCCTCGAGAGGTACCATATCTTCCATTTACGAAAAACATATCAAAATCACATCATTATAGATTTAACCCACCTTCTACTTTTTAACAAAATCAATCTGGGAAGAAGAATCCCCATTATAGACACCTAATCACGTGCCATATGTGGGAATCTAAATAACAAAGACAATTATCAAAACAAGGCCGTAAATTGAATTCAAAATCATACTTGACTAATCATTCCTAATCGTAAGGTAACACCCCTTTTTTTTCTCTATCATTCAAACAATTCTTCTTTTTTCATCGAAAACACGAGGTCAATCACATGGTTTCAGATTCACCACTTGTAATTATCGAGGGTCAAAACGGTCATACGTAATTTAGAGACCACCATTTGGCTCAATCGCTAACATAAATAGAGTTTCCAGCTATTCCTCGCTCAGTAAATTCTACCAGTTCATTCATAGGATCATAAATCAAGAACTATAAGAATCACATCCTTCCGCATTCTATAGTGTCAAAACATATGCAATAGTATAACAGAGGAGTAATTTGATTTCATAACATCAAAATTCATAATTTTAATAAAACGTAATTCTACTCAATGCGTAGTCAATCATTTTGTAATTAGCAAAAGGAAATATTCTCAAATCCATTTGTTTTCATCGAAATCTTCAATATCAAGCGGAATAATTCACATCACAACCTCCATATAGGTGATAGAAGAAAATTTTGCAATATCTAACATTAACATAGTTTACACATAAGCATTTCACAGAATGTTTTCTTAATCTTAAGTCACTTAATATACGAAGACAGATTTTAATTCTACGTAGGTTATCTACTTACACTTCAAAGTAGTCAATAGTCGCTTCTTTTTTCCTTTTTTTTTTTAATAAATCTCATGTATCACAATTCACAAAGTCTATAAACAAATCCCGATCACACATGAACGCATTCATTTGACATTATCAATTCCCATCATGTGATGACATAGCATAAACCTAACAGATAACTCAAGCATATTCATACAGTTCTTAGTTATACTTAAATCGGAAACAAAAATCGTAACGATACTTGATCATAATCCACCCGCATAAGACCGCTGGCAAGTAGAGATATCTTGTAACATACTTATACCACGGTATTTTTACCCGGGCAAGGGCCCTTAATACTCTTACATACATGAATCATCATTCCTTAATTCAGAACATAACGATCGTAAAAATGAAGCAAAGGTTTGTCATATCATGTCATTTCGCACTTAATGTAATAGAATAAGTCACTTCTTACATGAGTCCAACTATTATCCACAACACAACTTATCAAAATACATATAACAATACCTTTTTAAATCATAGGTCTAAACAATACCATAACAAGAAAGACATCACTATATCATAACTAAATCTTTCATACTTAGTGTTTAAGCAATTTATGACAATCAAAATGATTCAAATACATGCTCATAATTATATTCATATTTAAATTTTGCATAAGATCATATATGGCTAACTATCGATCGTAGGTCCAAGACCACAGCAGGTAGGTCCAAAGACCACAAATGTAGGTCTAATGACCACAAATGTAGGTCTAATGACCACAACAGTAGGTCCAAGACCACAATGTAGGTCTAATGACCACAACAGTAGGTCTAAGACCACAATGTAGGTCCGAAGACCACAATGTAGGTCTAATGACCACAACAGGTAGGTCCGAAGACCACAACAGGTAGGTCTAATGACCACAACAGGTAGGTCCGAAGACCACAACAGGTAGGTCCGAAGACCACAAAGTTGATACCAACAGCCACTCAGATTGTTACCCCATGAAATATAGGCCACTAGATTGTTACCATGGCGAGGGCCATAGAAATTAAGGGTGCCACAAATACTTATACAATTTTAACAGATTGGCATGTTGGCCCAGACTATCAAATTGGCCTTTTCAAATTTCAGATAGCCTTACAAGACAGATAGCCCCTTGGCACAGATAGCACTTTGGCACGTATATATCGTAAACATACGTAATGTACATACGTAAATGCGTATGGACTCAAGAGGTGGCTCAGACGGATTCTAGAGGTGGCTCCCACTAAAGTGTAGCACTTAGTTCCGACAAAGACTTTGCTCCACACCGTAAGTCAATAAGTCTTATCATGTCATATCATAAGCAAAACGAGTATCATAGCGTAACAACCATAATGTCATCGTAATGTGCTTTTCAAAAATCAACCATTTCAGATAATAGACATGAGAGGTATAATAAACATGGTTCATAATCGTTAACGAAACAAATTACTCTTAACGTTGCTATCGGTCTTTTCATATGCACTAAGGATGTCACGATGAAGCCTAAGTCTTTTCTAGACATCCTACACCTCAATGGATCCGTGTGTGAGATAGCAACTCGTGCTCGATACCAATTCGTCACGCCCCAAACCCGCCCTAAAAATTTGGGCATGACCCATTCAACATAAACACCAAACCCGATAAATAATATCTACGGGCCCGAACGGAAGCATTTAATATGATATAATAGTATAAAATAATATCCATTGAGCTACCACTACTATGCCAGATCACGCATGTAACATAAAGCGTATAAATATACATTGACGATATCCGAGATAGCTAAATACATATACATATACATCAAGCTTAATAAACACTTAGGGTATAAATTAAAACTTAATAAAACTCCAAACTTAAACGGTCAACATCTAACGGCTTAGACACCCAAGGCTTGGCAACTGGTAACGGAAGCCACAGGTTAAGGTTGACCTCCAGGTTGAGTGCCTACAGAAACAGACACAAAATAAAGTGAGTCAAGCTCAGTGAATAATAGTACGTAAATCATGTAATGTTCAACCCAAACAATAAAGTATATAATCGTATATATGATTAACTACGCTCAGAATATATCTCAAACAACATGGGTCCAGTTTTCTTTAACAAAGCAGCTTTAAGCCCAGAAGTAACAGAACGCATAAAGCGTGACGGAATGCATAAAGCGTAACAGAACGGCCATCGGCCCAGAAATATCCGAATAGCCTTTCGGCCCAGAACAGCCTTTCGGCCCAGAACGTACTAATATATACGTAAACCTTTTTATTATTACATTTCCATATTTTTCAGTTAATACAGAACAGTCTCAAATTCATATGAACATGGTAAGACCATAGGATACACAAATCATCTCATGGCTTATTACACATAGGCATAATCGTCTCATCACTGACAAAATGTATGAGTCGTAATACATGAGCCTTATTGTTTCTCTTGTTCACCACAAATCAATGCAGATAGTTTACGGACAGTAGAACATTAATAATGTTACCAATAGTAAGTAATCCCAATTAATCAAAACAACATTTCCACTACCCTTTTTGTTCACTTAAGTCCATCATCTTAATAAGTCTTCTCCCTTTATTATGTGACATCATACATAACTTTTAGATTAGTACATTACCGATAATCCCGAATCAGAGATCTAAACACCTAATAAGGCCAACTCTTTCCACGCTCACATAGGTTACATCCATCCTCAATCCACCTACGTCTCAGCATAGTTCCACGGAGAACATAATGTTATTAACAATGGTTATTAACGGAAAATAGTGTACGTATGGAGTACTATTACTCACAAAGGATTAGACGCTTGGTCCGCCTCAGAATTGACCCTACACAATTCATCATAATACAACACCATTTAATTGCCACTATTATTCAATACAACATTATCCAACATAATCAACATCACTTGGTTCATCAATACAATTTACTTACCTTACATAATTCACAATAAATCCTTGAATCCTATTTTATCATTCTAAAACCAAGTTTATATCTTCTATCTCCTTAATTAGATGATTTCTCTAATTTTCCCTTTACATGATAGCATAAATTCCAACACTTATAACAAATTCATTTGCAATTCTAAACATACCTTTCAAACATTTCCAAATTCTAATTCAACTTGAATACATATCATTCAACACTTAAATTTCACATTTCTACCTTCCACTTGAGCCAATACATTGATTATCAACACTAATCAACTTAGGGTTTCCAAGGAAATTGGGGGTTTCTTCTTTTCTTAGTGAAATCACCAAATCAACAATTACTACATGCCAATATGCTAAAACATTCAACATCCTTTGAGAAGTAGAGTGGAAGCCCCAATTGTGCATAAACATTAAACCATAAGTGTCCCTAGCCCATAATTAACTCAAGATTCCAAAATGTCACCAAAATCTCAAGGTACCAACGAAATCACTTCGAATCATAAACATTCAAGGCTAAGAGAACCCCTTACCTCGAAATTAGAAGCAAAGAAGCTAGGTTGAACGCAACCTCTCGAAATCCCAAAATCTAATCGGTTGGAAAAGTTGATCTTCACTTCTTCTTCTTTCCTTGGTGGAAAATCTAGCTCAAATCTAAGGAAAAAGGAAGTATTTGGGGATCAAACCTCTAGGGTTTTCGGACCTAGAGAGAAAAGAGAAGAAGGGAAAAGGAAAATGGAAGAAATGATCCAAAAATCTGGTTTAAAAACTGCTGTCTCAGTAATATCCGCCGAGCGAGAAATTCCGCTCGAGCGGACTGCTTTCAAAGCAGATTCCAAAACTTTGAACAGGTATAATTCTCTCATTCGACTCGTTTTAGGTCATTCTTGTGGTCAAATTGAAGCCCCGGAGATAAGCTTTCCAATGGTTCTAACCTCACATCCAAATTCAAAGTGTGGAAAAAGAAAAGGTCAAAAGAGTGACGGTTGGTCGTAAATGAATTACTCAAATTAAGGTTTTTGGTTCAATCTTACTTTACCCTCATCTTATCATCTCAATCCATATCCCAAAATAAGATAAGAACATTTCAAATACACTAAGAAGAACATCAAAATGAGTCCACATGCTTCAGAATCAACCTTACTCAGCGACCCGCCGAGCGCCAAATCTTGCGCTCGAGCGCGCAGACCAACAAAGTCGCCCGCCGAAGGTGAACTCCCCGCCGAGGAGAATCACAACTCCGTAATCTCGCCGTCTCAAAATTTGCTGAAACCCCAAAAGTCCGCTGAAGGTTACCTCCGCCAGAGCGGAGGAAAGAATTTCTGGGTCGTTACATCTTGGCTGCCTGCTGGGGCCTGTCTACTTCTCCTCTCTGCCACTAGAGGAGGTGCCGCTGGTGCTGTCGTTGTTGCTGGTGCCCTCGGTGCAGAGGAACCTAAAAAGCAAATGTCAGAATATCGACATGGACATATGTTGCAGAATGTAGCATGTAGTATGAGTATGGTACAGAAAATGAGTGTAGTGTGTCAATACAGTGTGTTAGTGCAGTGTGAATCAATATCAGAATGTATGTTAGTATGCAGTGTATCACTATGAGTGTCGCATAAAGATGAATATCGTGTATCGGTGGGAATATGGCATGTCAGTGTAGTGTGGGAAGTAATGCAATGCATGAGGGAAAGGGAAGTATACCTAGATACCGTACAAAGCGAGCAGCATCTCCCTCCTGTACACCATGTGAACTAGGGAGGCAACTAGCAGAAGAAGGCCCTCCGTATACTCTGTGGGTGCCTGCAAGTAAAGTTGAATAATCAGTACCTAAAAATGGAGAATGTGGGATGCAAGGTGTCAAGTATGGTCCATACCTGAGGTGCGCCCGAGGCTCTAACATACCCATGCCCTGCCTCCGGTGGCTCGAACGGGAGCTGATAAGCCATCCCGCTTGGCCGTCCACAAGGAATTGTGGTAGGAATTGGAGACCAATTGGCAACTTGCGCAGCAGGAGGGGCCTCTTCAATACCAACCTCAGCTCCTAAGCAGCCTCTCTGGCCCAGGGAGCATCTGCTGCTTCACCCGCATGAACGCCAGTCAGAGGCGGCATAAGATGAGTCCGGATGAAGGTCGTGTAATCTTCGTCCCTTGGAAGTAGTCGACATTCAGCCCCACCATATATCTTGAATAATGGCCTCGCTTAAGAGGCTATCAATTGTCTTCATGGATGTCAAAGATAGGAACAATCGGGAGGGCAAGCCCAAAGGTTCGGCATGACAAACCAATCTCCCAAGAACTAGGCCCAGTAGAATGGGCCCTCCAATAAAATCCGATATCAAGAGGTAACCCAAGCTCCAGCATCTTGGTTTCTAACTCCGGTTGGCATTGTCGCCCATAGCTGCCACGTGATCTGCAAATAAAGACGGTACAAGTTGTTAGTTGTTGTTAGTTGTCAGAATATGGATCAGAACAGTAGCAATGGGAATGAAACAGAAATGATTGTGAGTTTTGGATTACCTTGCAGGCAGCCACTGTATTGAAGTAGCGATGATAGAAGGCAAAGGTCATGTCCTCACTGCTCCGGCAACGGCACCTGTCATCATACCACCGCGAGTAGGGCACGGCCGAAGCAATCTCATCCATCAGCTTTGGAGCAACGACCAGGAAATAGGCGTAAACCCACAGCTGCAAGAAAAGATCAGTAGTGTGCATTAATAGTGTGTGAATAGATATTAAACAGAAAGTGCAAAGCAGAAGACACAGTGTGTGAACAGGTATCAAACAGAAAGTGCAAGGCAGAAAGCACAATGCATGAACAAATATAAGGTAGAAAATGCAAAGCAGAAAGAAAAAGAAGTAAACAGAATCGAAAGTGCAGTGCATACCTCCCAGACCCTCCAGTAGCCTCCGATCATGTCTCCCTTCATGCGGGAACTCAAGCTCATGTAGTCAGAGAGTGGCAAGGCCGACTCCACCCCACCATAAAACCAAACCAGTAAGGTAGGTCACAAGGGCGCTCAACAAGTACAAACCCACGATATTCCACCTGTTTGTAAACAAGGTGGTACTGAGAAAGTACATCAAGAATCCCCAGGTGTACTGCGTTACCTCCTTCTATATCTCAGGCTGACTTCTGCGGAAGTGCTCGAGGAACCAACTATATCGCACCATAGCTGGCCAGTATAGAGGTGGGCTCGCTCCAAGCAGGTAGATCCAGGCTGCCTCCTACTGGCCCATGTCCATGTCAAAAGGGATCGGATCACCTCCCTACTCCTAAGCTTGTGATCATCGAAAAGTCATAGGGGCTCATCATCATCTCCCTAACGGAGGAGAAGTGGAAAAAGTTGGTGGTATCCCGCTACCTCTCCACTAATGCTCCGAGTAAGGCCTAGCTAGCCATGTGGCACATGAGCTCGACGCAGAGTAAGCTAAAGCTTGCCTCATCGACAAGGTTGTGGACTCGGAGAAAGGAGCTCGTGATAGTAGTCCCTGGTCGTCACTGCCCCATAACCCCTATAGGAGTGAGAGTTCTCCTGTGGCAAAGAAAGAGTGAGTCAGATGGAAGACAACGGAGAAAGAGTGAGTCAGATAAAAGACAATGGAGAAAAAGTGAGTCAGATGAAAGACAACAAAAAAAAGAGTGAGTCAGATGAAGGATAGCGAATAAAATAAGAGTCAGAAGAAATACAGTAAAGCATGAAAAAAAGTTTGTACCTCAATAGCATCGTGGGAAAGGTGGGAGTTCAGCTTCATAAGCAAAATATCCTCCGGCATACCATCAACGAAATCATCAAGGCGCATCATGCCTTCAAGCGCCATCGTGTGCGTGTGGGGGTGATAAGTAGCTATATCAAATGGCCTCACCCTCAATGGTAGTAACTCAGGCTCTGCCCTGGGCAAAGACCTCTGCCTCTACCTCGAGGTTAGCGGCAATGTCCTCTCACGCAAATTGACCTCATCAGCTATGGGCTCCTCAACCTTGACAGCAGGTGGAAGCATAGGTACCTCGGGAGGGGCACCATCATGTGGGACATCGTCTACCATCTAGAAAGTGGGTGAAAAGTGGGTGAAAAATGGAGAAAATAGGGAAAACTTGGAAAAAGTCAACCCTAGGAGAGAGAAAATGGGAAAAAAAAGTCAAAACCCGGGAAAGTTCACAAAACCCAAGAAAAACTCGAAGGAAACAAGCCCAAAGTGTTGAAAACCCAAAAAAATCAACGAAAAGAAAATATGATCGATTCAAAGTGAAGAGGGACAAAAAGGGTTTACAAATAAAGTTTGCGTGGGACATTGGAAAATGCATGTAAAGCGTAAATCTAGAGAGAGGAAGCACCTAGAGGGAGAGATGGGATGATTTCGGAGGTGTGGATATGAGGAAATGAGGTTTGGTGATGTATTTAAAGAGACCCGTGCCAAAAGGACCAAATTGCCCCCGATTTTGCATTAGTGGTCGATCGTACACCATTTGGGGCCGGCCTACACTATTAGTGGCCAACCGGCCCCTTTTGTGGCCCAGTGCTGGTTTTATTCCCCTTTTTCCCTAACAGTGTATGGGAGGTCCTATTTTTGGTATGGAAAGAAGGATTGAGGTATTTGAATTGGATTTGATTTCTGAGGAGCTCGAACTTCTGTTCCGATTGTCCTGCTCCGATGCCCTCAGACTCGGCCGCAACATTCCCCAATTTCAAATATGAACAAGTTATATCCTTTTGAGCATTTTGAAAAGCCACCGGGGTAAGTCGGAGGTTGTCGTTGAACGCCGCTTTTGTCCATTTTGTCGATTTACATATCTGATATCTTCTTTTGCATAGAACGTGCACTCTCATATACCTCTTATGTTGCATGTGCGCATTGCATCGTTCATAACTCATATGCTTATCCGGTTTGCATAGAGCATAGAACATGCTTTCAATTATCTTGCATAGAACATGCTTTCGATTCTTGCATAGAACATGCTTTCAATTAATATCATATGTTGGTTGTCAATTATCTTACATAGAACATGCGTTGTCATTGTATTGATTTTCAATTTCGTCACCTTGTGCATCTATCGCACACTCTCTCACTTTGTGCATCTACCGCAATCGTTCACCTTGTGTATCTATCGCACTCGTTCACTTTGTGCATCTATCACGTCCTTTCACTTTGTGCATCTATCGTACTGCTCACTTTGTGCATCTATCGCATTCGCTCACTTTGTGCATCTATCTCACACTCACATTGTGCATCTATCGCACACTTTTGTTACATTGTGCATCTATCGCACACTTTCATCACTTCGTGCATCTATCGCACTCGTTCACTTCGTGCATATATCGCACAATCAATCTGTAGTGTGAATCTATTGCACATTCTTTCTGCCTTGTGCATCTATCACACAATCTCATACTTTTTGCATCTATCATATCATTTTGGGGTGTACGAAAGCATAACCTTGAGCTGTTTTTCTCCTCTTCTCACGATTTCAGTGTGGTTAGAGTGTGTTTTTATTTCTTACCGTGTGAAACATGGTTGGACTTATTTGCGATTATCTTGTTATTGCTTATTGCATCATCTTCCATGATCACAGAGTTTCAAAAAACCGACTTCGCGAAGCATGTGAGTCCATCTTTCAAAGTATATTCTTTGTACATATGCATCTTCCCCTGAGCTATGCTGTTTTGATTCCTTGCAAAGGGATACGTAGGCCACTTGCGAGTTCAACCAATTTAATTTATATCTTGATTGTTTGCTCAAGTCTTACGGCTTTGTCAAAATGGGTTGTCTCTTGGTTTTGACATTCACTTACATCATTTCATGACTTCGAGCTCTGTCAAAGAGAGGCAATTGTAGACACCTCATTTTTGACCGCCCTTAAGACTTGGGTGCTACTAATTTGATGACCCAATGATGAATTTATACGCTTGTTCGAATGCTCGATTTCCTCAGCAGGAAACCTCAATTTTGAGCCTCAGAAACCTTATGCCTTGTTTTTGGACCAAAACAGCAATTTTTCAAGCCTGACCATCCAGAGACCTGTGGACCCACTAATGGCCTACCGACCACAAATGGTGTACGGCCATCCCCTTTTAGTGGCCTATCAGCCACTTGTGTCAAAACTAGATCTTTTTGCTAGCTATGCCGGCTGTCTCCATAGATGCATGCACTGCACCAGCTGTGTCTGTATGGATATTTCGAAGATAGTCTCATATATTTCTATATATGGATGACTCCCTCTCATAATTTAGGGTTCGAAAAATTTGTGGAGCAAAGTCTTGAAAAATATTTCTCTCTCTCTCTTGCAAATTATATACCTTCTACCTAGACTCTCTAAACCAAACTTTGAGGGTCCTTTGCTGAGGTTATTGAGCTTGCATTTTAGCTCTTGAGGGTGTGGAATTGATGGTTCATAATTCAAAAGGGTTACTCATCTTCAAGAGGTACAATTCCTATCTTCTTTCCTCTATTTGTTCACTATCTTTTCTTACTATTTTGAGGCCATTTTTTACCTGTGTTTATGGGCTAAAACTTGTGATTTAAGGCCATTAAAGGTAGAGGGGTTGACCACCCTTCTTTGAACCTTGCTTCCTAGGCCTTTACCCTTGTGTTTCCCATCTTTTCATAAACTTTTTTTGAGGTTTTTAAAGGCTAAAAATGTGGTTTTATAGTCCCAAAAATGGAGGGGATAGCTTCCCCTCCCTGTGCTTGTTTACTAACTTGAATTCCTCAATATTGTAGCTAACTTTCTCAAGTTTTTCCATATGAATTACAGTCCTATTTTTGACTATTTTTAGGACTGTTTTAGGTTGTTTATTTCATTTGTGCCTTGTATTGCATGCTTGTAGTGTAATGGTCCTCATAGGTTTGGTGTTTTAGGCCTTAGACACCAACCCATTTGAGTTGATAGCATTTATTTCATGGTTTCCTTACTTGTGTTCACCTCTAATCACCTCTGCACCCTCCCTCTTTTCTTGGTCTTTTCTCTTTGTTTTGAGAGTTGCTTTAAAGTGAGTGTTGTTTAAGCTTGAGATAGAGATCATTGTACTTAAAGGTTTAATCTCTTCGGAGGTTCATTACCAGTGGCATGATCTCATTCTCATGCCTAAACCAACCCTTGGTTTGACACTTCCCTCCTTTAGTGGACTTAATGCTCATTTTGGACTTAATTGATTAATGAATGGAAAGGTAATGAAATGAAGTAATAAAATTAGGGTTAAAATGAAGCATAAAATCAATTTGGATTCAATCGGACGTTAATTGAACCCGTTGAGTCTTGAAGCATTTCATACTAACTAGTGATAAAAATGATTTGAAATTCAAAGTAAACCACTTCCCTTGATCAATTCCATGATAGGGAGAGGTTCTTGTTTGTCTTTAGTTTCATTTATTGAGAATGTATCCCTTGATTCTTAGGCCGTCATGCAATGAATTTGCATCAATTGATGGTTTGCGAATCAAGCCTACCCCTCCTTTAAGCTGTTTGATGATAAGGAGAGGTAGGGTGGACAGACATCCCTTGAAAATGCTCTATTTGTGCTCTGTTTGTTATCTGTTGCAGCAAGGCAGTACCACAAACTAATGCCCGGCTGGCCACTTTTTCTCTACGGTCGTCCACTTCTTTTGGCCAGCCGGCCACCTTTTTCAAACAAGCAATGTCCCTTTTTCCTACAGAATAGAGCAAAGGCTGAGGCAAAATAGTGCAATTTTCTAATTGCAAAACAGAACCCTTTTGGCAGCAAAACATAAGCATTTTCGGGTGGAAACCGCCTTCATGCATAAGCATTCCTTACTTCTCGGGGCTGATTAGTTAAAGTAATTAATTACTTAGCTTAATTAATTCTATAGTGTAACTACTTAGTTAGTCCTTCGTATTATTATATTTTGTGGTGTAATTAATTAGTTAAAGTAGCTAGTTATTTTTTGTGTTGTTGTAATTAATTTTGTGTTGTAATTATTTAATTAGCTAGAATAGTTAGTTAAATTTGGGGTTGTAATAATTAGTTAAATAGCTTAGTAAATTCATTTATTCGAACCCTCATGTGCGAGGGCCAATTTGTACTAATTAGCTAGTGTAGTTAATTTATTTCATTTGATTTGTAATAGTTAGTTAATTCATAGTAATTAGTTAGGCATTTGTTCGGACCCTCTGAAGGGCAAATTGTAATAATGTGTATGTCTTCCAACTCCCATTCTTCCTCCCTTTTATTTACCCGCTTATGATGGATAGTTTAGAGCATCATATTTCGCTTAGCATTTCCTATGTATAAAGCATTCATTTGTCTTGCATGCATAAAGGCTCGGTTCATCATTCTAACACGCATTGTCGCTATTACTTCTTACTTGAATACGTTTAAACCGTATGCTATCAAGTTGATTCGCATGTCATAACTAGTAGCCGAGCCTATTAGTTGCATTTCGTAAGTGTCGCCTTAGTCATTTACATACTTAGAGCATGTATTTTTCTAACTCTTTTCTTTTGGCTTGCCTTGGAGTACTAGGTGAGCACTTATTACTTTAGCATATCGCATGTGTGTAATTGTTGCCAAATCTAGCATGATTACCATGAGGCCAAGTTCTTAAATGATATACTTGTTTGAATCCCAGTTGTAGACACCCCATTTTTGACCACCCTTAAGACTTCGGCGCCACTGATTGATCACTCGATGATGAAAGTTGTGCTATGCAAATGTTCAATTTCTTCAGCGAGAAAAGTTTCTAAATCCCAACATTACACCCCATTTTGGACCAAAACTGTGGTAGCCGAATAATTGACGAAGATAAAGGAGGTATATTTCAGAAGCTTGACGCTAGCCGGCAGATATCCCGCAAGGATAAGGGGCCGAATAGGATAAATAGGCCGAATAGGGGAGGATCCCTAAAGCCGAATAGTGGAAAAGATAATGATTGAAAAAGTAGGCCCTGGCCCCGAAGATCAGAAGAAACGAATATAAATATAATGGCAATGGACTAGAAAAGGTATGCAAGAATCACTTCTAAAAACTTAGTGAACAAGCTTTCTTGAGTAGAGGAACTGACTTGTCCGTCGGAGTGCTAATTCCGGCACCCCGACCGAGTATTTAGATCTTTGCGGTGACTAGTCGAGGATCATTGGCGCCTTCCAGATCTCAAGAGTATTTCCAATCCACTTTCCCCACAATTGGCGCCGTCAGGAATACTCAAATACATCCATGGAAGGCGGATCAAGATCCTCCGATAGCCACCGACGAGATCACACAATGAGACGACCTCACCCCACTAATATGCTCGAAAAGAAACTATCGCGGCACGACGCGTCTTGAACTTCGATTTGCCAACAACTTCAACACAAGAAACAAAGCAGGCTATCATGGAACAAGCAAAGCAGAACGAACAAAGACTCGAGAACATGATCGCTGAGAACGAACGACTGGCCAAGAGTTGGCCCTGGAGGTAGCAAAATCTAGAGAGGCCATGGGCCAGGAACCAGAGCGACCTCCGAGGGCAGACGGGCAAAGACCTCGGGCTCGACCAAAGGATACCGATAGCAACTCCAACTCATTATCCACGGAGCTCGACGCAAGGGGACGATCCGAAACCTCCAGCTTCTCCGAGAAGGATCTGCGAACAAGGATCAAGCACAAGAGAAGCAGCTCAAACGAGGAAGACCAGCACGATCCTTTCGTTCGACGGATCGCAAGGGTGTCCCTGCCCAAGAAATTCAAAGCTCCGTCATTCACTCTTTACGACGGAAAATCAGACCCCACTGATCATATCCGTCATTACAAACAGGCCATGACGCTGCACGTAGACAATGAAGCCCTCATGTGCCGAATATTCCCTAGCAGCCTAGGTCCACTAGCCATCAAGTGGTATTACAAGTTGGAGCCAGCTTCGATTAAAAGCTTCCGCCAACTGTAGAAATCCTTCAGCGTGTTCATCACCAACGAGGTACAACCGAACAGCCGACTCTCCGGGCTATGCAGATCCAATCGGAGAGACGCCAGAGCGCATTTCGGACGATATTGGGAGTGCTTCAACCTTGTTGACGACGCTTGCAACGACTCCATGGCCATCACCGCTTTCAAAATGGGCTTACATCCTGACAGTGCTCTGCGCAGTTCCCTGACCATAAGGCCCCCCAAAACAGTCTGGGCGGTGATGAAGAAAGGTGGAGGATATTGTAAAGTCAAGATGATGCCCGAGGATAAAAGCGGACAAATCTCCAAAGAAACGGCCCTCCCCGAAATTGCTCGACCAATAAGCTCCGTGCCGCCACCGAGCCCTGAGCCCCGGCAACGAACCAAGCGAGACAAAAGGCGGGACTCCCGCCGATCAAGCGATCAGTGCTCCCACCGAACGAACGAACAACTACAAGTCGATAGCAGCCGCTCAAGGCGAACCGACAAGAAGTATACGGAGTTGACAGAGCTGATCGCGGCAATAATGACCAAAGTCCAGCACCTTCCATTTTTCAAGTGGCCGTCGAAGATGGTGGGGCCTCCCGACACACGGAGGAGGGACAGACGGTGCGAATACCACAAAGATCACGGCCACGAAACTGAGAGCTGTTATGCGCTAAAGGATCATCTGGAGGAACTGGTGCAAGATGGTCGACTGCAGCAATACGTGAGCAAGGGAAGGCCAACCAAAGCATTAGCCTTGAGACAGGATTCACCTCCGCTTGTTGTGGTCCACATAATCTACGGTCTGCCGGCATCCCCGACCGTGCATACGATTCAATCGCACCCAATTCCCCAAAAACATAACATGTCAACCGGCAGGCCTAGAGAAGCTCCAACAATTAAGTTCGATGACTCCGACCTCGTTTAACAAGGCCACCACGCCCATCCTTTGGTCGCCAAATTACGCCAGACGACGGTTCGGCGCTGAACGATTCTCATAGACCCGTGAAGCACTTCGAAATCTTGTACTATGTAACTTTTGTTGAACTCGCCTCAACGAGTCGGACCTATCACCGCCGCCTCAAATCGCTCGGCTTCAACACAAATCCAGAATACCCGCTAGAGGATCGTGCTACTGCTCGAGCGGGCTCAAAAACGGTTGACGGGAATTCTTGGTTGTGAAGCTTCCATCGCCAGATAATGCCATCATGGGCGCCGGTTGCATGTCATGAAGGTTGTCCTAAGCACCTACCATCGCCTTATGCGCTTCCCAACGCATCGTGGCATTGAAGAGATCCGCGCTCACCGCAATCCGCTAACGAGACTTTATGAAGATTCATTTCAACCCAACTTGTGGATCCGATGCTTGTACCGTACCACGCTTTTAATGAAAATCGATTTTCTTTGGCACTCTCTCCTTCAAGCCTCTTGGGGCCAAATAAGCCTCCGGATTCGAGCGCCTTCGTGGATATCACGACACAAAATAAGTCTCCGGATTCGAGCGCCTTTGGTGCACGACACCTTAGGGCCTAATAAGTCTCTAGATCCGAGCTCCCTTTGGTGCACGACACCTTAGGGCGAATAAGTCTCGGATTCGAGAGCCCCTTTGGTGCATGACACCTTAGGGCCGAATAAGTCTCGATTCGAGTGCCCTTCGTGGATATCACGACACAAAATAAGTCTCCGGATTCGAGCCCCCTTTGGTGCATGACACCTTAGGGTCAATAAGTCTCCGACCAGAGCGCCTTCGTGGATATCACGACACAAATTAAGTCTCCGGATTCGGAGCTCCCTTTGGTGCACAACACCTTAGGGCCAATTAAGTCTCCGAATTCGGAGCGCCCTTCGTGGATATCACGACACAAATTAAGTCTCCGGATTCGGAGCCCCTTTGGTGCAGGACACCTTAGGGTCGAATAAGTCTCCGGATTCGGAGCCCCCTTTGGTGCATGACACCTTAGGGCCGAATAAGTCTCCGAATTCGGAGCGCCCTTCGTGGATATCATGATTGGCCAAATTAAGTCTCCGGATTCGGAGCTCCCTTTGGTGCACGACACCTTAGGGCCGAATAAGTCTCCAGATTCGGAGCGCCCTTCGTGGATATCAGGATTGGCCAAAATAAGTCTCCGGATTCGGAGCCCCGTTTGGTGCAGGACACCTTAGGGTCGAATAAGTCTCCTGATTCGAGCCCCTTTGGTGCATGACACCTTAGGGAATAAGTCTCTGGATTCGAGCCCCTTTGGTGCATGACACCTTAGGGAATAAGTCTCCGGATTCGAGCCCCTTTGGTGCATGACACCTTAGGGCGAATAAGTCTCCGAATTCGAGCGCCTTTTGTGGATATCACGACACAAATTAAGTCTCCTGATTCGAGCTCCTTTGGTGCACGACACCTTTGGGCCAATTAAGTCTCCGAATTCGGAGCGCCCTTTGCGGATATCACGATTGGCCAAATTAAGTCTTCGGATTCGGAGCTCTCTTTGGTGCATGACACCTTAGGGCCGAATAAGTCTCCGGATTCGGAGCGCCCTTCGAGGATATCACGACACAAAATAAGTCTCCGGATTCGGAGCCCCGTTTGGTGCATGACACCTTAGGGCCGAATAAGTCTCCGAATTCGGAGCACCCTTCGTGGATATCACGATTGGCCAAATTAAGTCTCCGGATTCGGAGCGCCCTTCGTGGATATCACGATTGGCCAAATTAAGTCTCCGGATTCGGAGCTCCCTTTGGTGCACGACACCTTAGGGCCGAATAAGTCCCCGGATTCGGAGCGCCCTTCGTGGATATCACGACACAAAATAAGTCTCCGGATTCGAGTGCCCTTGGTGCACGACACCTTAGGGCGAATAAGTCTTCGGATCCGAGCCCGCTTTTAATCAACTAATTGCCGAATTACTAATATGGTTCGCCGGACAGATGCGGTTTTAGCCGCCCACGAGTACGACTCCATTCCTTAAACTCAAGATCCCGCCTAAGGCAAGGGCCGATCCCTGAATACAGGAAAAATATTTAAGCTACACAAAAGCTCCGGTAGCAAACTTTCCGATAGCAAACTAATAGCAAACCATTAAACCATACGAAATGACGTGCTTTACCATTAAAAGTTGGGATCAGCAACATTCATCCCAAGATAGCTAAACAAAAGATTTTCAGAGTAAGACTCAACTATATAAGATAACACTTTTTATTTAAAAAGTTGTTACATAGACGCAATCCACGTTCGAACATTACAATATCTATCTCTTCTAAGGCAAATCAACCGAATAAAAAGTTGTTACATAGACGCAATCCATGTTCGAACATTACAATATCTATCTCTTCTAAGACAAATCAACCGATCGATCCAACTCTTGTCATTTGAACATCCATCGCGGCTCAAAACGCATCGATCTAATTGTGCCCGAATCGGCATGTCGTCGGGCCTCTGACACCATCGACAATGTCAAGGCCAAGATCCAAGACAAGGGAGGTTAGGGGCAGCGGTCGTTGTGTCTCGTTTCGGGGCGATCTACTTCAACGACTTGGAGGCTGACGTGTTTCCAGTTTCTCCTTTCAGCGGTCCACCTCCCACACCGGAGAATCCTCCGCCGCAAACCATCTGAGCGCCAAGTTCGGCCGGAATTTGAGCTCCTGCAACTATCATCACCATCTGACGGTGAGAACTCTTGAGCATCCCACGCAATAGATGCTGGTGAGCCAAATATGTTTGATTGCATGAGGCGCCTGCCGCTTTTATTCTCAAAGAATGGTCGCGATCTCGAGGCCCAAACTCAAGTGATTTTATCAACACTAAACCCCACGAGACAAAGGCCGGTCAACATTCTCCATGACCTAGTTAACCCAACGGTTTAAAAAATGCGACAGTCGCATAAGGGTAAAATTGTCTAGCCCAATCGGCTAGACATTTGGCATTCGAGCTAAGTCTAAAAATGCAAAAATGCCGTAACCCCTCCAATCCCTGGCTCACGGCTTCTTCAAATTTCAACAACACACGCCGCAATGGCTTTATTCAAAAGTAAACGGCCATTACATGTAGGCCGATCACGCCAACTAATCGGCGCGATCGATTTAACAGATGCCGAGTCCGATTGATGTATTTACGCCTATCCAAACATTTATGCAATAAAATTAAACACGGACACGCCAATGCGGAGACAATTTGATATTTTCAATAAAGCCGTTTTTATTCAAAAACCAAGAAATTACATAATCGCTAACGCAACCAATCAACCTTACAATAATTAAAGTCATACGGCGTCCTTCGCCCCTCACTTTTCTCAACCTCGAAAGCGTAAAACGGAAAGTCCTTATCGGTAGAGAGGTGACGCCGAATCGATGCCTGATAAGCGAAGAGATTCGGCGACTTGAGATGCCTTGATCCAACCATGCCTAAACCCACGATTTTCACATCGGCAAACTTCTTCGGCAAGCTTCTCCTTGGTCTTTTGGATTCCAACAAAGCGCCCTTCGTGAAAACCTCTTTCATAAGACCTCCCCTTTGCGGACTCCAATGCGAACATGCTTGCCGCTTCACGATCCACGGCAATGGCAGCGCTTTATAAGCCGATCGTAACCCTCTTCCACGATTGATTCACCCGCCGGTTGTACCGATCCGCTTTGATCTTTCTTAACTCACGCTCACCGCCCACGCGAGCCTCCAAACCGGATATGCTCTTCCTTTTTCTCCATTTCTAAGCGGCGCGCAATCGCATGCCGACTTCATAAGCCGATAGAGCCCTTTTCACCGCCCCATGAATGCCCTCAAAACACTTCAGAGTCCCGACGACGACTACCATTGATCACCGAACTTCCGGAGGAAATATTTGTCGAGCAAACTCAACCGCCACGTCTGGATCTCGAACGATCGAGTCCACTTCCGTCATGGGCCTATTCTTCACAAATACTGCAAAACTTAACGGGCACGGATTCGCATCTGATCTCCTTTCAACTTGGGCGTGTGGCGATCTCCCCTGGGACTGCCTATCCCGTCTGGGCGACCTACTACGACGTCGAGGAGATTGACGCCTCTCTCGACCCATAGAACTCTTACTCCCAGCACGCAAGAGCGCACCACGGTGTTCACTTCGATTCATATCACCGCCAAGCTCAGCCAATGTCTTAGCTTCCCCTTTGCTGTTAAAAAAGAGTTTGTTCGACATTCGTACAATAGATTTTCTCTCAGGAGTTTGAATCAGATACCTACCAGACTCTTAAAAGTTGTACCTTTGATCATTTAACACTCGCAGAGGCAGCATGATCGAGGCAAGTTCATTAATCGCGAAACCCAATCGCCTAACGCCGACTAAGTTGACGGCAGGATAAGCTTTTGGCTCAAGATCTTCAGCCTAAGTGTGTAGTACCCCAGCCGGCTCACAAGTTGATTAGGGCAAGAGCAGATTCATCAATCTATTCGGCCCAAGTACCCCAGCCGGCTCACGAATTGATTCCTCAGAGCCAGAGTTCTTGTCATGAACCCCCTGGGGCAAGGGCAGATTCATCAATCTAAGGGTCCAAGATCAGTAGGCAGTGAAATTGCAAATGGTGATTTTGATGGGATATGTTCAGCCTAAGTGCGTAGTACCCCAGCCGGCTCACGAGTTGATTAGGGCAAGAGCAAATTCATCAATATATTCGGCTCAAGTACCCCAAATACCACAAGTTGATTCGCAAGAGCAAATTCATCAATCTATTCAAATTATATTCTCAAATTGCCACTTAATTGATTCAGAGCCAGAGTTCTTATCATGAACCCCTTGGAGCAAGGGCAGATTCATCAATCTAAGGGTCCAAGATCAGTAGGCAGTGAAATTGCAAATGGTGATTTTGATGAGATATGTATTGAGTCTGCAGGAACCCAAATATTGACCAATCTTTTCCTCCCTACCTTCAGTTAAAAAAAAAAAAAAAAAGAACGCACAAGAACTGTTGATGAAAACTTCAGATTCAAGTAAGGAACAAACTAAAGTTTGGACACACGATATTGTATGTACGGTTTGTTTAGAAGAGTTCTAGATAAAATCATTCGTGCCACAGTGTAGCACGTCCGGCGGAGGGACCTCGCTACAGTTCGGACTCGATTTGTGTCGCGTTCTAAATCAACCAAAGAGTCCAACCGCAAATCGCTCGAGAAAACAGATTTTTGAAAAGTAGTGCCAAACATGGATCATTTGCAGACATGAGTCGCCACCTAAATATTTTTAAAATGGAAAATTTAGGAAACCCCGACTCAAGGTCAAGGCCACATGTCCGCTATCACCAAAGTGGTCTTGGCTCGAGCTTGGGTACGACGGAAGGTCACTATGAGCATTCTTTCGCCCGTCAAGACCGCCTCTACTAACCGTGATATCCGTTTTGAAAACATTACATGCTCTTATTCCAATTATTAGCCTAGAATTACTATGTTATGCGACAAAGAAACAAGTATAGACTAGATTGCCTAATTTGGAAACAAACATTGCATATCCGTTTGTCTCAAAAACGTGTTGTTTTCTTTTGCTACCGCAAGTAGGCTAAAATGCGGATTTCAATGAGTTGTTCCAACTCAAGCAATCCAACCTCCACCCACAGGCATTCAAACAGTTTATAACACATAAGCATTTAGCCGCAGAGTAAGCATATTGTCATGGCAACATTCACACGCATGCGATATGCTAAAGCATAAAACTTACATTGTACTCCGTGCCAAAACAATAACCAGTTAGCAAAACATGCATGACCTAGTTTATGTTTAAATGGCTAATGCATCACATACAGGGGTGCAATCTAAATAGGCTCGGCTAACCCTAAACATGGCACATGAGATGCAACAACTATCACGTATTCAATTTGGAATTGAAAGTACGATGCAGTTTGTATGATGTACCGAGCCCGATGTATGTAAACAAATGCATGAATGCACGCATGCATTGCATAAGGTATGCTAATTTAGATGTGCCCTAATCTACCATCATAAGCAGATAAATAAAAGGGTAGAAAGAAATGGGGGTCGAAAGACATGCACCCACTCACACACACTTATTACAAATTTGCCCTCGCTCGGAGGGACCAAAAGAATAATATAAATTAATTAACTACGCAAGCTAATTAATTATTACAAATTAACTAAATTAATTAACAAATTAACTAAGTTAATTAAAGAACGCCAGAAGAGGGCTCAAATGCGCAAGGCCGAATTGGCTCTAATCGCCGTGTCATGCAAGTGTGCTCGCTTTCCTCGCTACCTCCTCTCAAGGTCGCCAAAGTCTCAAAACACTTCCTTGGGCACGAGAGTACCACCGGCCGTAGAGCACCACCGTCAAGAATGTACCACCGCACGAATGAAGCTATCGGTGCCAACTTATCGCCGGCCGGCACTAAATAAAGGCCGGCCGCACAAAATGCTCGCAAAACCCGCAACTCACAAAGAGAAGGCAACAACTTGCATGGCAATGTAATTCAAAGCATGTATGCACTAAACACAATCCTTATCATGTTGGTGACTCAAAGGAAGGTGTGCCTTGGTTCTCGGACCACCAATCACGCATTTCCATGCATGATGGCCCAAGAATCAAGAATGCAACTTTGATTTCAAATGCATGCAATGCAAACAAGCAAACAAAGGTGTTAAACCTCTATCATGACTTGGTCAAGAGGCCTAATATGCATGCCAATGTGATGCACTCCTAGACATGGCAACTAGCATGCAATATGGCAATACAATGCAAACCTAAGTAAGCACACAAGGCAAGCATGCAAACCACATGGGGGATGGGCTTAGGCATGATCTAGGCAGCTCCAAAAGGCCCAAAATCAGTAGCCAAATGCTAAGTCAAGAAGGCCAAACACACATGCACACATGCACAAGTTAAGGCACCAACACTTAAGCATAATCAAGCAACTCTTAAACACATCTAAGAGGCATAAACATGGACTATTAGCATACATGAAAAGCTCAAATCCATGCAAAACATGAGGCCCAATCCACTAACAAAGCAAGCCAAACAAGACATACAAATGGTCTAAGGTTCAAAGCAAGTCAATGAGGCATTGAGCCACACTTAACACAACCACATGTGGCAATACTTAAACACTTAAGAACAGAATTTTAACACATAAAACTGAGCCTAAATAACCACCTAGATGGCATCTAGATGACATGATTCCAAAAGCATGCATTAAAGCCAAAACATGGAGCATTTAGCACATACTCTTAAAGCATTAAAGAGGCATGCAAGGCAATCAAACAAGCACATCATAAGGTCTGAAATGGCATGTTAGATGATTTCAAATCATTGAAAATAAAGCAAGCAAGTCATGCTACACTCACATGCTCTCAAGGCCAACAAGCCAAATGCAAAGGAGCTATGTAACGCATGATGAGATCGACCCAAATGGCTATGGACAGAGCTAGATCATGGCAAAATGAGCATACAAGATTCATGGATCTAGGCCTAAAACATGCTAGAAATGAAGGCACACAACCTAGGCATATTAAGGCAATAAGAGGCATTACAAGGCAACTATGCTAAGCATGCATAAGGGACCTAAACCAACTTGAAATCATGTTATAACATGACAATATAAGCATGGAAAACAAGTCAAACGTGCTCAACACACACTCAAGCATGAAGCTCCATAAGGAAGCAAAACTTGCCCTTTTCAAGGACATCAAGGAAACGGGGTGGCCCTCTCCTTCTTGAGACTCTATAGCATGTTTCTTCACCACTGAAATCCCTCAAGATTGCAATGGTGAAGAGATCCTAACACCAAAGTCTCGGATCTCCCACAAAATAGCACAAAAGTGGCCTTTTCAAGGTCTAAGGGTGGTCAAACTTGCTCAAACCACAAAACACTCTTAATGAACAATAAAGAGGTTTAAAAAAGAACTTTTATGTGTTATATACTAAGCACAAAAATAGTTCTAAACTAGGTAAAAATAAGGTACAAAATGGGGTAAAAAGAGAGTTAGTGTCTCACCCTTGTTGACCTCTTTGACAAAGATGTAGTTGATGCTTCCTTAGGCTCAAAATCTGTCAAGAACTTCAAAAACAGCCCTTAGAACCTCGGGCAAGGAGAGGTGAGGAACACTAGGTGTTTGTGTGCAATAGTAAGGCACAAACACCTAGACACACAAGAGAAGGATAGAGATAGAAGGTGTATGCAACTCAAACCCTAGAAAACCGTAGCTTCTCTCTTTTTCTCTCTAACTCTCTAAATTTTCTAACCCTTGAGCCAAGAGAAGAGAGCTTCTCCTTATAGGCAACAAAGACTTACCAACTAAGTCATCCAAGGGCTCATCCCTCCATACACGTGTATGGAGGGGAAACAAGAGCTAAACAGCTGTCTAAAAATATCTCATAAAGAAGCTGTAAAGCAGTCGGCAGGGCAAAATGGTCATTTTACCAAAAAGAGTGCCGACCGGCACAATATAGTGCCGATCGGCACAATATAGTGCCGGTGGCAACACCAGCCAGCCGGTGGCCTCTAGCCACAGCCGGTGGTATGTGGGGATGCCTCACAAAGCATTCCCTGCCCTTCCAAGGCAAAACACAAGTGTTTGGTGCAAAACCGAATACAAAACAGTCAAGTTCGGAGGTCTTGAGGCAAGGCGCGTAGCCGAGAACTCCGGGGACTCCAAACAAACACAAACATGGATGATCACTGAGTGTTCAAGCGGTGACGTCCAAGTCTTGAGGACGGTCAAAAATGGGGTGTCTACAGTTGCCCCTCTTTGACAGAACTCAAAAGTCATAACAATAACGGGAGTGAATGTCAAAGCCCAAAGACGACCCATTTTTGACAAGGCCGAAGACTTGGACAAACATGCAAGACAAAACAAGGTATGCGCCCAAAGGTAGGGGCAAAATGCAAGATGATGCAAGAAGCCGAGCATAACTTATGATCATGCAAAGAAAGTCAGAATGAAGCACACATGCATAGCTTATAAGCTAGCATACGCCAATCTACACTACAATGCAGAAAGGATGTAAGAGAATTATGCAATTCTCAAAACGTCTCACTCGGAGGATACAATACCTGTGCGGCTCATCCGGTTGCGCCGGCCTCAAATGAGCCGTACATACAATATCGTGCCTGCAAAGAAAGTAAACTTAACAGGTACAATATTGTTAGCCATATGCATGGCAATGCGAAATGCAAAATGATATGCAATATATATACAAAATGATGTATGAATAATGCAACTAATATGTAATGCAATTGAAACTATGCAAACTACATGCAAAGCAATTGAATCATGATTCAAACCGAGCGTTCAAACCACACAAATGTCAAATAGATTGATGGAGGTAACAATTCCGTCTACCATAGAACGATGTCTGAACTATGAGTGATGCAGGCGGACACAAGAACAAGTATTGGGTGGAATGACATAAGTGGGGAAACGACCCGCTGGGGAGAGAATAATGATCCTAATGCTGGATGCAACAATTATACTATAATGCAATATATACAATGGACATGGCGCGCGGGCGAAACCGTATCTTGCCTAGGAAAGGCATGCACGCATACAAGCCATGTCTAACACAAAAAAGGTGCCGCAACCTCAAACCAAGTTCATCAAGGAATAGGCGCGATGCACATGAACCATGCTTTGACGTGAAAAGTAAGGGCACATACCAGACCAAGCTCAACAAGGAAAGGCGCAAGCCATAGATGGAAGGGATGCAGTGAAATGCATGCAATGGAATAGATACAATGGATATGGCACGCGGGCGAAACCGAGTCTTGCCTAGGAAAGGCATGCACGCATACAAGCCATGTCTAGCACGTAAAAGGGTGCCGCAACCTCAAACCAACATACCAGCGGAATAGGCGCGATACACAAGCGTAACTGCTTCAACGTGAAAAGTAAGGGCACATACCGCACTGCTTAACAAGGAAAGGCGATGCCATGGATGAAAGATGATGCAAGGAAATGCATGCGATGGAATAGATACAATGGATATGGCACGCTGGCTAAACCGAAGTCTTGTTTAGGAAAGGCATGTACACGCATGCCATGTCTAGCACGTAAAAGGGTGCCGCAACCTCAAACCAACATACCAACGTGAGTAGGCGCGATACACGAGCGTAACTATGCTTTAACATGAGAAGTATAGGCACATACCAGACCAAGCTCAACAAGGAAAGGTGCAAGCCATAGATGGAAGATGATGCAGTGGATGCATGCAACTACAATGCAATATGTACAATATGCAATGGAATGGATATTTACAAAGGATGCATGACATATGCACTATATACAACGATGCATGACATATGCATGATTTTTTTTTGGATTTTTGAAATGCATGACATATGCAATATTCACAATGATTCATGAAATGCATGTGTTTTTTGTATTTTTGAATTTTGAAATGCATGACATATGCAAGATTAATGATAATGATGCATGAAATGCAATACAATGCAACGACTATGATTGCAATTTTTCCCTATTCTCCCAATCTGGCGATATACTAGGTTGGTTCAAGATCTGCACTGAGGCGTAAACACGCCACCTCAACCTATGGGGCTTCCATACAGATTTCAAGCCGAGGGTACACCCCCTGGGTATTTAAACCAGACTTTAGTCTCGGAAATCTCGAACCTTTGCGTTCTAGGCATAAGCCTTTCAAACTCTAGTTTTCACCGTCCCCACTGGTCTCCTAGGAACTCATCGCAAACACAGACAGGTGGCTTTACCAGACCACCGAAAGTCGTTCGGGCACGACAAACACCTAAGGAAATGCACCTTCAGAGGATTTAAGGTCTCCTAGACCGTGATGCAAATGTAGTGAAGGTTTCGCACCCTCCAAGGATTTAAGGTCTCCTAGACCGTGCGTGTTTAAGGTCTCGTTAGACCCGGGGGGGCAACTGCTACACAACACTTTAAGTGCATACGATGCAAATGAGACACACACACGGATGCAAATGGGGCGAATGAGACGTGCGTGTCTCAAAAGATGGAAAATGGAGTGCAATGAGGTACACGTGCCTCAAAGGATGGAAAATGAAGTGCAATAAGGGTGCGCTAAAAGGCGCGATGAAATGCATGCCAAATGCAATGAGGGGCGACTTAACACACCGAAGGTCTCGCACCTCCCGAGGATTTAAGGTCTCCTAGACCAGGACGTAAATATGGTGAAGGTTTCGCTCCCTCCGAGGATTTAAGGTCTCCTAGACCGTACGTGTTTAAGGTCTCGCCAGACCCGGGGGCGTGGTTTCAAAATGCGCGGCAATGCGCGGCTGTTGAAATGATGATACTTGACAATGCATGCGCCAAAGGTTTTGCACCTTCGAAGGATTTAAGGTCTCCTAGACCGTACGTGTTTAAGGTCTCGCCAGATCGCGCGTGTTTTTGGTCCCGCCGGACCTTGGGTGTTTTTGGTCCCGCCGGACCTTCTTTGTAAAATGAAATGCTCATGAGGCACGCATACCTCATTTGATGGAAAATGAAGTGCAGAACGAGGCATACGTGCCTCGAAATGCAATGAAATGCGAAATGAGGCAAGCATACCTCATTGAATGGAAAATGAAATGCAAAACGAGGCACACGTACCTCGAGATGTAATGAAATGCAAAACGAGGCACACGTTCCTCGAGATGCAATGAAATGCAAAATGAGGCACGCATACCTCATTGGATGGAAAATGGAATGCAAAACGAGGCACACGTACCTCGAGACGCAATGAAATGCGAAATGAAACACGTGAGGTAGTACACTTCACGTGAATCAACATGAGATGCAAAATGAAGCACGTGAGGTAGTACATCTCACGTGGATCAAAATGAGATGCAAGATGAGAGAGTATGACACGCATGCCACACCATAATGCAAAATGGTGCAAGTCGCAAGGGACGTGCAAGATGGCGCGATACGATGCGCCGGACAATGTGATGGATGCACGTTACGCACGGGCAACTTTGAATCTCTAAATGACAAAGGATACAAAAGGATACAATCTTCGCTGAATTTGAGTGCCACTCACAAGAGACACAAATCAAGTCGAACGAGGCCTGCTGAGCATCGGGATGCACTTTCTTGCACTTTCTTGAGCTATGAAGACCCAAAACTCCTCATTTTGCCTAAATAAGGCCTTTGGGAACACCACGGCTTGGTGGGAAGGCTATCGGTCGCCACCGGCCGCTTAAACTTCTCCACCGCACAATAATGTGCCGACCAAAAATGGCCGATCGCGCTTTGCCATTTTGCTCGGGTCTTTTAAAATAGGGCTTGAAACCCTATTCTAATCACTTTCCTCCGCCAAATCACTCTCTACCTCTCTAGAGCTTTGTTCTCTCATCTTTCGCTCATTTCTTCGAGTTTTAGGCTTGATTTCGTCGTTCGATTCGCGAATACCTTCGTGTTTCGGACATTTCCATCCGATTGAAATTTCATTTCGGAGTCTCTTTTGCTATTTTCGCCTTTTCGGGACTTGTTCCCCTCGATTTCCTCTTCATTTCTGTGTATTCTCATCTTCCGGCCTTTCTGGCCATTTTCGACTCGCTCGGGGTTGACTTTTTCTATTGACCTTTCATATTCCGACCCGGTTTCCCTTTTCCGGCTATTTTCTCGCTACCACTATCATGGCCGATGATGTTCCACGTGTCGGGACTCCCCCGGATCATGAGATGGATCCCGGGGTTGAGCTCCTCCCGTTGAGCGAGCGACCATTCGACCCGGCGACCTATCGCCCGGCCATTCACGTACTCCCGCCAGATGGACTACGCCATTTCCGCGGTTTTGACAGGGCTCTGGACCCGGAGCTTCTGCTGCGCGAGCCGACCTCGCACCTCTCATTCGGCACTTCTGAGGTAACATTCTTGTCTTTGCTTTATTTTCTGCAGTGTAGATTTGCAAACTGTCAACTGCCATAGCTGATTACAACCTTCACTTGCTTAACTCTAATATACTATACTGTGGTTGGTCGTAGACAACTTCACAACTGATATCTGCTTAGGACCGACACACGTGCACACACACTACACTAGCCTCAATCACCCATACACACCAAGACAATCAGATTTCACTACAAACTCACCGATACCCGCAGATTTATTTGAATCAAAACCCGCATACATGCTAGATTTATACCGAATTGAACCACTAACACGCCGACGATACATGTCAGAGTTCATCAGAGGCACACCGTGACCCATTATCCGCTTGAATTCAAAAATGTGCACACATGCACCATATCAGATGTCGTTCTCACAAACACATCGACACATCACAGTCGTAGTCCACCGTAGTACAATCAAAACCTCGACATCCGCTTGGACTCAAAAAATGTACACACGCACCATATTTGCATTGCATTTACTCAAAAACACACCGATGCATCGTGATATTGTAGTTTATCAGAAGTACACCGTCTTGCTTCGCTGAATCAAAACGGCACGCATGCTAGATCTCAGACGATTTTAACATGTTTCTCGTAATCGCATTTCATATTGCTTTGCAACCATTTGTTTGTAACAGAGAGATTCCCATACCATCCGCGGTATGGGAATGTTTCACCGAGATTGGTACTTGAGCTTCGAGGCAACCGACACATCGTGGATGAGGCGGGCTTTGGTTCTTTCGCAGGGCTCGACCCGACTTATCGCTCGCAGCCTCTCGCGCCCGGCAGAGATGGTGGGACACCACCGATTCATTCCACCTATCGCGATCGGGGACATGACGATGACCCCTTATGACTTTGCTCACCGCATCGGGTTGGGTGATCCGATCCTTCGACACCGATATGGACGAGTGGATCGCCGCCGATCCATTTATTTGGCGCTGCCGCCTGCACGCCCGTGCTTTTGTCCGCTATTCTGGTTCGAGAGGTGCAGCAATTTTCTTCGCCGACGCGTTCGGCGACCGAGGTGGTCAGGAGCAAGATGCACGCGCTTTTTGATGTTCTTGCCGGGACCACCTTATTCGCCGACCGGCTAACACCGCTCTTCGCTTACTACCAAGACCGTGGACATCCGGACATCTTACGCTATGATCTGGGGTGGCGCGGCTCGCCACTTTCACGCTTATGAGTCGGTTTCGCGGCAATGACAGCTTGTTTGGGGTTACCGCAAGCTTGGGAGGTATGTCTTCTTCTACTTTACATTGCTTCAGACTTTCAGATCAGCGACATTGCACAATAATCGTAGTCCGCTTACACTTATCAGATAATGTACACACGGCACACACATACTCTCATTATAATCGACCGTATAATCGCTCACACCGTGACACTCGCTTCAATACATCGCACAACACACGGCCCCGCTATTTCGCTTTACTCAGATTCGCTTCGATAAATGTTCTCGACATCCGCCTTGCGCCAGGGTCTATGCCTACTTTCCTGTGCTAGAGCCAAGACGAGACGAGACTCCTCCGTCGCCCCTTTTCACGCCGCCACGACGGAGGTGTACCCGGAGGTCATGAGAGACTTTCACTTCTTCCGCCGCCATTTTGACACCATCACCCTCGCCGAGGTATGTTTTTACTTGGCTCATTTAAGTTTCACTTTTCCAATCAGATATTTGCGATACCAAGAGGGCAATAAATCAGATTTCAATTTCAGATCACTGGCGGTGGGCTCCTCCGCCGGCGATAGTTCGATCGATTTTGCCGGGCTCGAGACCTCGCGCATCGGATTTTGTTAGAGGGTCCGTCCGCTTGCTTGGTACCTAGGCGAGCGCTTAAGGCTGACCTCGTGGTTACTGAGCAGATAGTCCCGAGCATCCTCCAGAGCATATGAGGGACACCGAAGCTTTCACCGCCGAAAGCAGATGGCGGATTACACCATCTACCGGGAGGCACCTTTTAGGGGCGAGGGCGACTACTCAGAGTACGTCCGGACCTTCATCATGCGGCCTCTGAGCGGTGGTCGCCGAGCTGAGCCAGAGAGACCTGCAGCGCCGGCTGCTAGGGCAGAAGTGGGAGCAGGAGCGGGATCGTCCCAGAGATCTCGAGCTCGTGGCAGGAGGGGAGTGCAGAGGAGACGAGGGACGGGCTGGCCCGCTCTGCCTACCACACTGACGTACAAGGGGTAGAGTGGGGAGACCTACCAGATCCCTTTTGCTCCTCCCCCGGCTGGTCATGAGTTGGCTGGTATTCCTGACTTGCCTCCCAGATGTATTTCAAGATTTCATACTATTTCTGGGCCATTTATTCGATATTCCATGTATTATTGATGTATCTAATATCGCAGTTACCTTCGAGTACACCCTATACAAGGAGTCAATGCCTCCATGGCGGGGATGTTGCAGGGGACCTTTGAGTTCTTAGCCTTCTATGGCCTTCCGGTATATTTTCTCTGACGTAGTTCCAAACTATATACAAACTGCTTCGCATAATCTGATGCACGACACAACATCTGATAAACTGGTCACCAGATTCACACATCAGACTCATACATCGATTCTCGACTTATTAAATCGCCACGCATTCACACACCGTACTCATACAATCGATTCGACCGATTAAATCGCCACCAGATTCACACATCAGACTCATACATTGCATTCTCGACCGATAAACCGCCACCAGATTCACACATCAGATTCTCGACCGATAAATCGCCACGATTCACACATCAGATTTCATACATTGCATTCGTGACTTATAAACCGCTTCATGTGTAATCGATGCATTTGTTTTTGTACTTTTCACCTCCTTCCCGATTCTCCTCCCGTAGGTGGCGGCGCCCATCCGACCTCCCATTTCTACCCGGATGGCAGGATATTCCCCGCAAGAGGGGGGCATGGCCATGTGGGGAGCAACAGCTCCAGCCAGCAGGATGGCGAGTCGGAGGCGGAGGCCTCGAGGAGGAGGCCGGGCACTGCTCAAGCTCCGACAAATGACACTTCCGACGATGTTCTGCTTCGCCAGAAGAGGGCGAGGACGGATCCCCCATGAGGCCATTGATGATGATTACGCATCATTGCTTTTTTCTTCTTTTCTTTTCTTGTACTTTTCTCTTTTTGGTAGATAGAGTACTATGTACTGCCGCAGGCAGATTTTTGTTTTTCCCAGACTATGTATTCGAAAAAGATGATATGAAATGAAACGAACTTTTGTTTGAAAAGAATGTTACATTTGTCTATCTCTGCATATTTCATACTTCGCACTGCATTACACCATATTACACCTCAAATGTAAATGATATTGATATATTGTCTGACAATTGAACATTCACACTGTACTAATCAGATAACCAACCAACTAAACGGCAAAATAGTTCATACAAACCACTGCTCAATCCGAATACATGCCCATACTCTACTGGGGACTAATCATTGGGATTGATCTCAGATTTAGCCCATAACACAAAGATTTGGTTCATTCCGCAGACACAAAGAAACTCGAACAAATAGCCCTAATCGACAAGACGGATCACAAAGCCGACACTTGCAGCTTGAAACACACTCAGATGTCCCAATTTTTCCCCTTCCTTCTTTTTGCTTTGCACGGATGTAGAGAATGGCACGATTCGAGCACAAGTTACCTTTTGAAGAAGACAGTTAACCCGGTGTCGAGCCTACCACAGAACACGACGAGACAGACTCAAACAGGGAAACAAAAGGTGCACGACCTAACGCAACGAGACACACTCGGAAAAGACTTCAAGGCCAAAATTGAGACCCACAAATCAAAAGACACGACACACAGACATGTTCACAAAAAGACCTCGAAACTCAAGGAGCCAAATCTTCTGGGTATTATTTCCTCCCTTTCTGATTTGTGATACTCACATCACTACTCGTGCTCATTTCTCTCTCAAAGCCCTTTTCTTCACTTTTCTCTCAACTTACTGCTCTCTATTCTTTATTCTCTCATTTTGCAATCCCTCCCCGGGGTGATGAATGACAGATGAATAGGAAGTCGCAGGTTCACACCCATCACTGTTAGCTCACTACTGCCTTTCCGGGCGGATAAAGCGCCTGCACGCAAGCATGCATATGGGGGAAAGATGGAACATCCGACTAACTCGGTGCCCTAGTTCGCTATTTTGACCATTTTTGTTGTGTTTTCTAAAACAGTTCTGACCAAAATGAGAGTTGGATTAACACACTTATTCGATTTTTTATTTGAAAATCATGCGAATCAGGCTATGAGCACTGAAAATTTTCTTTTTTTTTTTTGGTCCAAGACAATGGTCCGATTTTTGGAAAATGAGATAGTTTTCGAGAAAATAGTCAACCTCAGTAAAAATTTTCAAAAACTATTTTTGCACATAATCAACGCTCAACGAGCGCGGAACTTACCCTCGGGATGCGCAACCTCGGATCGGGGACGATGGAAAATTGCCCCTGGCTTAAGGGGGGGTAGGGCAACGGAAAGTTGCCCCTGGTTTGGACGGTAACTCAGGGCGACTTATGGCGATGCATGGCAACGGAAAGTTGCCCCTTGTTTGGATGATGCCGCGGCATTTTGTAAGCCAGTCCTTGTTGATGACAATTAGTCCCTCGGACGCGGAGGAGTTAAAGACGGTTTGAACCAATATGTGGACACAGTCACCTGGAAGGTGTTGGTGGTTTGGCTTCAAGAGGAAGTTAATCACGTAGTTCCGGGTTGCTGCAATTGAGACATTGGGTTCGGAGGAAGCACAATTTGATCAAAACCATGACATGGACTGAGACGCTATGGAAGCGTTGGGGGCTGGACTTCAAGATGAAGTTGCCTACGTATCCCAAACATGGGAATCAAGCCCACGAGTTCCTAGTAAGGTACACTCGGGTATTTTAACCTTCACTGTTCAGGCTCTAACTTTTGCCAAGGTGCCTGTTGCAGGTTTTCGACCTTGCGAGCTATGTTTTTCTTCTTCTTCTTTTTTTCTTTTTCCCTTTTTTTTTTCTTTTTTTTTTTGCTATTCTTTTGCATTTTTTTTTTCTTTTTCTTTTGCTTTCTCTTGTATTTTTCTTTTTCTTTTGCTTTCTCTTGTATTTTGCTCTAACTTTTGCCTGGGCCGCCCTTCCGGGTTTTCGGTCCAACGAGCCTCTCAAAGGGTAAAAGTGTAGCAAGTCCATGCCGAATGGTTTTGAGATTGAAGCCTCTCCGTATCCAAGAGAGCGACTGTTGTATTGATTTGCAGGAAAAGTCCATCACGGTTGCTTCTCGAGCTTTGCTTGGTGGGATCTGATCTTCTTGATCTGATGTTGATGCCTCTTGCTCGAGGGCTGCCTCAAAATGGGCCACACAAGCGTTTCATGGCACTGATCGTTTCGAACGGATCCGGTTTGCAACAGATGAATTGAAACTTGAGATCGAGCGATCCTGGCGCACAATCTCAAGAGCGGTTCCACATGTGTCTTTATGAGACTTGCGAAAAATGTTTTGTTTTTGAAAGTTTTAAGAAAGCGACAAATCGCCGTGTTGAAGATAGTGTGGAACCACCGATCAAGCCAGGGTCCTTCTCAGTACTCACGCCGACAAGCATGATTTCATTCATTAAAAGCTTAACATGCCTTTCTTTCCCTCAGATTGATCAAAATTTTGCAAAACCCGAGGAATTACTTCCTCTTTGTTTTTATCACCGCAGTGTTCAAAAAGGGTTTCAAAAAACTTAGGTCAAAACAATAATTTTTAAGGCACAAAGAGCTGGTGGAATGCGCTGTCACCCCCATTCGCATCCTCTGGCACGGCTGACTCAAATAGCAACAAGTACGGAACACGGTAACCACAGCTATTTCATTCAGATTTGTTAGTGTAACTGGCTCCTCAGCGGAAACAAATTCGAACAGCAAAAGCAACTAATTGAAAGACAAAACGGTGTTTGAGGCAACAACCCCGAAATCACTTGGTATACTATACAAGAGGGACTAACTCGTTACAACAAGACAGACCCTGTAAGCAAAAAGACTGACTCAATACAGAGAGACAGACTCAAAAACAAAACAAAAGACTGACTCGACACCCAAGTCAGGATTTACAAAACTAGCATCGGCAGGTGCTCAAAAATGCGCGCCAAACGCCATATCCAAAAATGTACCAGACACTGCCCGCAGGCGGTTGAATCCCAATTACATGCAGTATCGGTGTCCTCAAAATCCAACAACTGAGTGGTGACGGACTTTGCTGAGGTGGGGGGGAGGATAACTTCGTTATCAATCAAATCTTGTACCTCATGCCGAAGGCGGAAACAATTGTCAGTGGCATGGCCATCACGATGGTACGACAAGATCAGTAGGCCATGGCTCGCCGAGATTCTTCAGAGAGGTCGCGGCTCAGAGGCGAAGATGCCCCTTCTGGCCAAAATGAGAAGCGCCCTAGACAAAGGGCATGTAGAGAGCATGAAAGGCCCTATGGGCCGGTACTTGGAATTCTCGAGTGTTCTTTGACGATCGGGCGAACGGATCGGCAGCGCTGGCTTGATTTCGATCCTTTCCCGGTGCAGGATTGGGAATGGGAGGAGCTACCCTGGCATGGCGGGGCCTGTCCCGATTTTCTGACCGACTTGGACTACCCTCGGGTAGAGTGGGGAAAACATCATCCACAATTTTGGTTACAATCGCGATACCGTTGTTTGCTCATTCCCCGGCCAAAGCCTCGATCGCCACAAGAGTTGTTCCACCTGGCTCAAGATTCCGCCTTCACTTTGTCTTTGCCTCGCCTCACCGATGAGAGGTTTGGGTTGGTACTGCACGCCATCTAGGGTGGAGGTCATCTCCGACTGATTGAGCTCGATCACAATCTGCCCCAGGAGCGGGGGCTCTTGGGTTCGAAATTTTCGGCATACGGTGCAACCGGTGGCGAAGTTGACACTCCGTAAGCGAGATCCGCCACGAACCTCTGGAGATCACCTATCATCCCCTTTAAGTCGAATGTAGTGGGCTCGCGAGCCTGCTAGAACGCGGGGGTCCAGATTGTGCATGCACGGGAGGATGCGGCATATCAACGCCGGTCTCACCCTGTAGGGTAATCCCTTGATCTAGTGCTGCTGTCATAACCACTATTTCTTCCGAACTCTGCGTCATCCCTAGTCCTGCCTTTAGCAAAGGGGAAATACTGACTATTCTGTATCAATTTTCTGAACTCTCTGAACTGAAAGGAAAAACGGATAGCATTTCAGCCCAAAACAGATCAAACACAGGCGTAGTCAATCAACTGATCTCTACTACTGATAACTGTTCCCCAAAAATTACTGCCCCAAATCTGAATGTGATACCCGCAGATATAACTGATTCTCAGAATACTGATACTGGTGCTCGCAGGCCGGATACCCAGACTTGCAAACTGGTATATGTACTCCCTGTAGAGATACACTTTCAAAGCACATAGCAAGTAAAGAGAGCTGAAACACCCCTATGTTGGGGTAGGGTTTCCCTGTCCTATTTTGTCAGGAGCTAGTGTTTCACTACGCACGCAGCGGTTTCAAACAACCTAATATCGGGTGAGCAACCTGTCCTAGTTTGGAATGGTCACTATGGATTTCGATATGCACTAGGTCGAATGGTAGAAAAGGGTGCCCCGGTAAAACCGGGGTTTGTGTTTCCATACTGGCAGAGCTCGCAACGTCAAATTATGGACATGCTCTTGACAAGACAAGCCTCCAAAGAAACCGCCAGAATAGCAGATGGCCAACACGGTGTCCTAGGCGCACCAATGCACATGCAATGCAAAGAAACACATAAATGAAATCAAAATAGATATCACGAAGTTCGAGTCAAGCTTCTAAACTCCCTGGAGTCGCCAGAAATCAGAGCACGCCCGCGGAGGGACCTCGCCACGCTCGACTCGATTTGTGTCACGGTTCTATCTGAACCAAAGAGTCCAACCGCAAATCGCTTTGAGAAAATAGATTTTTGAAAAGTAGTGCCAAACATGGATCGCTTTGCTGACATGAGTCGCCACCTAAATATTTTTAAAATGGAAAATTTAGGAAACTCGACTCGGTCAAGGCCACATGTCCGCTATCACCAAAGTGGTCTTGGCTCGAGCTTGGGTACGATCGGGAAGGTCACTATGAGCACCTTCCTTTCGCCGGTCAAGACCGCCTCTACTAACCGTGATATCCGTTTTTGAAAACATTACATGCTCTTATTCCAATTATTAGCCTAGAATTACTATGTTATGCGACAAAGAAACAAGTATAGACTAGATTGCCTAATTTGGAAACAAACATTGCATATCCGCTTTTGTCTCGAAAACGTGTTGTTTTCTTTTTGCTACTGCAAGTAGGCTAAAATGCGGATTTCAATGAGTTGTTCCAACTCAAGCAATCCTACCTCCACCCACAGGCATTCAAACAGTTTATAACACATAAGCATTTAGCCGCAGAGTAAGCATACTGTCATGGCAACATTCACGCATGCGATATGCTAAAGCATAAAACTTACATTGTACTGTACAAAACAATAACCGCTAGCAAAACATGCATGACCTAGTTTATGTTTAAATGGCTAATGCATCACATACAGGGGTGCAATCTAAACAGGCTCGGCTAACCCTAAACATGGCACATGAGATGCAACAACTATCACGTATTCAATTTGGAATTGAAAGTACGATGCAGTTTGTATGATGTACCGAGCCTGTATGTAAACAAATGCATGAATGCAAGCATGCATTGCGTGAGGTATGCTAATTTAGATGTGCCCTGATCTACCATCATAAGCAGATAAATAAGAGGGTAGAAAGAAATGGGGGACCAAAGACATTCACCCACTCACACACACTTATTAGAAATTTGCCCTCGCCGAGGGACCAAAAGAATAATATAAATTAATTAACTACGCAAGTTAATTAATTATTACAAATTAACTAAATTAATTAACAAATTAACTAAGTTAATTAAAGCAAGAACGCCGAAGAGGGTTCAAATGCAAAGGCCGAATCGCGACTGTCATGCAAGTGTGCTCTGTTTCCTCGCTACCCTCCTCTCAAGGTCGCCAAAGTCTCAAAAACACTTTGGGCATCGGAGAGTACCACCGGCCGTAGAGCACCACCGGTCAAGAATGTGGCCACCGCATCAATGAAGCTATCGGCCGCTAACTTATCACGGCCGGCACTAAATAAGGCTTTACCGCACAAAATGCCTGCAAAACCTGCAACTCACAGCAGCAGAGGGCAACAACTTGCATGGCAATGTTATTCAAAGCATGTATGCACTAAACACAATCCTTATCATGTTGGTGACTCAAAGGAAGGTGTGCCTTGGTTCTCGGACCACCAATCACGCATTTCCATGCATGATGGCCCAAGGATCAAGAATGCAACTTTGATTTCAAATGCATGCAATGCAAACAAGCAAACAAGGGTGTTAAACCTCTATCATGACTTGGTCAAGAGGCCTAATATGCATGCCAATGTGATGCACTCCTAGACATGGCAACTAGCATGCAATATGGCAATACAATGCAAACCTAAGTAAGCACACAAGGCAAGCATGCAAACCACATGGGGGATGGGCTTAGGCATGATCTAGGCAGCTCCAAAAGGCCCCAAAACAACAGCCAAATGCTAAGTCAAGAAGGCCAAACACACATGCACACATGCACAAGTTAAGGCACCAACACTTAAGCATAATCAAGCAACTCTTAAACACATCTAAGAGGCATAAACATGGACTATTAGCATACATGAAAAGCTCAAATCCATGCAAAACATGAGGCCCAATCCACTAACAAAGCAAGCCAAACAAGACATACAAATGGTCTAAGGTTCAAAGCAAGTCAATGAGGCATTGAGCCACACTTAACACAACCACATGTGGCAATACTTAAACACTTAAGAACAGAATTTTAACACATAAAACTGAGCCTAAATAACCACCTAGATGGCATCTAGATGACATGATTCCAAAAGCATGCATTAAAGCCAAAACATGGAGCATTCAGCACATACTCTTAAAGCATTAAAGAGGCATGCAAGGCAATCAAACAAGCACATCATAAGGTCTGAAATGGCATGTTAGATGATTTCAAATCATTGAAAATAAAGCAAGCAAGTCATGCTACACTCACATGCTCTCAAGGCCAACAAGCCAAATGCAAAGGAGCTATGTAACACATGATGAGATCGACCCAAATGACTATGGACAGAGCTAGATCATGGCAAAATGAGCATACAAGATTCATGGATCTAGGCCTAAAACATGCTAGAAATGAAGGCACACAACCTAGGCATATTAAGGCAATAAGAGGCATTACAAGGCAACTATGCTAAGCATGCATAAGGGACCTAAACCAACTTGAAATCATGTTATAACATGGCAATATAAGCATGGAAAACAAGTCAAACGTGCTCAACACACACTCAAGCATGAAGCTCCATAAGGAAGCAAAACTTGCCCTTTTCAAGGACATCAAGGAGAGGGGGTGGCCCTCCTTCTTGAGACTCTAAGGCATGTTTCTTCACCACTGAAATCCTCAAGATTTCACGGTGAAGAGATCCTAACACCAAAGTCTCGGATCTCCCACAAAATAAAGACAAAAGTGGCCTTTTCAAGGCCTAAGGGTGGTCAAACTTGCTCAAACCACAAAACACTCTTAATGAACAATAAAGAGGTTTAAAAAAGAACTTTTATGTGTTATATACTAAGCACAAAAATAGTTCTAAACTAGGTAAAAATAAGGTACAAAAATGGGGTAAAAAGAGAGTTAGTGTCTCACCCTTGTTGACCTCTTTGACAAAGATGTAGTTGATGCTTCCTTAGGCTCAAAATCTGTCAAGAACTTCAAAAACAGCCCTTAGAACCTCGGTTGCAAGGAGAAGGTGAAACACTAGGTGTTTGTGTGCAATAGTAAGGCACAAAACACCTAGACACACAAGAGAAGGATAGAGATAGAAGGTGTATGCAACTCAAACCCTAGAAAAACCAGAGCTTCTCTTTTTCTCTCTAACTCTCTAAATTTTCTAACCCTTGAGCCAAGAGAAGAGAGCTTCTTATAGGCAACAAAGACTTACCAACTAAGTCATCCATATTCATCCCTCCATACACGTATGGAGGGGAAACAAGAGCTAAACAATTGCCTAAAAATATCTCATAAAGAAGTCAGAAGCAATGGTAGGCAAAATGGTCATTTTACCAAAAAGAGTGCCGACCGGCACAATATAGTGCCGATCGGCACAATATAGTGCCGGTGGCAACACCAGCCAGCCGGTGGCCTCTAGCCACAGCCGGTGGTATGTGGGGATGCCTCACAAAGCATTCCCTGCCCTTCCAAGGCAAAACACAAGTGTTTGGTGCAAAACCGAACACAAAACAGTCAAGTTCGGAGGTCTTGAGGCAAGGCGCGTAGCCGAGAACTCCGGGGACTCCAAACAAACACAAACATGGACGATCACCGAGTGTTCAAGCGGTGACGTCCAAGTCTTGAGGACGGTCAAAAATGGGGTGTCTACACACAGTAAAATCATCCGGCTCATGAGTTGACTGGCAAGAGCAGATTTATCAATCTATTCGGACCAAGTACCCCAGCCGGCTCACAAATTGATTCAGAGCTAGAATTCTTTTCATGAACCCCCTGGGGCAAGGGCAGATTCACAAATCAGGGTTTCCCCACAGTATATGCAATTCCATTTTACCAAATGCATTGACAAACACAGAACTCTTTCATTAAAATTAAACCACAGAACTCTTTCATACAAAGTGTGTGGTGGTAGCAAAAATTACAAGGAAATTTTCATTAATAAATTGCGCGCAGATGCTAACCAATTTATACATGAAAACTACCCTGAACCAACAAAGCACTATCCAAAAGAAGAAAAACAAAAACAAAAAGACGCCTGCTCAGTAAACGGCTCCCAGATCACTCGTCGGTATCGGATTCAAGTGGCTCAACATCCACCTGCTCATAAGGAATTGGCAAATCCAATGTAACCTCAGCGGCAGCAAGGGCTTTGAGCCACCCATGTTTGAACCCGCGATTCTCAAATTTGGACACTTCTGCAACATATTCCATTAGAGCAGCGCCTCTCCCTACCTCAAAGGCCTCCGATTCGGCTTTCTCGCGGGCCGTCTTAAGCTCCTCTAATCGAAGCTTCCGCTCAAAGTGCTGCCTTGGAAAGTTTGAGCGATTCTCGTCAGATTTGCCCTACCTCAAGATCAACACGGTCGTTTGGCGACGCTAACCCTCTCTTTCTCCGCTGCTCACAAGACTTCCATTTCAGCTCTCATAATTTCGAACTCGGCCCTACTTTTCTGACCCTGCACCTCTGTTTGCAAATGGTCAATTCTCCCGAGAGCATCACGCAGGCGGTGACCCAAGTCGGCGATCCTTCCAATCGTCTGCAAAACAATTCGGTATGATTAGACGCCTTTAACAAACAAGAGCGAAATGAAGGTGACCTACCAGGAGTGCCGATTGAGCAGTTAGGGCAACGGCCATAATATCAAGCACGGCACCAAAGGCTTTGTTGTTAGCCGGCAGAGAAATTGAAGCCGCCAGGCTCAGGGCCACGGCTGGATCCTCGATGGTCGAAGCGTCGGACAAAATCGGCATATTCCTGATCTTTGGCTGAATAACGAACGGAGCGACCACGTCCGATTCTTCAAGCCGAGGCCGCTTTACCAGGCCTTCAACTCGCTTCTCCCAAGACCACGCTTTTGGCCTTGCTCGAATCACCGTTCCCCATCGGCTCGTTTCTCCACCTCTTTTCCGTGTCGAACACAAGAACCTCAACCGCCCCTCGTAAACGCAATACGAAGGGCTTGATCAAGCTGATCCGATTCGGCGATTCAAATTTCTTTTCGGCGCTATCCGCCGCATTTCTTTTACGCTACCATTTGTGTTAGGCTTTTCCTTCGCCATACCCTCAAAGAAATCGCCGTAGATCCCCAAATTCACAAAAATATCCCCAGAGAAATATGCTCATCCCGAGGCGGATGGCTCTATGGCCTAAATGCGAAGGACGGCATTGCCGCCTCTACAACCCCTTAGTAGACTCCCCGGATCGGCAATCACCTCTACAACGCTCTGCCTTCCCTAATCGGTTACGAGACCGACCGCTTAAGGTTTTTGAAGCCGGGAAATATAAGGGCCGAGAGTCGTTGATTGCCGATGGAATCGAATATTGTCCGCAAATGAGAAAGTAGTGTAAGTGGGTTCGCATCAAGGAGAATATGGGCGCTCTCCTTGTTTTTGTACGCTTGGGCGGCCGAAATATGTGAGTGCGCCTTGATTTCACCAAGAACTACGCTCACAACCAAGTCGAATTTTCTTCAACCTATTACCCGCAGAAGATAAAAAGCAATTTAGGAAAAGAGTCAATAATAGATAGACCAACAAACATAAGACATTGTGTGGCAACTCGGGTCACCCTTATGTCCGAATAGGGTCCAGTGATCCTCCCTTCAAATAACTCCCAATTACTCGACGCTGACCATCACGTTGTCAACCCGCCACCGAATCGCAAGCATAGTCACCAAGTGATGGTCAAGATCTTTGGCCCTCGAGAAAATATCACCCAAATGACCGGAGGATTTGGCTAAGGCGAATAATGCCGAATGGCCTAATCCCAAGGTTAATCCTAAGGCGCCGATTCTACAACCCCCATGATGATTCGAAGAAATTTACATTGGGTTGAGAAGGAATCAAACCCCAATAGCGAGAACGGCCCTAAGAAGTGGGTGTAGAAACGAACCCCGCCTCCGCAATAGATAAAAAGGGAATACGATCGTTTTTTGATCTTCCTCTCCATGTCGAGAGCGTTGTCCGTTATAAGGATAAATGGACGCCGTCAGAATAGAAAAATATTGCCGAAACCGAGATACGATCCTCGAAGGAGGTCTTTCAAATGTTTGGCCATCTTAGCAAAGAACTAAATATTCGCCGAAGCTAAAATAGCAAACAGAAAATAGGATTACAAAGAAGGGAGAAGGAGACTTACGAAGAGCAGATGAGACAAGGGAAGACGGGAAGAAGTTGTAGAAAATGCGAGTCACGGAGGGATATGCACTGGCGATCCAAAAGTCTCAAAAAATCGACGAAATGTGAATTCGAAAGGACCAAAGTTTCAAATCGCAATAAATGCTGAGATACACATGAATAGAGCGGGAAAGCGTAATGATGAGCAAAAAGGCGGCCTCGACATATTGGGGCACGCGGGTCACCGACGCTAAACTTCTCAAATTCTGAACCAAACACGCCGATCAACTGCCATCGACAGGGAGTTCGGAGGGCAATTGTGGTAGCCGAATAATTGGCGAAGATAAAGGATGTATATTTCAGAAGCCTGACGCTAGCCGGCAGATATCCCGCAAGGATAAGGAGCCGAATAGGATAAATAGGCCGAATAGGGAAGGATCCCTAAAGTCAAATAGTGGAAAAGATAATGATTGAAAAAGTAGGCCCTGGCCCCGAGGATCAGAAGAAACGAGTATAAATATAATGGCAATGGACTAGAAAAGGTATGCAAGAATCACTTCTAAAAACTTAGTGAACAAGCTTTCTTGAGTAGAGGAACTGACTTGTCCGTCGGAGTGCTAATTCCGGCACCCCCGACCGGAGTATTTGTATCTTTACAGGTGACTAGCTGAGGATCATTGGCGTCTTCCAGGATCTGAAGAGTATTTCCAATCCACTTTCCCCACAAAAACTATTTTTGACCAAAATTATTTTAGACCTTAAAACCCTCTCTTTCAAAATATTTTTGAAAATGTTTCAATGATGTTCTGAAGCTCACATTTCGTTAAAAATTACACTTTTTGGTAAACCGAGCAAGGACAAACTGGAAATAAATGAAAGGGAGGTGAACTCTTTTAAATTTAAAAACATCTTATTTATAGGTTTGGAGTTGAAGAAAATTGGAGGAGATGGGAGAAAACTAGTTGGGGAGAAGTTAGGCATCAATCTGATTAAGACAAAACTGAGAAACTTTCACTAAAATAGGCATATATCTTTGCACACTTAGAATTTAAATTTGAGGCTGCCACTATTGGAAAGTAGACTTCTGGGGCTTCAATTTAGACTCAAGAATGACCTAAAATCGGTCTAGATGAAAGAGTTATACCCATTTGAAGTCAGGCCTAAAAGTAGATTTTTGTGGCTGGCCACCAGTGGTGCACATTTTGGTCATTTTGAGTGTTTTTCCAGCCACTAGTGTCAAAAAGTAATTTTTTTGCAGATATTTTCCTCCAACTATTTCCGCAAAGCTCCACCTGTCTCTATATAGATATTTTTGACTGAAGCCCATATATTTCAATATATAGAGGACCTTCTCTCTTGGTTTCAAGGTTATAATTTTTGGAGCAAAAACTATCTCTCTCTCTCTCTCTCTTTCTCTCTCTTACAAGTTTGTGCATAGTAGCTTTGATACACCACACTTTTGCCTACACCTCCTTAACCAAAGTGGTTCATCTTTGAGTTGAGGTTCCTTGAGGCCTTCTTGGAGCTCTAGAAGGTGGTTTTGGCTTGAATTTTTGCCTAGAGTTGGTCTTCCCTTCAAGAGGTATAACACTTGCCTTTTTAACTTGCTTTGCATACTTGTTTTTCTTATCTTTTCCCACTGATTTGGGTTGTTTTGGGCTGTAAAAAACTCTGTTTTATGGGTTGAAATTGGTGGTTTTAGGCCATTTAAAATTAGGGGGTGTTCCACCCTTCTTTTTTCCTTGTTTGTAAGGCATTTCCACATTTGTTTCCCACTTTCAAACCAATTTTTTTTTTGCCTTTTAAATACTGAATTTCAAAGTATTTTCAATAGTGAAAATCATGTTTTGAAGTCTAAATTTGGAGGGATTGGCCTCCTCTCCTTGTGTTTTGTTTGCTAGCCTAAATAGCTCTATGTGTTAGCATATTTTTCTAGCATTTTGTAGCTTAATTCCAGCATGTTTTAGGCTGTATTTTTTGTCTCTATTTTGGGCTGTTTAAGTCATTTAAGTCTTATTTTGCATGTTTCTAGTGTAAGTGTTCTCACAAGCTTGGTGTTTTAGGCCTTTAGACACCACTTGTTTGAGTTGATTGCATGTTTTAGTGCTTTTCTCACTTAATTTCAACAAGCTTAATCTCTGCAACCTCCCTTATTTCTTGGTTTTTTTTATTTGCTTTGAGGGTTGTGTCAATCTTAGGATTGTTTAAGCTCGAGATTGAGGTCCATGCTTAATGGTTTAATCCTCTTTTGGGGGCTCATTATCAACGGCATGACACATCTCTCTTGCCTTAAACTACCCCTTGTTTGACACTTCCTTCTCTTTTAGAAGACTTAACTCACCAATGGACTTAATTGGTTAAAGAATAGAAGGGTAATTAAAATGAGTAACTAAAAGTTGAAACTAAAATTGTGCAAAGATAAGAATTTGGTTGTGTTTTGGTGTGTTCAATTGACATTAATTGAACACAAGGAAAATTGAGGCATTTCATACTCAAAGTGATGAAATGTGCTATGTTTCCTAGGTCTCCATTACCCTTGATCATGCATGATAGGTGAAGGTTGTGGGTCTTGTTTATGATTTATTAATTTGTACACCTTGGTTTAGCCATCATGCAATGAAATTATTTGATTGATGGTTTTGAACCAAGCGATCACCCTTTAAGCTTGTTTTGATGATAAGGAGGATACACAAGACAAACAACTCGTGAGAATACCCTTTCTTTGCTCGCTTTGCTCTCGTCGCAAAGAAGAAATGGTGTATCATCGCTGGCCGGCCGACCATCGCTTCGGCCCGCAGTTATCAGTGTTAGACTAAGAACCCCTATTGGTGGCCGGTCGGCCACCACTTCTGGCCTGCCGGCTACTAGTGAAAATTGAGTTGTGAAGCAGAGTAAAGTTGGTCTGGAAGAGGAAAACCAATGCAAAGGTTGTGCAACGGAGGCTTTCGGAAGCAAACAGTGGAAGTTCTTCGGGTGGAAACCGAGCATGCATTGGGCCTCCCTCGTTCCCGAGACTAGTTAATTAGTTTAATTATTAATTAGTTAGCCATAATTGTGTTGTGGGTAATTAAAGTGTTGTAATTATTTAATTAGATTAGTTATTTAGTTAATTAATTCTTGTTGTAATTAATTAGTTATTAGTTGCTTTGTAATTAATTAGTTAATATAGTTAGCTAATTAGCTTCGTATTGTACTTATTTAATTAGCTTAAAGTAGTTAAGTAAATTAGTTCATTATTGTAATAATTAATTAGCTTAGATAGCTAGCTTATTTATTCAATTTTTGTAATAATTAGTTAAGTAGTTTAGCTTAGTTAGTTTATTCATTCGGACTCTCCTGCGCGAGGGCATCAATGCTGTAATAATGTGTATGTCATCCAACCCCACGTCTTTCCCCTTTTTATTTATCCGCTTTTGATGGTTAGATTAGGGGCATCACGTTTCAATTAGCATATTGCATGTTTGCATCCATTCATTTGTCTTACATACACCGAGCCTCGGTTCATCATTCAAATTTGCATTGTCGTTTATTACCTCGTTGAATACGTGTTTAAATGCATGCTATGAAATTGTTGCAAATAACATGTTAAGTAGCCGAGCCTATTTTAGTTGCATTTTTGCATGCGTTGCATTAGCCATATTGTATAGTTAGGTATCATGCATATTTTCGCTAACTCTTTTATTTTATCTTAGCTTGGAGTACTAGGTGAGTTTTTTTAGTGCTTTAGCATACTTGCATAAGTGTGAGTGACTGCCATGATTACCATGCTTGCTATGAGGCTAAGTCTTACTTGTTAAACTGTTTGAATGCCTGTGGATGAAGGCTTGTTGCTTAAATTGAAATGGTTCGATGAATGTGAATTTAAGCTCATTTTTTCAACTGGAAAATTCACAAGTTTTAATCCCACTTTGTCAAGTGGCAAATTCAAATCCTTTTCGAAAAATAGACATGAAATTGAATTGTTCCAATTTGAGCAAACTAGTCTATACCTTGTGTGTGCACATCACATAGTAATGCTAGCCTAATAAACCAGAACAAGAGCATATAATGTTGATAAAAATCATATCATGATTAGTAGAGGCCGATCTTTGATCGGGCGAGCGAGGGTGCTCAATTCATAACCTTCTCCTCTCGTACCTAAGTTCCCGAGCCGAAACAATCTTGGTAATAACAGACACTTGGCCTTTGGCACGAGTCATGGGTTTCTTAAATTTTTCCAAATAAAAAATATTTAGGTGGCGACTCTGTATCTGGCAAAGCAGTCCATTTTTGGCAATTTGATTCAAAATCAATTTTCCAAAAGATTTGCCAGATTTAGACTCTTTGGTGTTTATCAATTTCACATTGCACTTGTGAGATTAGATTCAGAACCGCGGGAGTCTAAACTGTAGGGCTTATATATTCAAACTTCCGAAAGGCGGCGCGAAAAAGTCGAGCTACACCAGTGGATAAAGGCTAATTGCTCAAATTGGGATAACTTGATCAATGTATATATGTGATCACTTTTTCAAGTGGGACATATTCAACACAATTTTCAAAACAAACATGAAATCAAAGTGTTCCAATTTTTACAAATTAGTCTATACTTGTATGCATCACATTGTAAATTAGACTAATAATCGGAACAAGAGCATATAATGTAAATAAGAATCACATTATGATTAGTAAAGGCCGATCTTTGATCGGGCGAGCAAGGGTGCTCAATTCATGACCTTCCTCTCTCGTACCTAAGTTTCCGAGCCGAGACACTTTAGTGATGACGGACACGTAGCCTTTGGTACGAGTCTCGAATTTTCTAAATTTCTAAAAAATATTTAGATGGCGACTCTGTAATCTGGCAAAGCAGTCCATTTTTGGCATTTTTGATTAAAAACGATTTTTCAAAAGATTTGTCAAATTTGGACTCATTTGTGTTTATCTATTTCACATTGCACTTGTGAAATCACATTCAGAACCACGGGAATCCGAACTGTAGGACTATCATATTTGAAAGGACCACGAAAAGCAAGCTACACATATCCAACTCCACCCTCATCATTATCATCATTTCAATTTCACAATTTCTATATCAATTCCATTTTCTCTTTACAATCTTAAACGTTCACATTTTTTGGGACAAAAACCCATCTCTCTTTGAAAATCAATTTCAATGTAGGAAATACTTCATTTGAACATATATCAATCCCAATTTCATACCCACAAGCTTTCCAAAAGGCCATTTGAAAATCTCTCTTTATCATTTTGATTTCAAACCCTAGGTTTTACCAAAACAACCCAAACCGCTATAATCCTTTGAAATAGCAAATAACTAAAGTTAAAACTTATACAAGAGTGTGGAGAATCCCTACCTCAAGCTTAGAAGACGAGAGAGAGAAGAAGCTTCAGCAACTTCGAAACCCAACTTTACTTGGATGAAAATGAAGCTCCAAGTGAGCTCTACCTTTTTCTCAAAGGGAGTAAGGTAGAGAAATTAATTGATCTATGTGTTTCAGAAGAGAGAATGTGAGTTTTAGAGAGAGAGTGTGTAGACAGAGAATGAAATGAAATGAAAAAGTTTAGACAGAGAATGAAATGAAAAAGTGATGTAAAAAGTGACTTTTATGGACTGATATACGCGCAGTCCACTCGAGCGCAAGAAGTGATGCTCGAGCGTAAGACGCAAAAGATGTGACTGCTCAAGCGTCAAGCTCAAGCGCAAAAAGTTGACACTTGAGCGTGAAATATAAACTCCTAGTAGTTTTGCAGACTTGCAAAAGTACTGAGAGTTCACAAAGATCACTTGAGCGCAAGAAGTGACGCTCGAGCGTAGAAGTAAAATTCTAGGTAACAAGGTTTTTGAAAAACAAGGTACCAACCTATTCCAAACTTAACCAACACAACACAAAAGCCAAACTCAAAGAGGCATAAGGGAAATAAGACATAAATGACTATACAAGGCAATGAAATCCGAATTCAAAAAATCAAATGGTTCGGGTCCAAACCAGAATCGTTATACAAAGCTTACTAGTTTGAGCTGATAATAAACCCAAAAATACTAGTATACAGCAGTGACCCTGTAAAGATGAGAGCAGGGCAGCCCAAGAGTAAGGGATTCCCTTTCTATTACCCAGGTCATGGATCTACCTTGGTTGCACAGGTAAGACTAAGGAAGCCCCCTTAGGCTTGGTACTAAGGCACAGCATGGCTGATAGTAGGCTTAGATATGGCTTTCGCCCTAAGAAGCTAGAGAGTTTGTGGTTAGGTAGCTAAGGGTGGAGGCATCGCTGAGGTGAACAGGAACATAGCTAGTAGCGAGCTATGAAGTCCTGAGAATGCATGTTTTGGCTAAACTGAACTGAGAAGGCAAGTGTAGCGACAAACATTACAGCTGCAAGTGCACTTGCTGAGGTTCAAACTGAGGAGGTAAGTTGCAGCGGCAAACACTCTCGCCGCAAGTACACTTGCTGAGGCATCTGTGCCAAATAGCTAGTACATAGTATATGCAGAGGGACACGTGGCACCTTCAGCTTGTTAGTCTAAGGCAGAATATTCCATGTGATTCTTAGGGACACATGTCCTTAATTTATTTGGCCACTTGGTATCCTTTGGTGTCAAGGAAAAGCCTATAAATATGAAACATTTTCCAAGGTCCAAGAGGAGGATTTTGGGGATTTGGAGAAATACTGCCCATTTGTGCACTGTTATTCTTTTCTTCTTAAATCACTTGTCCCACCCTTACCCAACTACTCATTCTTTAACTTTTCTAGATTTTTTGTTGATTCATTCTCCTACAAGCCCAAATCTATTGAACTATTGACATAGTTTTGCCTCTCTAATCACTCTCTTATTCACTGTTCATCTCAACCCCCCTACCTCTCATATCTAAAAACAAATGGGTGTTTACGACACATGTTCTTTTAGGCTATGTTTCAATAATAGTAAAAAATAAAAATAAAAAAATGATATGAAGAAAGATATGAAAGTATCATATTTATGGTTTATGGTATATGGTATATGGAGAAATTAATTTCAAATTAATAGAAACTTTGAAATTTGTTGCATGGGGCACAATCTGTACTTGTGTTGAGCAAAATTTTTACTAATTGTTGATTAATATTTTTATTTTGCCATTTACTTGATATTTTCTCAAGAAAATAAAGGAGCTCTCAAATAGTCAAGGCTCGTGCATAAATAAATATTTCAAAGAAGAATAAAAATATGGTTCATTATACTTTTCACTCGTGTAGTTTGATTTAAATTTCATTTTAATCCCTATAATTTGATATTTACACTTTAAATCCAATTTTAATTTGATCATTCTACTTAGAGAATACTATAATGCACAAATTCACATGTACCTTTACCCTTGTGAGTTGTTCACTTTTATATAAGGTGTATTGCCACCTCCTATAGTCCTCCTCCTTGTCAAACCCATTTCATCTAAGAACTATATCTTATTTAAGACTCTTCTCTCTTAGGTAGATTATGGTAAACGCCTCAAAAAAGTCTTAACTACACGTAGGGCTGCAAATGAACCGAGCCGAGTCGAGTTTTGCTGAGCTCAAGCTCGGCTCGTTTATTTATTGAGCTCGTTTATTGAGCTTGAACTCGGCTCGATAAGGAATTTGGCTCGAACTTGGCTCGGCTCGTTAATATTAATGAAACTCAAGCTCGACTCGGCACGGCTCAATAATTTTTTTTAATATTATTTATATTATTAAATTATTTAATATACAATTTCATATATTATTTAATATATAAATAATATATTTATTATATAATTTAAATAATGATAAACGAGTTGAACTTATGCGAGCTCGAACTCAGCTCATTTACTAAACAAACCGAGCCGAGGCAAACTCTTAACGAGCCGAGCTTGTTCATGAACAGCTCGATTCATTTGCAACCCTAACTACACGTCATATTTTCACCAAGACTCAATTTTCTTGCCTAATATCTTGGCCGAAGTATGATCGACACCAATGCCTTGACCAATACGAATCTACCACCTGACATCTCCGCCCAAGGTTGTGCCATATGACCTTACTTAAAATTACATCCCCACAATATTTAACTAATGTGTGTTACATCAAATAATATGTAAAATACAGTAAAAATAAAGGTAAATTATAAATACACTCCCTAAAATTTATTTAAAATATAAATTTTTTTCATATTTGAGAAATTACATTTCACCCTTTGAGATTTTCAATCACACAACAAATGGCCCATTCCGTTAATCAACTGTTAAGTCAAATTAACAAACAATATGACATAAGCAACAAAAAAAAAATATCGAAAATACCTATATTAAACACTATAATTTCTTTAACCAATAGGGTTAACCCAATTGGTTAAAACTCTTACACGTCACTAGTAGGTTAAGTTCAAATCTCCCTACCTACGTGTGAGTTTTATTTCCCGTACATTAATTGGGTATTCTCTCCCACTTTTGGAGTTTCTTTATGAGATTTGTATTTGATTTTCATTACTATGATTGTAATTCATTATTCCCCGTACATTAATTGGGTATTCTCTCACACTTTTGGAGTTTCTTTATAAGATTTATATTTGATTTTTATTATTATGATTGTAATTCATTATAATATCTTATATGAATTAAATCTTTAAAATAAAAAATAAAATATAATTTTTTTTTCCCTTTTCTTATATCACCTTATCCTATTTTGTCTCAACTAGTAACATCATTTTGCCCGACCAACCGTCGTATCACCCCCTTCTACTCTTGATCAGCACTACTATCATTATTATCAACAAGCATTTTGTGTGTCATCGAGGAGATTTGAAGAATATTGTGAGTTGTAGAGAGAGGAATTTGGTACTGGGTAGATGAAAATGAGAGTGATACGACAATTTTATTTTGATATTGGAGGGTATTTGAGTTAATTTATTTTATTTTTCTATTAAATCAGTTGCAAGGGGGAAAAAAATTTTGATAAGAACAAATTGGTAGTAATTTCTAAAACATAAAGAAAGAATTTATATTTTTAACAAATGTTAATAATGCATTTATAATTTATCTAAAAATGAATAATCATTGTACCATTACTCTTCAATGAATCTATAGTCCATTTTCCCTTTAATTTACAACCTCATACGAACCCTTAAATGTGAATGGGGCTCACGGCTGACAGATCCATTGCACAATCATAGAGAAGCTAAGGTCACTGCATTCGTCAGAGACTAATTGTAATGCGACTCTGATCACCGAGAAGTTATTACTTGGTCTGGGTACAGCCACGGTGTGTCCTTGGAGTGTTTTGATTTATAGATGGGTGGAGTTTATAATTTTGTGTTGAATAATTAAAAAATATGAAGAGACATAAGAGTTCGTAATTGGTCTGAGACATGATCACATGGTGTCTCAAAACTAATCAGTAATTTTTCCTTATCAAATTACTGAAATAATCGTGTTTCAGTTTTTTTTTTTTTTATTATATAACTCACTAGTTTATTAAGAAAAAAAATTATAAAATTTATTAATTTGTATACCATTCTCTTTAAATAAAATATTTATTCCATTGTTTCAAAATATTCATAAATGTTGTTTGCAATTTTCATACTTTAAATTTTTTAGAAATTTTTTAATTATATGACCCATTAGTTATTAAGAAAAAATTATACAATTTATTAATTTATATGTTATTCTCTTTAAACATATTTGTTCACTGTTTCAAAATATTCGTTAATGTTGAATTATGTTTTGAAATTTTCGTATTTTAAAATTTTTATATAATTTAATAACCACGTATATTTTAAAATAAAAAGACAAAAAGAGACAAAATAATAATTTAAGGATAGAAGATCCTCAACCACTAAATATGGTTACCGCGTGAAAAAAATATGAAAAAGACTTTTTTTCTTTTTCTTTTTTTTTTACATAAAAATCTTGAGTTTTTTTTCCAACATGTAGTTTGTATTCTTAAATATATACTATCATAGTAGTGTCTATCTATACCATATATATTATTATATAAACCATAAATTTTGTGAGGGGTGATTTTACAATACTCCTTCACTCCATACAAGCCCTTGAAAAATTCTTGTTCTGCTACCGGAAACAGGAAAAATAGTGTCGGTGTTAGCACTCGTTCAAGCAAGTCAATCTTTTAAAAAGAGAAGGTCCTTAAATTTCTTAAAGTGCAAGTTATTAGAACGAGAAATGTTAGGGATTATGAAATTTTTTTCATGAAAATGATCATGAAAAATTTGTAATCCTTAGATTACCTTGATTAGTTTGTGGTGGTTTATTGTAAGTGTAATCCAAAGGTCACAAATTTTTTATGACTATTTTCATGAAAGACTTTTCATAATATATCTTTTTATTTCACCTTTATCTCTTTTTATAGAGTCATCCTTCTAAATATTTTCTCATGTAACTTAGCTTTTTATCATTATTATGTCAAAATCAATTCCCTTACTATTTTCTCAAAAGAAAAAGATAAATCGGGCCCACTTAAATTAGATTATCATGCCGATTTATTTGATGTACTCGGCCTTGAATCACGGCCCAAATACCTTGTACTTGACACATTCTTCAATTCATTTGAATTTACTCGGCGATGACTTACTTCAGCCCACAGAACTTTGGCTGAACCTGACCCATCTTTAATGAGTTTGGATGTGTCCTTTTCGTTGATTGGAGACCCCAGGAATTCGGCTCCCACAAATTTCATTAGTTTGAATTATCACACTTTTTTCAATTACCTTGTACAACTATCTCTATATAACTACTTTAGATTTTAACTTTTAATTTTTAATTTTGAGTTTTAAGTTTTTCAATTAGCTTGTACAACTATCTCTATATAACTAATTTTTTAATCTATATACTCTGATGCTACACTTTATTTAAAAAGTCTCTCAATGTTATCTTGAAAAATTTGTGTTAAAATGACTAGTGTAGTAGACTCATTGAAGGTAAAATATGACAAGATTAGCTATAATAGCCAAGATGCCTCTTTTAGAAACACCCATTGAAAATGCTTTATAACCCATTTTAATCTTTTTTAGTTATGATTGAGTGGTCGTTTGGAGCTAATTTTTTTTTGTGAGTTTCTTATTTCAATGTTAAAAAAGTTAATTTTTTAAAAGAGAAACACTACATATATATTTTATAACTAAAAAAAAAATAATATAATTCATACTTTTTGAGTTATAACTAAAATTTTTTAAAAAAAAAATCATAACTAAATAAACATGAGATATAACTAAAGATCTCATGAATTATAACTAAATAAAAAAAATTAATCATAACTTAAGAATAAAATGATATAATTTAGGAATGCATAGTAAAAAGTTACTCTTAAAAGCTAAGAATTGATGTGATATATAATTTTTTTTAATTATAAAGTATTATAGTAGTTTTTTTTTAATTAATTTTTTATAAAATTATTAAATAATTCAAAAAGTAATTTGATCATAACACTACCACTTGTGGGGAGTGTAGCTAGAATCATATTATAAGGATTGATGTGATATGTAATTTTTTTTTTTTTTTTATTGATAATGTAATATAATAATTTTTTAATTTTTTTAAGTTGTCAAATAATTATAAAAGTGATTTAATTATAACACTAGCACTTGTGGGGTGTGTACGCTAGAATCATATTTATATAATAAAACAGAATAAAATAGATATATATTTTGAGAGAGGGAGAGAGAGAGAGAGAAGTTAAGAATGAGTTCAGAAAGAGTGATGAAGGAGGAGGAGGAGGAGTGCCATGGATGGGCAGCAAGAGATGCATCTGGATTTCTCTCTCCTTATAACTTTGCCCGTAGGTAATATGTGTTTCTATATCTCCAATCATCTTCTTATATTTCCCATCTACATACTCTGAACACTTCATTAATGATTGAAAATTGAAATTAATCAACAGAATTGAACCCATCCATCAATCTTTCATTGGTCTTGTTGCTTAATTACAATCTCTTTCCAGTGTTGAAGTTGTGTGTGTATCACTTCCATAATTGAATTCTTTCTCTTTCTCATTACAACTACTGTCATGTTTTCTGTTTTCTTTTCTTTTGGAAATGGAAATTCAAACCAAAAGTAGCTGGCATGAGGGTGTTTCATCAAGTTTGGTGTTTGAAAGTTTGGGTACAATTTTGTTCACACATTTTCAAATTGTGTTAACAAAACACATGTTCTTATTAGTTTAAAATAATAGGTCCACAATTTTAATAATTTCTAGTGAGCTATACTGGCTCATCTTCAATCATGTCTCATTGTTCTTTCTATTTTTTTGTTTATCTGTATATTTACCAGTTTTAGCATGAAAAAAAAATGCAGGGCGGTTGAAAGTGATGATGTTTCGTTGAAAATTACCCACTGTGGAGTGTGTTATGCTGATGTTTCATGGACTAGGAATAAATATGGAGACTCAAAGTACCCCCTAGTGCCTGGGTATGTACTTGATTTTGTCTCTCATTTCAGAGTCATTCCATAATCTATACCCTTCTCATGAACTAATGTGTGTGTGTGTGACATTGCATGATAGACATGAGATTGTTGGAATTGTTAAAGAGGTTGGTTCTAATGTTCACCGCATCAAAGTTGGAGACCGTGTTGGAGTCGGAACTTATGTCAATTCATGCAGAGATTGTGAGTATTGTGGTATGAATATGGATGTCTACTGCTCGAAGGGAGCTGTTCGTACATTCAACTCTGTTGATGTCGATGGTACAATCACAAAAGGTGGATATTCTAGTTACATTGTTGTTCATCAAAGGTAATTTCTCCCCTATAGCATAGCAATAGCAATCAAAGATTTTTTTAGAACTCAAACCCAACATTGAAGTAAGGTCTTAGGCCCTAGAGCTTTTGGACAATTAGGGCCTTTGAACAGAAGAGTTTTTTATTTTTTTGTGATTTTTGGGTGAGCCTTAGGCAAACTAAGTTGCCTTATAGTTGAGTCACTTCTGATGGTTTTATTTGAATTCAGGCATCACATATGGATGAATGCCTCATCTACCTAAGGCCTCGTTTGGGAACATGCTTTTTTAGTAACTTTTTAACTTTTTAGCTAAAATGTGATGTGAAAAAAATTAGTATGTTTGGGATAACTTTTTGACTTTTTACGAAAAGATGTGCAAAAAGTAGAGAGAAAAGGGAATTTTTGACTTTTTGGTATAGGTTGTTGGCTTTTTGGTTTTTTTTAGTAACTTTTTGACTTTTTGGCTAAAAGGGGCACTTGCCAAACGACTCCTCATTATCTATTTTCCCTACAATCCAATAAAAAGTGCATTTTTGGATGATGATTGAGGTAGCTTCTACGTGCCTCCATATGACTGGCATTGTTGACAAAACAAGTCAGTTAATATATTGAATTTGAATTCCTCATTTATGATATCAAAATAAACTGAGGCAATTTGGCCAACTATATGGGCCTTGAATGCATGGATATATGTAGGGATAATTATCGGCTGGTCTTATTGATTAGACTTATTTATTCATAAGTTCTGAGGAAAAAAATATATATGTATTTCTCTCTCATTTTGATAATGAGAAAATTCTGGGACTTTTTATATATATTTTGTGTTTATAGAAAGATCATTTGGTACTGGTAATAATACTGATAATTTATCAAAGTGATAATGATTGGAACATTTTGAGTTTTGTTTGTGAGTTTTAATTTATATTTAGTTTATTTTTGTTAGTTTGTATTGAAATATGAAGTGGGAAAGTGTAAGTAGTTGAGTTGAATTTTTTTTAAAATATTTTTACAGTGATAAATTTATAACTAAAAGTTTAATATAAATTTCTTATAAATAAATCCGATTCATAGGATCAGCTCAAAACTACCCCACGAGACAAAGCAAACAAATAGAAACAAAGCAAACATAATTTTTTTTTTTTTATGGAATTTAACATTTTGCCTATTTTGATGCTTGTAAAATACAGGTACTGCTTTAAGATACCTAATGATTACCCGTTAGCCTTAGCAGCACCATTGCTATGTGCAGGAATCACCGTTTACAGCCCCATGATGCGCTATAAAATGAACCAACCAGGTAAATCTCTTGGGGTAATTGGGCTAGGTGGCCTTGGTCACTTGGCAGTGAAGTTTGGAAAGGCTTTTGGATTGAGTGTTACAGTTTTTAGCACAAGTATATCTAAGAAAGACGAAGCCCTAAAAAGCTCGGAGCAGATAAATTTGTGATCTCGCCTGATGAAGAACAAATGAAGGTAAAGTCCATGAGCAATTCTCCTCCCGGGATGTATCATGTTCTATTTTTCAGAGGCTCACAAACTAGCAGCAAAGTGAGAATTATAGCACTGAAGGTTTTAGTAATTTGACAATCGTCATCTTAATTTCATGCAGGCCATGGTTAATTCACTCATCTTTATCATCGACACAGCATCGGGGATCACCCATTTGATCCATACATGTCACTGTTGAAGACCGGTGGCACCCTTGTCCTGGTTGGTTTCCCAACTGAAGTCAAGCTCCATCCTATAAGTCTCATAATGGGTATGTATTTTCATCACATAGTTCTTGAAATTTTGAAAATTAAAAGGACAGATAAAAGACACTTTTAGTCCTTAAAGTATGCATTGTCTGTCATTTTAATCCCTTAAGTTTCAATTCTGTCATTTTAATCCCCAAAGTTGTCATATTTGGTACTATTAAATTGGAAAGGGGAAAAGTATTTTATCTTTGGTGAAAAGGTGGTTTTGGTCCCTTAAGTAAATGTGTTTTGTTATTTTAGTTCCTTAAGTTTTAATTTTGTCATTTTGATCATCAAAGTTGTCAATTTGAGTTATGACCAAATTGACTCAAATTGTCAGTTTTGAGGACCAAAATGATAAAAGTGGAACTTAAATGACTAAAATGACAAGAAATGCATATTTTTTGGACTAAAACTGTCTTTTATCCATATTCTCATTATCAATATAGACGGACATTATACTTAGGACCAAATTGACTCAAATTGACAACTTTAAGAACTAAAATGACAATTGAAACTTAAGTGACTAAAATGACAAACAACGCATACTTTAGGGATTAAAAATGTCTTTTATCCTAAAAGAAAATAATGGACATTTTTATTTTCTGAGAAAAGAAATTCCCTGGCAATGAGAATTCAAAGAGTAAAATGTTTCTTTGGTAGGTATGAAATCCATTTCTGGGAGCGTGACGGGAGGCATAAAGGAGAGCCAAGAAATGTTGGATTTTTGTGCAGCTCAGAAGATATATCCAAAGATTGAAATTATTCCTATTAAGTATATAAATGAAGCTTTAGAGCGGCTGATAAAAAGGGACGTGAAGTACCGGTTTGTTATTGATATAGAGAACTCTCTTAAATGAAACAATAGAAGTAAAATGCAATAAAAATAAATAATCAATTGTTGTAATGTTAATGAAGATAGAAGTGGCAGGAGGATCCATATCAATAAGCAAAAGGGTGTGATAAGCAGTGATCTTCTTGATATGTTGTGCTACTTGCTATATGAGGCAATACTATTACTACATATGTGTTCGTGTAGCATATGTTTCGATCATTGTTCAAGGCTCGATTTTTCACTGTACAAGGAGGTAGATCTTGATAAAGTGGGATCTCATACCTCACTTTTTTAACTGATTTGGCTGACATGATTAGTCGGGACTTGAATTGATGCGGTGATTCAGAACTATGGAAAAAAAATTCATTTTAGTTCAACTCCCCTTGCATATAACTAATTCCAAACTTCTTGTCCAGATTAAGCCCTCAAAATTATTTTCCTTATTTATTTAATGGTCAGAAAGGGTCCTTTTTTTATTTTTTATTTTTTTGGTGTTATTTATGTCATCCTAGCCAAACATAATACAATTAATTTCATATACATATATTATTTGGTACATTATTCATGATATTATTTGTCCCCTAACCCCAACTCCAATCACATTATCCATGATATTATTTATCCCTTCAAGTTAAGATTATTAAATTTGTTGTAATTTATTCCAAGTTAAAAGTTAGGATTATGTAAAAAAAACCTCTTCCTCAATTTGAGGATAATTAACTTATTTAAATTATTTTTATTGCATAAATTGTGAACAAAAACTACAGCAAATGACCTATCACAAAATCCCAAAATAAAAATAAAAATCAGAAAATAAAAGTAAATAAAAAATAGTTATAAACAATGCATTGTAAACTGCAAACAACACTACTCTAGCAATATATTGCCAAAAATCAAATATCAATTCTTGAGTTTTGTAAACATAAAAGTTTCAATTGCTTGACAAAATTCTACAATTTCTTCAACCGTTTAGGTTAGTTTGGTTTCGTTTTTATCTTGATGTTTTGTACTTTTCGAGTATGTTTGATTGGGTGGATTAAGATATGGGATTGGGATTATTAATCCGTGGCCCAATTATCCTATGTTTGTTTTAACATTTTAGTTTAGGATTATTAATCCAATGGATTATTAATCCAACAAATTTGTAGGATTATTAGTAATGGGGTAGGGTTGGGATTATTAATCCAATTGGATAGTGAATACTACACTAATTTAATAGGATTATTAATACTTCACTATTAATTTTGTGAATCAAACATGACCTTCATGTTTTTGAAAGTAATAACAATGAAAAGTTCTAAAGCAACTACCTGCCAAAAAATTAAAAAATAAAACAATTTAAGTGCTTCCTAAAAAAAAGGAGTATTTAACTTATTCTCTCTCTTTTTTCTTTTTTTCTTTTTTTCTTTTTTTTTTTTCCAAAACAAAAAAATGAAAATGATACAAAAGTGGTAGACATTCACATCTTAAAGTAAAGCAGTGACATGTTGTACTTGTACTTGCCTAAAAGGAAACAGGATCAAGGATAAAAATATCATAAGCTCATACTGCTATTGTTTGGCAGACAATAGTAGAAATGCAATGGAAAGCTACACTTTATTATTATTATTTGGTTCACATATGTAAGAAAAGTTGTTCGCAAAATAGTTTCCATTACAAATGTTGATCATCAGTATGTATATATTAAAAGAGGAATAACATGGTTATATCAAGCCATACTCTACAGATAGAAGAAACCCAACAAAATATAAAACAGTAGACAATTAAGACTAAAAGCCATGACCACAACTAGCAAATGCAATTTATCGTGAAATTGCAGGCAAAATTAACAAACCCTACAAAAGGACAGCAAACACAGATCTAGAAAAGGTTAGAACAATTCGAGATGTTTACAATTGTGGATGTGTATCTTCACAAGAAATGGATGTGCTAGGTTGAACTTCAATATTTGAAACATCCAATATGTCAACTTCCATGTCTGTCTTAAAGGGCCTTTTAGTTTGAACCTTAACAACTGGCAAGCTCCATGGGTGTATTAACTGAAATGCATCAATATCTTTAAGATTTTGACGTAGGTTACGATCAATGAAGAGGAAGTTCTTGCCCAATCTCACTTTTTTCTTACGCATGCCTTCCATTTTAAACTTAGCACCATTCAAAGTACCCCCTCCAATTCCGTTGCCACTCGATATACCACCTCCAATCCCTCTGCCACTCGGTGTACCTCCTCCAATCCTGCTACTACTACCACCATCAAATGGATCTTGGTTTCGTGATGGGCTTCCCAAATCAAAATCAACACCAAAATGTGTAGACCAAGGCATTGATGTACTTCACTATGGGGGAAGGACATAAGCAAACATGTTGACATCTAAACCATCTAAATCTCTATTTTTAAGATACTGCATAGCCAAGTCCCAATCAAAATTAAAATCCTCATCAGGAGTATCCTTGATTAGAGCTATTTCAAGCGGGTCTAAATGAGAAAACATATCAGGTGGCAATGGACATCTCCAATTGTTATGATTAAAGTCTACTTCATGGCAATACCTTGCCTTTTTCTTCTTTTGATAGCCGTCTAGTGGCCGACTTAGAGTTGATAAGGAAACCCTTTTTCAACATAGTACAGACCACTCAACAGTGGGAAGGAAGATAAAGCAATATACCGAAAAGAAATCACAACACCGAAGGAGAACCAAAAACCACAATCACAGCAAAAGGACATCCAAGAGCAATTTGATAAGACAAAGATAGAAATTAAACCATCAGAGCAAAACAACCCAAACCACCAATGAAAAGCAAGACACTGATGATGAGTCTTGGAACCGATTTACTGAAAACAAGAGCAGGTTGCAGAGTTTGGATTCACTAAAGCAACACTAATGAAGCACAGCTCTAAGGTAAGTAAAGATCTGGACTACAGGGAGGGGGAGATCAGTTTGGCGCTGGAAAAATGAAACCAAAGACAGCTTAAAGCACAACCAGTTTAAGAACATACCTTGGCAAAGCCCCTCCCCCTAAGGGGTGAGATCCAAAGAAAGAGGTGATCAAGAGGGAGATAGAGCCCCCCTAAGAGAGTGCCGGAAACCACCTTGGTGAGAAACCCTAACAACGCCGGAAATTGCCTCTCTTGAGTCACCGGAAATCGCCTCTTTCTTTTTTAGCATTTGTTAGTTTTTAATGTAAGACATAAACTACACCCCCACACCCTAAGGTTGTGTTTGGGTTGAGATTTAAAAAGGAAATAAAAATAATAAAAAAAAAGAAGATGATGAAATGTAGGTAAAATTCACAAACATTACACTCACTTTTTCCCTTTCTCTTCCTCTTTCCAAAATCTTACCCAGATCGATGACCCAAACACAACTTAAGGGGCCATCCAAGTTGATATGTTGTATGCTCCCCACGTTACTGATGAGGTTCCCTCTTGTTTGCCCAGTTCATTGGCATATAAGGGATGTCCTTTGAATCTCAAATTTACCTTTCGGTAGGTTCAAAGGGCCCTCTCTAGGGATTCTCGATTATTAAAAAAATAACTATACCACCCCACACGTAACTCATCAAGCTAAATTAAATCCCTAAAATGCAATCTTTTTTGAGCTTCAATTTCTAAATTGTCTCACTCATCTCAAATTATGCAATTTTTACCTCAAACAAAATTATAATAAGAACTGTATGAACACAATTTTCTTTTATTGCATTTATTCCATTGAAACAGCAAACCTAAGATTTACTGATTTTTCCTTCAAATCATTTACAGAGTCAAGAAGAATTATGCTTACACAACTAGTACTATTCACATACTAAACAAACTACTTCCTAGAATTCGATCATAGTAAAACAAGAAAACACAAAACAAAGAAAGACAATGAAGGACTAAAACAATACCATAATCATTCAAAATACAAAAAAACTAATCACTTCAATCTCATTTTCAAACTGAAAAATTAACTTAGACCCATATAACCAATTTATTCTACTTTTATGTCACAACAAAAGATCCCAACTCAAGTGGAAGTGTTGGAAGCATCATTAGACTAACCCATGTAGAAACGAGGATCATGAATTCTTCTGCAAGGATGACCAACCAAGGATGGAGTTGGCAAGATCTTTATTCAGATTCACTGGAGGTAGTGGCATTTGTTTCATAATTTCTGTCATGTCATTCAAGCTGCAATATTACTGTCAAATTAGCATGTATGACAAATTTATTACTCTATTCATTAGTGTAATGCTACTGCAATGAAAATTTCATGCATGTCGAGCCAAAAAAAAAAAAATCAATATTAAAGATCCAAAAAACAACAATTGAGTTCAAAATCTCAATATTTGTCTCCTCAAAATCACATGTCATAAAAGGTACGCAACAAAATGAAAGTGAAAAATAAAAGAGAGGTATACTTCTTTGGCTCCCACAGTGATCCCACACAAGTCTCAGCAGTAGGAAAGACAAGGATCAAGAAAAGACAACAAAGAAGAAAATATACAATAAACTGAATTACAACAAGAAAAAATAGTCATTATACAACTAGTAATGCTAACATCAAGCGTCTTCTACGGATAGGCAGCCCAATGCATGAGGCTCCCACCACTGTGGGGTCTAGGAAGGGTCAAATGTATGTAGTCTTAACCTGGAATGCAAAAAGAGTATTTCCATGTTTAACACCCAGGACACAAAGCCCACCCATCAGGGATGCCTTTATACTAACGTAAAAATACAGAAATATGTAGCTATTGGTTTACAGACATTTCTTCTCAAATTAGTCAGCTGAATTTGATCTATTAAGATGTGTCTGTGTATGAATACAAGCCGATTAGCCAAATAACTCCTGATGGCAGCCGTGACTTAATCTCATTCTCACTTCTTTCAGCGTATTTTAAATTTTCTATACCACATAATGTCTCCGTTTGATATTGAATTTCCTATAAGATTGTAGCATAAAGAATATGTCAATATGCAATTATTTTCTGAGCCAAATCTGAAGTGTTACTCTCCTGAATTGCCGGATCTGAACCCAAAAGTAGGTTAAAATGATTCAGATACATGGGTGGAGAAGAATGAATAGGCATAAAGCCCTCGTCTGATTGGGATTGGTGAAATTTAAAGCAACGATAGTTCACAGCAAGCAAAATTTTTCTTATCTTACGGCTGGATATGAAGCGAAATCATTAATGGTTATTCTTTCACTATGGTTAACTGGACACAATACCTTTTCTTAATGCAATAAAGGTGTCGCAACATTCTGCAATGAATTTTAAATATTACTGCTTAGCCAAACCAAACTAACCCTTGTGTCCCAATCAAATAGGGTGGGCTACATGAATCCCTTTTCACCATTCAGCCCTATCAACTTAGGTCTTCCCTTCCCTAACATCTCCATTTATGGTAATCCTATCTCTCCTTACTGTTGCATCTATAGGTCGTAGTTGTACATGACCAAACCATCTGAACCTGTTCTCTACTTATTTGCGATAGGTGTTACTCATACCATTTCACCAATATATTCATTTCTAATTTTATTCTCTCTAGTCTTCTACACATCTATCTAAGCATTCTCATCTCAGCTACACTCATTTTATGCACATGTTTCTTAGTTGCCCAACATTCTTGTCGTTTCAATTAGGTTAGTATTCATAGATCACATAATATGCCAGACGTACTCCTCTACATGAGCCAACCTACTTTGATTTTATGAATCACATCATCTCCAAACCCACCATCCTTATTAATAATCAAACCCAAATAACAAAAAGATTCACTATTTGTTATCTCCTTATTTTCAATCTTCATTTTTCCATTATTTCCAATTCTGCTGTAACTAAAGTTACACTCCATATATTTAATTATATTCTACTTATTTAAACCCTTTTGACTTGAATGCTCCTCTTTAGATTTCTAAATTAGTGTTAATTTCTTCCTTGGTTTTCATCTACTAGAACGATATCATTAGCGAACAACATACACCATGAAAAGTCATCCTGAATGTGTTCAATTAATTCGTCTGTGACTAAGGCAAATAAGTAAGTACTTAAAGCATATCCTCGATGCAACCCTATAGCGATTGGGAACTCACTAGTTTCTTTTGTAGGTGATCTAATTGTAGTCACATACATTATAAATGTCTTTTATCGCATCAATATAACCTTTGGTTACACCTGACGAAAAAAAACAAAAGAATTCTACATATTATATTACTACAGATATGTTCTCCAGAATCCCTACAGTCATATGGATTAATAAAGAAGCAATCAAGAAGAAGATTTTTGTTGGTGAGTTGTTTCGGAGGACATTTGACATCCATGACTTTTTTGTTCTTTTAGTGCATTTCCACTCCCTTGTTCTCTTCAAGAGAGCCCTTATCCTCCTTGTTTGTATTTTCTGTCATTAAGCTTATACAATGGAGTAAAAAACTTCGAACCAAATCCTTGCCATGTGTAACAATTTTTGGCTAATGACAAATACTCTATCTCACCCTTTTAGATGGTTCATCAAAAGATATAGAAGACCCAGAGTAAACTTGCAAAATAAAAATAAAAAAAGTGATGCCAAACCTTGATTAGCTACTAGCCCATTATCCACTTTGGAAGCCGAGGGTGAAGTCCATGGATCCATTGCATGGACCGAAGAATTTTTGGTCCAATAATTGTAATTGGTAGATGATGATGATGAAAATTATTATTATTAAATAGTTAATAATGAGATTTTTTTATTATTTTTTCAAATAATATTAGGGTTAGTTTCCTATTTCAAGTAGGGTTTTTGGCCAATAAATATTGGGCTTTTCTTTTTATTCTTCGGAAGGAAAATGTAATTTCCCGTGCCATCAAACTTGGCAAATCAGGGATCTTGAACTTTGCTGGCAGTGTGGTTCAGGTAGAAACAAAACTGATTGATTGTCTCCATACATGAAGAGCCCTGCATCGACTGAACCGTACTCTAGAGAGCATGCAACTTCTCAGCCAATTCATCTTCTTTCAAATTTGTTTATAATAATATTGTGAGAATTAGGTTGTGGCCACTTTGTGTGTTCTTCTCTTCCTTTCCTACTGTGTTCTACACCAAAAGGTCTATGACATGAGGAGCAATGTGAACATATAGCGAAGACATAATAGGAGTGATGATAATCATGGTGAGTAGAAGTAGTGAACTTTCTTATAGTAAAAAAAAGTGAACTAATTTAACAGCCACATACTAGATTTGAAGATAACATTTAAAGATATGGGCCTTGTTTGGTTTGACTTTGGGAGATAAGTTTTCAAAAAATATTTTGGGAAGAGAGTTTAGAAATTTTTGTAGTTTGTTTGATTGTATATTTTGAAAATAGTTTTGAAGTTTGGGAGTTTGGGATGATTTGATATTTTGTTGTAATTGAGTAGATGTATGTGAGAGAAAAAGTGATTGAAAAGGAGTGAGCAGAGAGAAAAAGTGATTGATTGATGTGTAGGAGAGAGAGTGATCTTGAAAATTTTTTGAGAAAAATTACAACCCAAACAAAATTTTCAAAAAAATTCTCCAAAATCTTTTTCCCAAAGCCAAACCAAACAAGGCCATGATGTTTGTAGGCATGCGTTTTAAGTGGAAAGTAAGAACTCATGCAATAAAAGATTGTGCTGATAATGACAAAATAAAGAACAGATAGCATCAAACATACTCGTTCAAGATTGTGAGGATATTATTTCGAGCTTGGCAAAACAGATTGATGTTCTCATGTATCTGCAAGAAAAGAAACAAGAAAGGGTATCATCAATCTACCACCAAGTAAAAAGGATATGATGCTGCTATGAGGTCAATTTATTAGAAGGCAAGGATCATTCTTTTGAATGTTATTGATTGGCTCCCGAAACAAAGAGTACTTTGCAGACTAGCAGTTCAGAAATGTACCATGGATCAGATCTACAACTAATGGGCCCACATGAAAGATCTTTCATACCATAAATAACACATTGAGTAGATTGTCTGTGATTTAGCATTTAGGTCTTCTGCAGAATGTCTAAAATAATAGAAACAGTTCATCTAACTACATTTCAGAACCCATGCAAACATTTATTCTTAGGTGACCTTTTTCTTTTTCTTTTTTTTTTTCTTTTTTTTTTTTTTTTTGATAAATTCTTTAGTCATCACCTTATAAAACATCAACTGTCCACATAAAAAACGTGTGATCACCTAGGATATGTAAATTCTAGACCATCCCTTTACACTACTAAAATATGAAAATTATCAGGGGTGTTTGGATGTTTATGGAAATTAAAACTGGCTGCTGGGCTATTCACATCACTTGAAAACTCAATTGCAATGTACAACAGAGAAATCAATGTCCTCACCTACATAAAATAATATAAATGCATTGAAATCCCATGAGACCACCATTGTAAACAAATTTCATCGCAAAGTATTCATAGATGTTATCAAAAGCACACTATAATTTCTGTCCAATCCTAGATAAAACGCATCAAACTGATGCAGCATCTAGCGAAATGCCAGAGCAGTCCATTGTAAGGAAATTTTCAAGTGGCTAGATATAAATATCCCTCTTATTTTGTATAAAGCATTAAATACCCTAACATATAATTGAGAAAGCAAGATTCACATAAAAATTAATTCGTCAGATAACAACTTGCATGTTTATTACAAACCAAGAAACCAAAGGTTATTGAAGAATATTAGTTGATTATTAGTTTTTTTTTTAGCTTAAACATAACAGTTTACCGTAAAAGCTGTAAAATTTGCAGAAATTTGATCCAAAGCCTGGGCATTTTGCTCAAGAAGCTGTCCAGTCACACCACCAATGACTGCAAATGACAATGTATCAAACTTTGTGATTTTAATGCAGAAAATATTGCAAAGGAAAAAATTGGGTTCATTGGTACTGTAACAATAATCATAACTGCATAACTCGTATTGAGAGGGGAAAACAACAGAAATGGAGAGGGGGTGTGCATTAGTCATCGCAATCAATGACATATTACTCCTTAAAACCACCGCAGCCCCTTCCCAAGAAAACCACCACAGGAGTGGAAAACAAGGTATCAATTGCTCTCAGTCGCAAAGTAGCTTTATTGACTTATATAACCGTGCAAGTGACTAGTTCTCAAGAGCTAAAGAAAGAATACTCGGGTGATCCTTATTTTGGGCCTATCTACAAGGATTTGAAAGGCAATGCACTTGCCAAACATCATGATTTTAGTATCCACGATGGGTATCTCTTTTATGGCAACCTATTGTGTTTACCAAATACTTCCATGAGTGACTTTATTGTTTGGGAACTACATTTGCAAGGCCCTGCTGCACATTTTTGGAAGAGACAAGACAACTGCTCTAGTGGAAGATTGATTCTATTGACCACAGCTTCAAAGAGATGTTGGGTTCGACAATGTTGTGTTTGTCGAATTTCTGAAGATAAAACAAAAAAAATACTACACTCCCCTTCCTGTACTCAAAGCACCTAGGGAAAACCTTCACATGGATTTTGTCCTAGGACTTCCAAGGATAATGCGGGGGTTTGATTCACTATTTGTGGTTGCAGTAAGATTCTCTAAAATGGCTCATTTCTTAGATTGCCAAAACAAATCAGATGCATCTTAAAATTGGCCAGATCTTCTTTCATGAGGTTGTGAGATTACATGGTCTTCCAGAAACGATTAATTTCTGATTGTGATTATGAATTTATTATTTGTGGAAGACTTGTTCATTGGGAACTAAGTTGATCAGACTGTCAAACAAAGGTCATTAACTGAAATCTGGGAAACCTACCATGCTGTCTTGTGGGAGAAAATGTGCTAACTTGTCATTTGGTTTTGCCTACTCCAGAATTTGCTTCAGTCAATAAGACAACAGGAAAGTCCCCATTTGGGATAGCGATAGGTTTAAAGCTGCATAGCATATCACCCTGCTGATATTAGATCCCATCCAGGAAGCTGAGGAATTTGCAAGACACACTCGAGCCATTCATGAAGAACATAGAAAGAATATTGCAATCAATAATGAGCAGTACAAGTCCCAGGCAAATGTTCACAGATGGTTCATGGATTTCAAGTGGATGATAATGTCATAATTGAACTATGACCTAAACAATTTCCAAAGGAGGCATAACAAAAACTCCATTCTAGGAAAGCTGGATTTCAAGGTAGAGAAGAGGCTTGGTGGCTTGGGCCAAATGCTTATTTACTTGAGCTACTGGAAAATCTTATCATTAGTCGTATCTTTCATGTGGAGGATCATAGCCCTTATTATGAAAGCAAGAGGAGCAGAATGCAAAAGAACAGGCAACTAAGCTACCTATGGTATCTAAGAAAATAGAGACAATTGAAGATGTTGTTGATGAACCGTTTGTCACAGCAAGGAAAGGGCTATCAGAAATTCCTAGTTAAGTGGGAGGGGAAACCAATTTCAGAGAGCATACGAATTACTGTGTCGATTTTCAACACCTCAATCTTGAACTCTTTAACAGATATCAAACTTTTCTCTTACGGGAGCCAAGTTCATTCAAGCAGAGTGGAAATAAATCCAATTAAAAAAATGAATATTATTCCAGATTCTAGTCTTTAGAGTAAAAAAATCATTAATAGAGTCATTAGTCAAGAGTCTAAGAAGTCATGAATAGTAAAAGTAGCCAAATTTCTTGTTTCAAAGGTAATTCTTCAGTCAAGTTTTTAGTCTTCTATGGTCAGCGGTTCCTAGGGAGGTATTATCTATTTAGGCCTCTATAAAGTTGACTCCCTTGTAATGTTTCAAGAATCAAGTAACGAAATTACCAGTTTTTCTGTTAGTTTTTTTGGGTAAGTAACCAGTTTTTCTATTAGTTTCCATACTTGAAACGAGAAATTCCTTCAACATTAGGATTAGATCTTTAATCAAGATCTGTCCAAGGAGGTGGACGACTCCTACACTTCACCTTTTTCACATTCATCATGTCCATCTCTAATCTGAGTACATTTTCTTAACCTCACCAGCCTGTACTCAACTCACTGCCCCACTTTCATAGGTAGAGCATTCATTCAATTCAGAAACTCCATGAAGATTGTTGCATGGGAAGCTACGTTTTGTTTTTCATCAACCAATTCTTCTCTTGCAGGTCTAAAAGAACTGAACTACTCAGGACTGAAGTAGGTGTACTTGTGGTTGTTACCCTGCATTACCAATGTTGTGAAGGAAAAGCCACATAGTTTAAATGATGAGCAACATGATTTATTGGAAAGGTGTGTATACAAAGTGCATATTGCTTGTCGTTTCATGCAATTTTCATAAGCCAGTCATAATTTTTCGAGAGTTAGGCTTTGTGTCTGAAAAATAAATAAATAAATAAATAAATAAGTTCCATGAGTCCATCACCACCATTGTGGGAAACGACTTTTTAAGATAGAATCTTGGTGTTCCTTCCCTAACTTGTTTCTCATATTATTGTTGTTCTCTCTTCTTACAAATTCTTTACTATTCAGAACAACCCCAAACTTCAAAATCCCAACCGTATGAGTCATTTTAAATTATCTACATCATTTCCATTTCTTCATTTTTCATATTTCAAATGTTGGTGGTGTAAACTGAGAAGTCCAGCTTTCTATTGTCAAACATCAAATATAACTGTAAATCATATTAAGGGAAAGCTTTGTACAATTTCAAAACAAAAATGGCATATAAAGGTCATGATATGTCAGGAACTTCAGTAAAGTAGATAACAATTTCAATCTAATGCAAAACTTTCATATCTTAAAAAATGTACAAATACTCAGATACATTATATGTATATGTATACATGTTGCCTCATCACCAATTGCCCTTGGACTAATGTACTAATTAGATAGATGAGATTTTATCCAACCTTTGTACGAGATCCCATCATCACTATCCACAGAGATCACTGGTTGAGCATATGGAGGACCATTGGATCGGTTTACAGCATGAGACACTGACTTTGCCATAGAATCTGTAACTTTTTCCTGAGACAATAAAATATCAAAACCAAATTAGCAACCAGTTTTTCATATGTAAGAGTGAATATTCTTTTGGGTAGAAACATACAATGGATTGAAGTATGACAAATTTGATTAGAAACAACAGCTGTGAGCTAACTACTTTGTGAGCAGGCATGCAAATTGAAAAGGATGAACTCATGCACAAATTAACAATACTATTTGGAAACTTGAAAGGTCAGTTGCATGCATAATTGTGAAACCAATGACTCCAACACATTAACCTTTGGCTCCTTTCATGCATATACTCATCTTCATCCTTGACAGCGTTGTTGGATATATAGCAATTTTATCGAATTTCTTTCCCTTTTATGAGTATGGCAACTACTCATATTAGACCATATAAATTTTGCAGAATGACTTTCAACAAGAGCACCTTCCTGAAAAGTTGCTCAAGGGCCTCAGCTGTACAAAATTAACAGCAGGGAATCCAGTGCTCCGATGGGCTGCATGAGTCCTGCAAGACCAAGAAAGGAACAAAAGGGACAGTGTCCAAGCTTCAGGTCAGGCCATGGGCCCTAGCTAGAACCATCCCTTAGTGCTACCTTCTGAATAATTACTTGAGGAAAGGCAGTAACATTAACTTTTCAAATGCATAAAACATTCCAATTTGCTATATTAAGAAAAACCATCTTCTGTCTTTAAAAACTGATTTTTTGATGTGGTATTTTTTTTTAGACTAGCAAACCACATCAGACAAATGGCGCAAACCATCTACCGATGGACAGGGGTATGCCTGCCCCAAAATTCCATATCATTAATGTAGTCCATATAGTTCCACATGTTCTTGTTGCCCACGCCAAAAGCAAGTAATAAAAAAGGGTGAAGCCATGGGAAAGTCAAAATTGATTATTTTTAAGGTTCAGTTCAGTGGCTGCTTACGATATTTCTTTCTTAAGCAATTAAAACCAATGATATTCTAAAAGCATACCCATTGGACTTCATTTGATGTTTTTTTAATTTTATGCACAACATAATAAACAACTCGTTACAATTTCAATGAGCATGAGTTCAAGCATCCAAAATTTTCAAAGTGAAATGAATTCAGCACCACTGTTATCAAAGAAAGAGATGCACAAAAGTTACCAGTAAGCCAACAATGAAATGTACGAAATATTGACAATTTAAGCCTTATCTTTGCCAAAAATGAATGCATTAGAAGTAACAATAATATAAATGGGCCCTATGGCTGAGTTGGTATAAGATATTAAGAATTATATGATCCTATCACTATAGGGTTCATTTGAAAGCTATTATATATATTATATGAATCCATTGACCATTATAACCTCCCAAGTCAAACAAAAACCTCTCTAGAGCACAAAGTGCATTCAGTACAGATAACCATGAGATTGTTAATAAATTCTAGTGAAGGAAGAGCCATCATTCCAAATAAAGAAGTAAACAATAGTTCACTATCATAAATTTTGAAGAACCACTACACCAACCCAAGTTTTTTTATTTTTTGATAAGCAATGCCAACCTAAGATTAATATTTACATAGCTACTAAAAGTGATCACTGATCGCACCTTGTCAATAAACTGATGGGGTGGAGCGTGGCCTCTTTATATTTCCATGATTGATTTTTCTTAAAAACAATAGATTTTAGAGGCCATGCCCCAGCCACTATCCACCTCTACATAAAAAACACAAATGTCCACAAATATATAGATGAACATAGAAATCGAAAGGAGTGCTCATTGAGAAGTACAATGCAGATTCAAAAAGAAGAGAAGCAATCAAGAACATAAGTGTAGTCATTATGCTCATGAAGCTATTCTAAGGACGGATAATTTGAGATTGAAGGATAAATTCATGCTGGACTGGTTTTGTATGTGCAAGAGAGAGGGAGAGTGTGAATCATCTTCTTTCACATTGCACAGTTGCCAGGGAGTTGTGCAGTGCAGTGTTCTCAGCTTTTGGAGTAGAGTGGGCGATACGTGGATCGGTCAGAGAGTTATTTTACTCTTGGAACAAAGGTTGTACATGGGGTAGGTCTAGGAAGACATGGGAAGCTGCTCCATTTTGCCTTATGTGGAGTTTGTGGGATGAGAGAAATAGATTTTTCTATGAAAATATATATATATATTAAAAAAATTGGAGAGTTCGGTTCTTTGATTGAAAGGGACAATGCTCGCCCTCTTGTATTTGTAGCTTAGAAAGACTTTTCGTTTTCTAAGGTGATTTTGTTGGCTTTGGGATGTACAGGGTTGCACCCTTTGTTGGCATTTACTTATCAAAAAATCCATAGCCTAGATATGCACATATAGCAAAGCAAAGATAACAATGAGCAATTTTTGAGGAGCACACCTTTTTGTCCTTGCTTTTCCTTGACGAATTATGATCATCCTTCCTTCGTTTGCCATTTTCCTTTTTCTGGAAAAACATAGGGAAACAGTTATACCAGTTGTACCAAAAAAGGCTATTGCTAACTAAATAGTAAGCAGAATCAGTTATAATCAGAGCAGACAATTAAGTTTTCTCTAATCCTCAGTCTTTAACCAATCCAGTTGTCACCAGAGAAAATTATACCTAATTTGTTTTGTCTCCCACCCTTGTTCGAAAACTAACCTCCAATGGCATATTTAGCCTTCTAAACCATTCAATATTTAACAATTACCATAAACATTTTTTAGGTTTGGAAGTTCCAAATTGTTGCCTGTAGATTTCTAACATGGATAGTTTCAAACTAACAATAACAAATTTATTCAAAATAACGTTGTACAAACAGCTTACAAGTGAATAACACCTACTTCTAACATCATACAAGAGTTCCTTCTCTTAATCCCCAAAAACTGACAACCTTTTATGTAATTCTTACAGTTAGGGATGTCAAACATGCCACCCTGAGCCAATCAAAGTTGAGCTTGAGCTCAGCCTCTAAACAAGACACTCATTCCCAGCACAAGTTCAACTTGATATTTAAACACCATCGTAAGCCCAATCTCAGCTCAAGTTCTTGCATAAGATATACATTGAATTCAAAGTGATACAAACTGTGAAAACAAATTAATGAAAGCGAGGACATGGCAGCCCAACTGCTTAATATTTTCCTCTTAATTCGAAAAACCAGTTGTTACAGGTTGGAAATTTGGAATATATAAACATATATAATAAGAGCACAGCAAAGACAGAAGTGTGTGTGTGCGTGTTTGCAAAAATAGCTTGAAACAAGAGTGCAATGCACTACACATTCCACCTACAATATAAATGGTAAAAAATTGATCAAAGATCATAAAGTGAAATCTTGAATGCCCATGAATCCCAATGAAATCTTTTCACTTTCATTAAACAAGTCCAACTTGTTTCTTAATGGGTTACTTACCGAAAAATGATCAGAAGATGATTATAATCAGATCAAATCTTTGGTCTTTATTGCTTCTTTCCTCTCCATGGATTGATCAAAAGTACAAAATCTACATAAGCATCTTCACTCTCTCAATCGGCGATGGAGGAGATTGGGAAAAGAAAAAGAAAAAGAGTGTATACAAAGAAGAAAGACGGGAAAAAGAGAAAAAAATATTGAGAGAAGTCGAAATACAGAGAATATATGTAAAAGGGGTTTTTCGTAAACTAAATATTTAAAGGAGGCAAATTGCAACAATTTTGTTGGGGGAACAAATAAGATTTTAGAGGGGCCAAACTGAAGGAATATTTCATAATTTTGGGCATATGTAAAATTACAAAGCGGGCAAAGTGAAAATATATTATAACTATATGGAAACCGTAATTTTCAAAAAATTGGGCAAGTTGTGGCTCCATGTAATGAGCTGCAAGTCTAACACCGAATGTTGCTCACTCATGACTTTTAGAGTGTCCACGGATGATTTTGGCATAATGGTGGAGCCTTTGAGGCACATCCCATACAGCTAAAGCATGGCAAAGTGTGGCCTTGCAATCTAGGGTGGCATTCCTCATTGGAATACTCTAGAAGGTGCTTGAAGACTTGAGAGGTTTATGGAACTCTAGAATTCTCTTGTAGGGTCTTGTAGAGAGATCTGGAGGCTTGTACATAATTCTATATATGCAGGGAGTATACTTGTACATTCTAGAATACTCTTTAGGAGGAGGTAGGAGAAGTATCTAGACTAGAATACTCTCAACACTTGGAATTCTAGAACATTCTTTGTAGCCTATATAAGGAGGAGGGCCTCATTTGCCCAAACCATACAAGGAAAACCAAGTGAATACAAGTCTCAAGCATTCTCCAAGAGCTTTGCTCTAAATGTTTCTCTCTAAAAGTTCTTATGTGCTAACTTCTCTAGCTCTCTTCCAAGTTATACTAACTTAGGTATAACCAAGCAGGTTGACAAGCATCTAAGGGTACACAGTTGGCTTGGAAATTTCAACACCAATACAAGCTTAGCGACCAAGGCAGGGCGCCAACAACACCAGCAGCAGCAGCAGCCCAGTAGGGGTCTCAGCGCATGAGAGCAGCGCCCAGCACAAATGAACAACACCTGGTGCTCGCAGCAGGGCCAACATGCACAGTAGACTGCCCATGTAGGGGGATTTTGCTGGATATTTGGGATTTGATTTTTCTGGTCAAAAGACCGACTTTTGAATTTAAATTTTTACTAAAACATGGTATAATGGTCTAGATTCTTGATTTTAAATTTGGTGATATTTTGGAAATTTGTCAAAATTTTTAAAATTCATTAGGACTCCTCTCAAGCTCGGTCGATGTTCTTTCATGGCAATTGACTAATGATTCGGAATGTCATATTAAGGGGGTATATTCATTATGAATCCTCAAGTATGGTCGATGTTGCTTTATGGCAATTGACTAATGACTCAGAATGCTATATTAGGAGATTATGAAATGCCACCCACCAACCTCCCAACCAAAGCAAGTGGGCAACCCCAAGGGCAAGCTTTGAGCATCCATGAAGGGTGTCTAGGGTCTCCATTAGGGATTGGGAGCCCCATGGATGGTTTGACATGAAGGTAAGGCCATCGGCACTGCACGGAACTCCAAGTGGACGCTTGGATGTGTATCCTCTATACCTTGCAAACTACACTCTTGAAGAAATGCCATCTAAAGCTGAGTGGGCTATCGAGGCACCACTCGGACCAAACAACCAGTAAAGATATTAACAAATAAAATTAAAGATTCAGACATCAGAGAATTTTGTTACCTCTATGACTTCAACATGAAAATAACAAAGATAGTGGGCCAAATGTGAGATCAAGATGGCAATTTAATTCAGATGGATGACCTACAACCACTTAGAAAACAAGAAGTAGCACAAATAGAATGCCAATGGTAGACAAAAATATTACAACTTACATTAATTTTCAGCTGACTAGGAAGTAGAATTATATTTTAATAAGTTTTGAAGAATTATCAGAGATTAGGAGTTTTCATTTCAATAATGAACAAAAAAAGTGCACCATGAACCATCCACTTCAATGGTACAAGCACATGTAAATAAATATGAATGTCAATGGTATAAGCACATAACTATGAATGTCAGAAGCTGCAAATATCCACTACAAGTTACAAAAAAATGAGCTCTGAAAATAGGATGCTACTCCGGACAAGTTTGCCCCTTTAGTTCCATTTCGTTGTTTTCAGTATTGTATTACTATAAACATTTATTCTTTGCACATGTAAATAAATAGCCATCTCCTTTTGTCCACATTTTGAAAACCTTGGGCTTGATACCTGATGGTTGTTTTCAATATCATAAAAGAGGGTTCTTTGGCTTTTTAAATTTTAAGGTTGGAATACTGTAAAGAGGTTGAAATCTTGAAACCCAGAAGGCAATTCATAAGAAGTGCTGGTTCTCATACTCTCTTCAACATTCTAATGTTTCATTTATACATAACAACAAGGGTAAAATATATGCAGTAAAAAATAAGATTTTGCAAGTAAATCCATCTTTCAGTCACATTGCCCTTCTTGGATCATTGAACTTAGAGGTTAACATGTTTAAAGACAAGTCAATAATGCTTTTCGTACTATGAAGATATCAAACCAAACATAATTTCAACAATTTAAACCACCACCACTCCCAAGAAAATGAAGTGCTCACATCAGTGATGGAGGTAACATGATTACTCAAAGGTAGTGATGTTAATTTTATTGATTTGTACCAAGTGGAGTACTGAAGACATTCTATTCTGTAAACAAATAAGCTTTTTTCTAATATTTGGGGGACTTACGGACAACCATCTACAGCGGAGTGCTACATCTCGAACTGTCTTATCTTTTAGCTGCATTGCAATTTTTGCATACCGAACAATGTTGCGTTCTGAGCCAAATCTGCAAATGGTGCATTGCCAAATCAATGAACTAATAAGCAACCACTCATGCATTATTCAGAAGGAAAAATTACATATAACTACTAAAAACATGATGAGGACAGAAGTATATACAAGTTCTAATAATAAACTGGCCTGAACCATATTTAATTACAAAATGAAGCACAAGTTAATAGTTAATTAGTTATAACAATTAAGGTTGTTATGTTTTTAAATCAATATTACTTCCAAAGAAATCTCATAAACTATAAGTTAGTAAATCTAAAGTCAAATCTCTTAATGTTTATTGAAGGGCCTAAACCTAGGTTACTTGAGAAAAATTCAAAAAACAAATTTTAAAAAAAGAAAAATTACACTTTGTGCTCCTATACTTTACACAGTCTCATTTTGCCCCCTGACTTTTTAATTGTCTTAGTCAACTCTCTAGACTCCAAGTCAAGTTACATTTAGGCCTAGTCATATAACATCATTTCAAAAATTGATGGAAGAACTAAAGTTAAACTTTGGTAAAAGCACAAGGATGTTAAGGACTAGAGTAGCGGAGGGACTAAAGTGAGATTTTGGTTAAAGTGTAGGGGTATAAAGTATAAACAATACTATTACGTGATTTGAGAAGGGAAAGGTACCATGGCTTAAACCGTTGACTTGGCGTGGAGATTGACAACACAAGGTCATAACCAACAAGGTCCTCAAAGCTCTAGCAATACTATTATGTGATTGTTGTCTATTAGTTTTCAAAATGGCGTCACATAAATAGGCTCAATTGCTGCTTCACTCGAAATCTGAGGGGTTGACTAAGACAATTAAACAGTTAGGGAGCAAAGTGGGATTGAGTGTAAAGTGTTGGGGTAAAAAGTGTAATTTGCCCTTAAAAAAATCATTGCATTGTGTTGGAAAACGACTAGGTATCATTAATCTATTAGTCAAACACTAAATGTAGACAAATACCTTGTGAAGTTAAACATGGTTCTAGAAATTTTTTGGTAATGGAACTTAGTGGTCCCATTTTACACAACATTAAAATACATTCATAGTTTAATATTGTGGATGGCGGCGAGTGAGTCAGGTGGTAGTGGAACCGGTTAGGATTAGTCCACTCATATGATAAAGTTGGGTCCCATATAATTATGAGGTTGGTTTATACATGTATTAGGTTAGGATAGTATAATCCGAAATCTACTGAAAAACCTAATATATGTAGGATTTGGTTACCTAATTGTGTAAAACTAGGATTTTCATTGGTAGACTATTATAAATAGCCATGTGGACTATAGAGTTCTCTTGAGAGAGATTGACTTGAGGGAAAAAAATAGAGATGTAAGGGGTGAGACAAAAATACCGTAGGCACCAGATGAGCAAGGACTCAACTAACCTTGAGCATGGGGTTTGGATAATGGTGTAAGTTTTGAGTGCTTTGGTCATCTCACATGTATTCTCTATTTTATTCATAGTGGAAACTCTCTCTCGTGGATGTAGGCAATTTGGACCGAACCACGTAAATCTGTGTGATTATTTTTTCTCTTTGGTGTGTACATGGGTGTGTTTTTGTTCACATCGGTGGGATGTGATATTAATCCCAACAAGTGATATTAGAGCTAAAGGTTACCGATCCTAGGTGGGCTTGGCAGAGCATGCGGTTACTATACAAAAAGGACTTGCACAGAAGAGAATAAAATCCCAATGGTATAGGAAAAAAAAAAGAAAATCAAAATTGAACGAAGGCAACGTGGTGGAGGCATCGATTAATTGGAACACAGTTCATAATGGAGTGAACAATTGAGGATTTGGTTTTGTGGCTTTCGCTTATCAAAGGGTTATTATCTTGTGTGACAAAATCTAAAATCAACGGTTTAGAATATTTCTATTATATCGATGTGTATATATATAATAGAAAAATTCTACGTGAGCAGTTTCCAAAGTTTTTCAGTCATTGTGGATTCATCGGTATGGTTAGAATTTTCAAATTCTGAACAGGTTTAAATGGATTGAATAGATTCAAGAGCGATCAAAGGTGATTGCAAGTGATCTAGGTGATCCAAGAGCAATCTGGTTCAATCAATGGTGGAAGATCAATCACTAATGGGCAGTTGGTTGGCAACTTGTACAAGGTCGTGGAGTATGTTGTGACAAGAGAGAAGCTCTTGTCAAGCATCAGGTGAGTAGTACAAGTCATGGGTGAATAGTGTGAGCAACAGTTGCAAAAGATACTGGCCACCAAGAGGGAGACAACAGGTTGATGGATTTTCACAAAAGGAAGCTTTAGGCATAGAACTTAAGATGGTTTTGCGACAAGATAGTGTACACCAAGGGAGAAGGGTCTCTTTTCTATGAAGATTTTGGTTCGTGGCAGTGGATACATCTTATGAAGGTGCGACAGTTCTCATGGGCATGAGTATGAGGATAGAGAAAGCTACAAACAACACGTTTGGGCATTATAGCGTGAGGTGCAAATAGTGTGGGCACTCTGTTCAAGGGTGTGAAACATCTTATAGGTGAAGATGGAGTGTATCACACAAACTAGGATATTCTAGTTAAAGGATGCATATAACATTTACCCCACATAGGAGGAGGGGGTGATTGTTAAGATTAGTCCACCCATGTGATAAAGATGGGTCCCATATAATTATTAGGTTGGTTTATATATGTATTTGAGTTAGGATAGTAAAATCCAGAATCTACTGGGAAACCTAATATATATATAGGATTTAGTTACCTAATTGTATGGAACTAGGATTTTCATGGATAGACTATTATAAATAGTCATGTGGGTTATAGGGTTCTCTTGAGAGAGATTGAGATAAGGGAAAAAATAGAGATGTAATGAGTGAGAAAAAATACCGTGGGCACCGGTTGAGTAAGGGCTCAACTACCCTTCAGCATTGGGTTTGGGAAGTGGTGTAAGTTTTGAGTGCTTTAGCCATCTCACATGTATTCCCTAATTTATTCATAGTGGCAACTCTCTCCCATGAATATAGGCAATTTGGGCCGAATCAAGTAAATTTGTGTGAGATTTTTTTTTTCCTCTTTGGTGTGTGCATGGGTGTGCTTCCGTCCGCATCGGTGGGATGTGGTATAAATCCCAACATAACCCTCTAGAAGTTATGGTACACACTGAGATGGCAAGAAACCACCAAAAATAGAAGTGAGAGTTGAGGAAGACTTAAACGGATGGCAGTAGAGAACTAGATTCTCTACACTTCATTAGAAGAAAGGCACTGTGCATGCTTGCATGGATGGGGGTAAAACCAGGACTCCAACATTGGGGGCACTGAAAAAACAGAATTAAGGCACAGGACAAATCCCACCAGATGGACAGTGGGTCGAGATAGATTTAAACAGTTGATAGAGTTATTAAATATTACTTAATAAAACAATTGGCCCAATCAAAAACTATAGGAGACCAATTATTAGACAGGTTATTAACTTACAAGTTATAAGCCTATGTAATTATTTGAATATCACTGATAAGCCTATAAAGCTCTGGTACACTTCACAAGTGATCCAATCGAAAAAACTATTAGAACCCACATAAGAAATCAATCACTTTTCTTTAGCAGAATTTCACTACTTTAGCCACACAAAATTTGTTCAATATGATTTCACCCCAATCAAGTAGGCCATATTCATTACTTTTTACTATGTTGTTTAAAATGTAACCAATGGCTTTTTGACATGAGGTTGGATTGAGTTTCGGGGTGGCCGTTACATGAGGTATTAATTTTGGAGTGTAGTCCATATGTAGAGTGGGCTATATCCATAATTTTTATATATAGTTTGGAGGGATGCCCTTATTTTGGAGGGATGCCCTTATTTCAAAGTGGGCTTTCTCAAAATTTTGGAGGGACCAGCCAGCCAAGACCTCCTTCCCTCCACCCGTGCATGGAGGTGGTGACCTATCTATTGGAGGGGTAGGTCTTGGAGTTTAGCTCACCATAAGGCACATCGTCAATTATCCCATACTCAGGTGAAAGCAAGAGGATAAGAAGTTTGCCCTCCTTGGCCAATAACCCTAGAGGTAAAGGCCATTTAGTGGTGGTAGCACCAAAATACTCAGAGGTTGTAATGGTTGCAATAGTGGTTGGGTGTGCTCCTCAAGTATGGAGAAGGACAAAGCATACGACATGTCCTTATCATGGCCCTAATTATTCTTCTCGTGGATGTCTCTCCCTAAAATTGGTCAAGGTGAAAGCCCCTTGAGGTAGCAGAAAAGTGCCTCGCTGAACCCCCCTGAGAGTCCGTAAGCCCTGCTCCCAACCTAAGTTGGCATAGGAGCATTAGGGTTCAATTGAAGAACCATAAAAGGGTTACGCCCAGGTGCTAAATTGAGCTGAGGGTATGAGCATGTCTTTGCGAGTGGGTATGATTCACAATTGATCCACATGTCACCACATGGATTGACACAAGAATTATGTGGATATGATGATGTGGTGACATCATGTTAACGACGTGTCATGCCATGGAGATCTGGACACATCTATCCACATCCACTTGCATAGTATCTACAATAATATAAAATGAAGACTGGAGTTGGTGTTGACTATATTATTTCTCAAAATGCCCCAACTATGGTAATTGCTCTAAATATATAAAATGAACACTGGAGTTGGTGTTGTCTATCATGATACAGTTTTATTATTTTCCAAAATGCCCCCAACTACGGTAATCATTCTAAACTTATTTTCTTAGATCCAATCCAACTGCTTCTTAGATCTAATTGCTTCAATATCGTAGTTATCATATGCAATTGCAAATTACACATGCTTAGTGTGTGCCCGCCTCTAGTATATGCATATATACATATGTACTGGCATGCTTTGATATTGGGAACAAAAGCTGAACAATTACTGAATGAAACAATGGACGGAGAAATTTTGTACCAACTCCAAACGATTTCTTATATACAATGAAACTTAGTGAACTCACAATTACACACACTGATTCACCCTCAATTCCACGGGGTTCAAATTTTGAATGAGTAATGATATACACCAGAATTCTTTTACAGAATTTCTGTATTTCTATACAGAATGAAACACACAGATTCACCCTCAATTCCACATCTTAAAACTTTAAATGAAAAGGATATACAACAGAAATCTTGTACATAATTTCTGTATTTCTACACAGAATGGTGTGTCTTTCTATACAGAATTCCCAAAAAAAAGTCATCGACGCACATCAGAATATGTGTTTTCTCTCAATAAAACTTGTTTGCCAATCATTTTCCATTTTTAATAGACGAAACAGAGGAAACCCAGGTAACATACCCAAAAAAAAAAAAACCACCAAAAAACACAAACCCTTTAAAGAATTCACAATTCAGGAGATATTAACGCCAAATTTTAAAAAATACATGTTGGAACATACATAAATACAAGAGAGAGAGAGAGAGAGAGGGTAGAATTACTGACTTGGTGAGCAAGTCCTCCAAGAGGGACTGCTCGTCGGAAGTCCATTCGACGGCGAGACCAGGGTTGTGGCGGAGAGCCGCCTGGGTGGGACCCACGACAGCGTTGTCGTGGAGTACTGAACTGCCGTTATTGGTGGCGCCATTTCCATTACCCGAACCCTCTTGGTTGTTGTTCCCTGAAGGGTTTGCGCTCGCAGCCATCGACCAACCAATCAATCAATCGAATACCCAAAATCCACTATACCAAATCCCAATTAGCTTCTCTCTCTCTCTCTCTCTCTCACACACCACACACCGACCGACTTCAATAAAGAGCAGTTTTTATTTATATAATAATCTAATAAAAGAATGAATTTGTGTCTATGTCCTAAAAGATGCAGAGAGAGGTAGAGTGGGAATAGAAGAAAATCAGTCGGAACCGCGCGGAGACAGGATCTTACAACGAATTTTAACCAGTTTGGCATCCGATGGGGAATTTCACAAGTTGGGGGGGGGGGGGGGGGGGGGGGGGGGGGTCTTTCTTTTCTAAGCCATTGCGGCTATGTATGTGCTACATTTCCCCCAAAAACATAGGTTTAATTACATTCTTACACCTCAAGTATGATCTTTTTGTTTATAAGTAAATTACATTCACCACCCCCTTAGATTTACTTTTAATATAATTCCTATGTGAAGTTTTGGAAATTACCGTTCCCTTCCTTTGATTTTCAATTGCTTAACATTTTTCCCATGTTAGTTAATCATTAGGTTAATTAATAGAAAATTATAATTTTAGCTATTTATTTTTTGGAAAATACCAAATTTAGCCTTCAACTATATATCTCTTCCTTGTTTCTCTCATTATCAACGTCTAAGATTAAAAACAGATATCACATTACTTCCATCATTGCTTCCTACCTTATCTCTAACCCTCATGCCACTATCATTACCATTCTTCCCTCTTACTTTTACGCCATTACAATAACTTGAGAACTACGACCAAATCATTGTCTTTGATCATGTGCCTCCCCGAATCAATTTTTAACACCATGAACCGAATTGATTAGATGTCGATCTATAATAATAAATGTAGTGGATCTGCAATAAAGAGAACTAGATTTTGGTCTACAATAGTAAAATGATAAGTGTTGAGTTTGTATTGGTTTTAGACAAAATAAAAGAATGATGGAAATGGGTATTTATCACTAAAGATGGTGATCGCCAATTGTGGCAGATGATTGACAAAATTAAAGAACATGCATAATGGTGGCAGATGGTTCTGGCCATAGGTTTTACTGGTTTTAGTCTTGATTTTGTTTAATTTTTTATCTTGATTTTAATTTTTTTTTCTTTCTCTTATTTTTTTTCTTGTAAGATGGTTATGGTATTTACTAATTTTGTTCTTTATTTTCTTGATATGGTTGCAATTTGTTTGATGAATTGGCTAAGTAAGTTAAAGCTTAAATGGTTTTGAATTATTTGCTTGTATTTTTTTATTAATAGCAATGGTGGTTGGGAAGGAGGGGCTATGTGGTATGGTAGTGGTGAGAAGTTTAGAGGTGGCAACAGTAGAAAAGGTCATTATGGAGGCTGTTAGGGATAGAATTGTGTTCTCAAAAAATAGGTTGATAGATGACTCAATGAGGTAGAGTGTTGAAGTAGTTACTATGAGATGTGGTGGCTAAGGAATAGTAAGGGAAGGTTGAGGGTGGTGCTCAAGAACACAAGGTGAAATGGAAGATAGAAAGCTGGAAGTGGTGCTCAAGAATAAAGGGTAAAAAGAAAGGTAAATTGTTGGCGGTGGTGTTTAAGGTAGAAGGGTTCAAGAAAATAGGGAAACTTGGTAAATCCAAATTATTAATTGAGGGTATTTAGGTCATTGTACATTTTTTGGGTCAACGTAATTTCTAAAACCTCAAGGAGAATTTGTATTATAAGTAAACCCATGAGGTGTGGGTGTAATTTACCAAATTTTTATTTATAAGTAATACACAATTAAGTAATGCCCATGAGGGCGATGTAACACTTCGAGTTTGTAGGGAGGTTCAAGGTTAGAGAAGTTATTAAAGAGGCAAAACTATGTTAATGGTCCAACAATGGTGGAAATGGATGGAGAATGAGTAGCAACAACTATCTAGAAGTTAGAGAAAGTGTGTAGCTGGGTAAGAATGAAGCAAGTAGCTCAAGGAGAAGTGTATGGCAGTGCCAAAATGGACAGCATCTCCCTCAAATCTCCAAAATTCCTCTTGTTGAATCTTAGGAAATGGGTCCTATTTATAGGTTTTTCCTTGGTACCAAAAGGATACCAAGTTGCCAAATAGAGAGAAGACATGTGTTCCAGAGGATCACATTGAATATTTTGCCTTGAGCCACCAGGCTGAAGGTGCCACGTGTCCCTCTACATGTACTGTGTATTATCTGTTTGCCTTCACAACTACCTTTTTTGAGCCTCAACAAGTGTAGTTGTAACGAGAGTGTTTGGTGCTGTAACTCCCTTTTGAGCCTCAGCGAGTGCAGTTGTAGTGGGAGTGTTTGCGTCTGCACTTGCCTTCTCAGCTTGAACCTCAGCAAGTGCACTTGCAGCAGTGAGCCTTGCCGCTGCACTTACCTTCTTAGTTCTATTTGGCCAGTATATGCATTCTCAGGACTCCATTAGCCTGCTATCGACTATGTTCGTGCTCACCTCAGTGAAGCCTCCACTCTTAGCCACCTAATCACAAACTCTCCAGCTTTCTAGGGCGAAGGCCACAGCCAAGCCTGCTATTAGCCATGTTGTGCCTTAGTTCCAAGCCTAAGGAGGCTTCCTTAGTCTTGCTTGTGTGACTAAGGCAGGTCCATGACTTGGGTAATGGAAAGGGAGTCCCTGATGCTCGGGCTACCCTGCTCCTATATTCGCGAGATCGCCAATGTAAACTGGTATTTCTAGGCCTGCTATCAGTTCCAACCAGTAAGTCTTGGGGCCTGCTATCAGTGCCAAGTTATATAAACTTTGGGGCCTGCTATCAGCCCTAGCCTAGTAATGCCTTGGGGCCTACTATCAGCGCCAAGCATTAGCCTCTACTTGCAGAGGGAGGCCTGTCTCAAAGGCTGCTATCACCTTGGCAGGATATTCCCTCTGCAACTTAATTGTTGTGGTCGTAGTTGTTGCGGTAGCCATTTCCCGCGGCAAGTTTAGACGGCGAGACTGAAGATATTAAAGATAGCGGCACCGGCAGAATGCCTCTACAGCTTAGGCGCTGCAAGTACTGCCTCTGCAACTTAGTTGCTTCGGTTTTCTCCTTTCCTCAGCAACTCCAGATGGTTGTGGTATCGACATTACTTGGAATGGCGGCGGCACCGAAGATACTTGGAATGACGGTGCTGAGACAAAGTGCTTCAGCAACTTTGTCGCCGCACATGTTCCCTCCGCAACTTCACCGCTGCAGGTGTTGCCTCTGTAACTTGACTTAGGCATTTTCCTTCGTGGAGTCCATTTAGACCCCTGGTGGGTCAAACCTGCTTCAGCCCACTAGTGGCCCACTTCCCTTGGGCTTTTGCCCACGCTTCTTTTTCATTCTAGGTCGCCTCTTTGGGGCAATCTCAGTTCTTAGGCCCATACTTAGTTTGGGGCTTAATTTCTAACCCTCTATAGAGTTTGAACCCGATCCATTTATCTATATTTGTTTGATGTTGGGTATGATTACTTTACTTTGGTGATTATATCGTGTTGTCTGTGTCGTTATCGTGATTGTTGTTGATGTAGTTAACGCAATAGAATTATTCTAAAATTTGTGGAAGTGAATTTGGAGTTTGTTATTGTGAATTTAAGAGTAAAAATGTGATTTTCTTGGTTAAAAATTCATAGCCCATTGGGCGATCGATCGCTTCGTTTGTATTGATTTTGTGTGTCTTTCAATAGTTGGCGGTCATTATGAGATCGATCGCCAATCGAAAGTTAGATTTTGAATTTCCATTCAGTAGCTAGCGATCATTGTTTGATCGATCGCTCTTTAGTGAGATCAATGTTGTGATCGATCTCTTTGACATAGATATTTCATTAAAACACTTTTTCTCTCTTTGTTATCTCATTTCTTCCTCTCTCCTCTCTATTTTTTCTCTCTCTACCAGTACTCCACCATTAAAGCTTAAGATTTAAGGCTTTAAAGTTTGAGTTGATCTTAAACTATCTATTAGAGGTGATTCCCATTTCATTTACATTCAAAACCTAATGTTACTCCTCTTCACTATTTGATGTAAGGATTTCCTTAATCTACTCAATATGAGTTTATATTTGAATATTTTCCTTACACTAAATTGAGAAATGTGTAGAGATTTAAAAAAATTGCATTGTAGAGATTTATGATTTGAGAGTATTGGTTTTGTCTCAATATTTTTCATACTAAATGTATGTTTCTTAATGTTGTAGCATATAGAAGCATAAAATTAAGAAATCAACAATTTTGTTGAAACCCTAAATTTGAGAAATTACGTTACTGTTGGAAATGTTGTTTCTACCTTTAAAATTGAAATGAGATATCTTCAAATTTGATTTAGTGCATATTATTGAGATTATAATTGTCGGTGATTGGTGGAAAATTGCATTATTGTAGAAACCATCAACCTATGATGAATTGAAACTCATTTTAATATATATTGAATTGTTGAATTCTAGGATTTGAAATCCTATTGATGAAAGGTAGTATTATTGAATACGAAATGTTGATTTGGCAATGCATGAGTTGCATCATGAAGTGAAAACCCCTTTGTTTTGACTTGTGTGATAACGGTGAATCTAGGTAATATATATAAATGAGATTAAGTTGGCAAAAGATACAGTGAAAGACTTAAAATCCGCACAGAGTAGATACCCATTTGTCCTTTTGGTTAACCACCGATAAAGTAGAGATGTTTAGGTGGTGTTCAACTAGTGGCGACTCTAATAATTTTTATAGATGGGGTCACTTCACAAGTTTCGATTTTTTATTCTTGGTGTTTTATTGTCGTTATGAATTTTTTTTATATACTTAAAATATAAAATATTTGTGAAAAAAATTAAGAAAAAATTCAAAAATTATTTTTATAAACAATTAATCAAATAGAGTGATTTGAACTTATCAAACAATAGATCTTTAATAAGTGTGGATCATTATTTGATGTGTCCCTTTATTTTTTAATGAAATTAAACTACATGAAGTAAAATATTAACATTATAAATTTTTATTTTTATTTTTTGAAGATCTGTGATAGCATGATGGGGTCATCCATGTGGAGTCGCCAATATGTTTAGCGATGACCACTAAGAGATACATTGACTTAGAAATTCACCTGGATATAATTGTGATAAACCATGGGATTTGAAAATAAATATGGTTGATCATGAAAATTGAGATTTGAGCATGATATACATATGTTATGGCATCATCATCATATACATGTGTATATTGATATTAGTAGATGTAAAGGCTTTTATACTAGACTATACGTTCATCTCACATTGTTGAAAAATTTTCAAGTATTGATGATTTGCCACGACATTGAAGTAACATATGGTGTATGTATGAAATAGAGAGAGTTCTATTGATTATTGGACCAGGGCCTTTATTTTTGTAGGTTGAGTGTCATTTATTTTGTAAAGGTTAAACCTTTTATTTTGATGTTAACCTGAGGGCATTTGTTTGTATTGAACATTAATTTATTTTATTTATATATTGTATATTCATGCCACATAGATGAACATAGTGTATGTAATGAACAGACCTCATGTAAGGAATGATATATATATAAGTAGATTGTGATATTAGGTTATCATTTATTGTTGTCTTTTAATGTATATTCTAAAAATATTCTCTTGAGTTCGGATCCTGCAAATTTAAAGTGTGACAGACAAGCTAAATTAAGACAAAAAGACCAGAGGAAAAAGTAATAATGGCCTAGCCAAACAAAACTCGTGATTAAGAATGGTGCCCCAAGGTGACTTATCGAAGTAAAATGAATACTTTTTTTGATGAATAGATATTAGGAGGAAAAAAGGTAATGAGAGATCAGCAGCCAGTGAGCATGTTTGTCAATCAAAGTTGATTGATGTTTTGGTATCGAGTAATGCCAGAATAGAAACTATACCATTTCTAATCATTTTTGATAAAATATTTCATGAGATATCATATCAAATGATGATGCTTAACATTACAAACATGACGATGAAAGTATGAAAAAACAATCTATACAATATACACACCATTCATGATCCATATTTATATAAAAGATGCACGTCTGACTAATTTGACAATCGAAGCCCTCTTTTTCCTGAACTCCTTGGTCAAGCAATTCTTACTGGTTGTGCTCTTTTGTAGGAACTTGGACCCTTTCTAGGTCATCTTACTCCCTATAGTATAAGAAAATTTTCTTCTGCAAAAGTACTTTGATCCTTGCAAATATACTATTTGACTTTAACATTGAACCAAGGGTAATTGCGTAATTTGGAAAAAATTAAGATTATATACTATGTTTATTATTGTATAAACTTTGATATATATATTATATTCAAAATTATTTATCTCGTTCTGATAACTACCACTTCCATCTTTTTATCTTTGTTTTCTACCATATTCCTTCACAACCTTACCTTAACCATTAGTTCCTTAACTACCTTCCAATCATGCCTTCCCTCCACCTCACCTGTATATAGAGGTGCAAATAGTTTGGCTTGGTCGATGCTAGGCAAAAATTTAGCACCGAATCGAACTTTTAATTTTGATGGTTAAGAAATTGACACAAACTGTATGCTACGTTTTGTTGGAACAATCTTCTGTGAAAAATAAATAAATTAAAACAAATCAAACAAATAAAATAAATTACATACCGAATTTATTTTTACCAAACCGAATGAATATTTAAAGACGAAGTTGAGTGTATGACACTCTGTCCTTAAGACAGATTCGCCCTGCTACGGTGCTTACGGATTAATAGCGTCTATCTCCTAAGATACAATGATCTTCACAAATTTGTAGTAGCACTCTAAACAAATTTGTCCGGCAAACTAGAACCTTGTGTTCTATACTCTCTTTAATTTTTCTAAAAACTAATATGAAGGAAATATGCAACAGAGTAGAAAATTAGACAGCAAAAATATAATTTTCAGACTATTTTTCGGATATGAAAAAATGCTGGAACAGATCTGGTTTTATAGACCTAAACAGGTGTTAATTTCAAACTAGCACAAATATGTAACAGATGCACTGTTTCAAATAGATACAGTTTGAAATTCAAACAGATAACTGATGTAGTTAAATAAACTGTCCAGATTTTGAATCTTTCTGGATAGTTATGAATTTGTTAAGGTTCCAAGATGTCAAAAAACTGTTTGAATCTGTTCGACAGATTCTGTAGGGAATTCGGACTTAACGAGGCAAATTTTGGACAGAAAATTAATTTCAATTTTGGCACAAAATTGGAATTTAATTTTAGTAAGAATTTTTGAAAAAAATTCAAATAAATTTTTTCCAAAAAATTAATACTAGAACCGACCCGACCCCCAACACACACTTGCGCCCGGTGACGGATGACGAACAACAGCGGCAAAACGCGCGCGCGTGTGTAATGGTTTGAGCCAAGGTTTCATTTGTCCATAACTCCTCCCTTCTACAAACTGGGGGTGCCCCTTGGGGCCTAAACCAAGTTAGTACACCAAGAGCTTATATACCCACAAAAGCTCTCTTAAAGTTTCAATGTGGGACTACCCAATTCAAGGAAATCCACATTCACTTCTTTAATTGTCCATTCCATGAACCTGAAAACAACGTCAACTTCTCATCTACTCATAAAAAATTTTGACGAACTGTCTTCACCGTGTGACTTGCCATGTGGCAAAGAACACGTCACCTCTTCGGACCCACCCCAAAAGACGTTTGGGGCCCACTCAATTTTGGGCTCCACTCAATTTTGGGCTCAAAGATGGCCCAAAATAAGCATATATAAAACCAATTTGCCAACAATCCCCTACATGAATGGAATTTGATGGAGAGAAAATGCAACAACATGATCTAATTACAGAAAGTACATAAATTGGAAATATTCTGCAAAGGATAAGTAGCTTTTGGCTTTGAACCTTCCCTTGTGAGACACTATCGGATTTACTAGCTAACCAGTGAACATAATGTTTTGAACTGTTCAGCCGTTTGTGTAAATGAAGACAATAGAACTCACACAGTATATCCCCAGACACAGTTTAGTTCTCACTATTGTGTTCATTTTGGCCCTGAACAACTTGGTCTTTCATGAGTGCTCTAAAGACTTGTAGCCCTTCATAAATCTCATAGAACCGGCCCAGTTCACACTCACATAGATGATTCTTATAAAGAGTATCCTGCCATACTCCATTACGTTTACCTAGATATAAGAATCATTAAAAATATTACTTAACCTAAAACGTTGCAGACATCACTATTTCATCATAGAAATGGGTAGGAGTTTGACTCCCCAGTGATCCTTCTGAGTCATACACAACTCGGTTGTCCCTTTGAACCTAGATCATGAGATCTCCAGTCAACTAGGTTGGGTTGCCGTTGTGGTAACTCTTATTTAATAGGCTTAAGTCTCATTCCCCTCAATGAATTCTCAACTAACTTTCTTGCTAACCCTTTGGTTAGTGGATCTGCTATGTTATCTTTAGACTTCACATATTCAATGAAAATAATTTCATTAGAGAGTAGTTGTCTCACGGTGTTATTTCGACGACAAATGTGTCGTGACTTACCGTTATATATATGACTCTATGCTCTACTTATTACTGATTGACTATCACAATGTATGCATATAGCAGGCACCGATTTTGGCCATATTGGAATATCTTCAAGGAAGTGACGAAGTCATTCTGCTTCTTTCCCAGCTTTATCTAAAGTTATGAATTCTGATTCCATAGTAGACCTAGCTATGCAAGTCTGTTTGGAAGATTTCCAACATACAGCCGCACCACCAAGAGTAAAGACATACCCACTGGTGGACTTTGAGTCTCTAGTATTCGATATCCAGTTTGCATCACAGTATCTTCCAAGTACTGTTGGATATCTAGTATAATTTAGCCCAATGTTACGAGTAAATCAGAGATATCTTAGAACCCTTATAATTGCTTTCCATTGTTCTACTCCTGGGTTACTCGTATATCTACTTAATTTACTTACTGTATAAGTTATATCTGGTTGACTGCAGTTCATCAAGTACATTAAGCTTCCAATAATTTGGGCATACTCTAATTGAGAAATATTTTCCTATACATTCTTAGAAAGAAACAAATTAGCATCCACAAGTGTTCTAGCAAGATGATCATCATCTTTGCTAAATTTGTCAAGTATTTTCTCAATGTAATGAGATTGTGACAAAGCATAACCTTCTGATGTTTTGGTAATTTTCATACCAAGAATTACATCAACAATGCCCATGTCCATTATGACAAAATGTTTATTCAACATTTTCTTGGTAGTTTTAATCATTTCATTATTACTACCTATGATGAGCATATCATCTACATAAAGACATACAATGACATAACATTTGTCTGTTTTTTTAATATAAACACATTTGTTACACTCATTAATTTTAAACCCATTTGACATCATTGCCTTGTCAAATTTCTCATGCCATTGTTTTGGCACTTGTTTTAAACCATATAATGATTTAACCAATTTACACACTTTCTTTTCTTTTCTTGGAACAAAAAAACCTTTTGGTTGTTCCATGTAAATTTCTTCATCTAACTCACCATTTAAGAAAGCAGTTTTCACATCCATTTGATGAATTTCTAGATTGTGCAACGATGCAATAGCAATTAGCATTCTAATGGATGTTATTTTAGTAACCGGTGAGTATGTGTCAAAGTAATCAAGACCTTCTTTTTATCTATACCCTTTGACCACAAGTCTTGCCTTGTATTTGTCAATTGATCCATCCGCTTTCATTTTTCTTTTGAAAATCCACTTGTACCCAAAAGGTTTACAACTTGGTGGCAAATCTACCAATTTCCAAGTTTGATTTTGTTTGATGGATTCAACTTTACTGTTGACAGCTTCTTTCCATAAAGGAGCCTCAGGACTGGACATAGCTTCTTTAAAAGTTAAATGCTCAATTTCTAACAAAAAAGTTAGAAAATCTGGACCAAAAGATTTTGAGGTTCTAGCACATTTACTACGCCTAGGTTCCTCTTCCTCATCTTGATCTTTCTCTTGCTTTTGATCTTGTTCTTGATCATTACTAATAATAGCATCAAAAGATCTTTTCTTATTACTAGTCTCTTGTCCAATCTTATTCGGAAACACATATTCAAAGAAAGATGCATTCCGAGATTCAATAATAATATTTACATGCATTTCGAAATATTCTGACTTATGAATCAAAAACCGATATGCACTACTATTCTTGACATAACCAATGAAAATGCAATCAATGGTCTTAGGACCTATCTTAGTCTTTTTAGGACTAGGAATAGCCACTTTAGCCAAACACCTCCACACTTTTAAGTATTTGTAGGACGGTACTCTCCAATGCCACAATTCATAAGGTGTTTGATCCACTTTCTTTTGCGGTACTTTATTAAGTATATAATTAGCAGAAAGTATTGTTTCCCCCCACAAGTTCTGAGGTAAACCAGAACTTATTAACATGGCATTCATCATTTCTTTTAAAGTCCTATTTTTCCTTTCAACAATTCCATTTTGCTGAGGTGAGTAAGGAGCGATGGTTTGATGAATTATTCCATGTTCTTTATAAAATTCACCAAAAGGTGATTCATATTCACCACCTCTATCACTTCTAAGTTTCTTAATTTTCTTACCAAATTGATTTTCAACTTCATTTTTATATTGAATGAAAGTTTCCAAAGCTTCATCCTTGGTTCAAATTAAATAAACATAACTATATCTAGTATAGTCATCTATGAAAGTAATAAAATATTTTTCCCCACCTCTGGTTTGAATTGTTTTAAAATCACAAATGTCACTATGAATTAATTTAAGTGGTTCCGTACTTCTTTCAATTGAATGAAAATGAGTTTTGGATAATTTTGCCTCAATGCAAATTAACATGTCCAAGTCTACCATGCTATAAATTTGAAGACTCAAACAAGTAAGAAGAAGATGTATTTTTATTAATAACTGAGGGTACAACGGTCATTACATTCATCTCGAAAAGGCCATCTATAGCAATCTCGATTTTGACCTGATTAGCTTACGGGGCTCGAGCTACCCAGTCAGCTCGCCAAAAAAAAATTGCAAAATGCATTCAAAGTTGCTTAAGCCGCACATGTGGAAAACAGGGGAGGGCTTGTTTGGCTACTACAACAAATACAAGTGCGAGAGTGCAAGTACGGGAGAAGCACCACACGTGCGGTGGTAGGTAAGTCTGAAATTTTAGTCTTTTCTTCTCTTTAGGTTGAGTGTATCTCACTCTTGTTAGGTCTCTCTCTCTCTAAAAAAAAAAAAAAACCCTTTCCTCTCCCTTCGCTCTATATTTCCTTACGCCAAATTGGATCAAAACCTTGATTTCTCAAGATCCATTAGAGTTCTGCCATAGGTTCTTCATCAAAGTTGGTTAACTTCTCAAGGGCTTCGTTTGTGCGGTGAAGATCGAGTTTCGACATCATAAATTTTGGGGTTTTATCTCTATTATTCTTCAATACTTGAGGTAGGAATTTTCTTAGAGTTATATATATATATATATATATATTTGCAAGATCTGTATGATTTTCGAAATCATCTTTCGATAGCTTTGAAAATTTATTGTTGATTCAAAAAGTTGAGCGATTTTGAAATTGGATTTGTCTCTTGTTCTTTTAAAATGATCTTATGGGTTTTGATATTCGTTGATTAAAGAAAAGATGATTTTGGAAAGTTTTCTTTCAAAAGATTTGAGTTGTATAGTTTTTGTGAAAAAACCTAGAATTTGGGGATTTTTTTTTAAAGAGACTGAAAATCTATGAATGATATTGTTATATTTATTTTGTGTGTCAAAATAACTGGATATTTGAAATTTTTCTTATTTATATTTATATAAATGATGAATTTCAAGGAATATGAGAATTATTGTTCATTTTGGAAATTATTGTTCAAAACGTTGAAATAGTCTTGAAATGACTAATTGTTGAGGATACTTGAAAAGAGGGAATTGTGTTATTCCTTGGATGATGAATTGGAATAAAAGTATTTATATTCATCTTGTGTTATTGGCATATTAATTTATTTGATTACATTAAACTTTGAAAGTTGATTTGAAAACTTGCATTGAGAAAAAAATGTTGAGAAACAAGTTTTCATGGAATAGTTTTGGGGTAAATACGTTGGTAAGTCTTGATAGGTGGTGTAGATGATATTGAATAAGTTGGCCTGAGAGTCCGGGGTGAAAGACCAAAAACCCGCGCGGATAGGTGTCGAGCCTTCCGGTTAATACCAGTAAAAATGACAAATTGGTAGTACTTGTATAGTCTACTTGCAGACACTGACCTAAGGATTACCAAAGTTGTATTTACCACTCTTGAAATGAATTGTTAAGTTTTAAAGAATTGAAATTGCATGACATCATTGAGCATGATGGTTTTCAAAGATGAAGATGTGATTTTCTTTCAAAAGGGCATAGCATGACATGTGCATTTCATCTCTTAAGACTTGTATAAAATGTATATACTTTGTTAAGGATTTCCTACTGGGCTTTATGCTCACCCTACAGGATTTTTGTGTAGGAAAAGATGTGGTAATGCCACCTAACTAAGGGCGAGGAAATGTGTGTTGAGAGTACGAAATTCTCATTTTACTGTGACTCTGTGTGTAAGCCAAGGGCTGTATATGTGTGGGTTTGAATAACCGTTTTGTGTAACCAAGCTCAAGCCTTGGAAACTTGTAAACTCTTGAGGGTATTTATTTGTTTATTTACTTGTTGTTGGATTAATGTATTGTTTCATGAAGAACTATTGTATCATGTAATGTAAGTTTGAAGATTTATATTCGATTTTCCTTGAAAGAGCCATTATTGTTGTATTATCATTTGGGCTAAAAATTTGGGGCGTTACACCATCAGACATGTAACCTTTTCCTACATACATCTCATTCTTAGTAAGTACAAATTTATCACTCTCAAACACTAGCCTAAACCCATTTTTACTCAACAAAGATCTGGAAACAAGATTCTTGCAAATGTCCGGTACATGCAGCACATTGTTGACAGTGAGTTCCTTTCCAGATGTCGTCTTCAGAACAATCTTCCCTTGTCCTTCAACTTTGGAAGTTGAGGAGTTGCCCATAAAAAGTTGTTCACCGTTGTCCACTGTAGAATAAGATGTGAACATCTTTTTGTCGACACAAATGTGGCGAGTAGCACCATGTCCACCGACCATTCTTTAGGATTTCCGACAATATTTACCTCGGAAACAATTGTAGAAAGATTGATGTCATCTACACTATTGAAAAGATTGTCTACTTCGGTCATATGGGCTTAAGTAGGCTTCTTGCTTATTCTTCTTTTGCTTTTGCCTTTGCTACGACAATCTTTGACCTGATGTCCCTCTTTGTCACAGATGTAACACTTGCCATTAAACTTGTACTTTTTAATTTCCCCTCCTTTAGAGTCTTGTGATGAACTTTCTTTAGAAAACTTTCGTTTCTTTGCTTTTGGAGCATGTTCCACCACATTTGCCTTAAACTCCATAGGATGCTTACCAGCCCGCTTTTCAGAATTGCGATTGTCCTCCTTAATCCTCAAACGCACAATTAATTCTTCTAAAGACATTTCTTTGCGCTTGTGTTCGAGGTAGTTTTTGAATTCCTTTTATCCTTGTGGTAATTTCTCAATTAAGGCTGCAACTTGGAAAAATTCACTGAGAGACATGCCTTTTGCATGAATGTCATGCAGAATAAGTTGGAGATCTTGAACTTGGCTGATCACAGTCTTAGAATCAACCATCACAAAGTCCAGGAATTTGCCAACAACAAATTTCTTTGAGCCAGCATCTTTCGTTTTGTACTTTTTCTCCAAAGATTCCCAAAATTCCTTTGCTGTCTTGATAGGATTGTAGACGTTGTATAATGTATTGTTAAGTCTGTTCAAGATGTAGTTCTGGCAAAGGATATCAACATGTTTCCAGGCAACGACCGCAGCAATTACTTGCCGGTCAATTTCATCCTCGTTCAGAGTCGGAGCATTCTCAAGTTCAGAGTTGTAAGATAGAACAACATTTTATGTTGCCATCTTTTAAAATCAGTTCCTGCAAACTTTTCTACCTTCTCATCGTGATTTACCGATGCTATCACAACAGGAGAGGGGGTTGGCGCAATTGCAGCCACCATACCAGTACTCATTTGAGCATTTGTTTCAGTAGTCATGAATTATAAATTATAAAACAAAATTATAATTATAATTTTATACTATACAGAAAATAAATCCAAATTCATAGAATTAAATTTTGTAAAAAAAAAATAAATAAGATTGTAACTTTATTTCCAATTAATTTAAAAAATAAAATTTATTTAACCAAATTAATTCCACGCAGAAAATTAAATTTCTGTAACACTTCAATAATTAAAATACTGAAACATAATTTTAATTAATGAATACTCAGAAAATAATTTCTGAAAATCAAAATTAATTTCTGACAAAATTCCATAAATAAATATTCTGAATTGTTAATGACACCATTATATTACTACTAGTTGTCAAAGAAAATAGACAGTATATCACTACTATATGTCAAACAGTATATTACTACTATTTGTTTTCCAACCAGAATATTATTTTGTAAAATCACAGAGAATCTATATGAAGAAGAAAGAAAAAGGGAAATAAACGAAAAATTCTGTAAACAGAATAATTTGAATTTGTCTTAAGATTGTTGAAACAATCTTATGTGAAAAATAAATAAATTGAAACAAATAAAACAAATAAAATAAATTACATACCGAATTTATTTTTACCGAACTGAATGAATATTTAAAGACCAAGTCGAATGTGTGACACTCTGTCCTTAAGACAGATTCGCCCCGCTACGATGCTTACAGATTAATGGCGTCTATTTCCCAGGATACAATGATCTTCACAAATTTGTATCGGCGAACTAGAACCTTGTGCTTTATACTCTCTTTAGTTTTCCTAAAAACTAATATGAAGGAAATATGCAACAGAGCAGAAAATTGGACAGCAAAAATATAATTTTTAGACTATTTTTCGAATGTGAAAAAATGCTAGAACAGATATGGTTTTATAGACCTAAACATGTGTTAATTTCAAACTGGTACAGATATGGAACAGGTGCACTATTTTGAACAGATACAATTTGAAATTCAAACAGATAACTACTGTAGTTAAATAAATTGTCAGATTTTGAATCATGCGGGCGATTATGAATCTGTTAAATGAGATGTTGTAGAATTGATTTGAATGAGGCAAATTTTGGATAGAAAATTAATTTCAATTTTGGCACAAAATTGGAATTTAATTTTAGTAAGAATTTCTGAAAAAAATTCAAATAAATTTTGTCCAAAAAATTAATACTAGAGCCGACCCGATCCCCAATCCACACTCGCGCCTTCAAGACGCGGCATGTGATAGTGGTTTGAGCCAAGGTTCCATTTGTCCATAACTCATCCCTTCTACAAACTTGGGGTGCCCCTTGGGGCCCAACTTAAGTTAGTACACCAAGAGCTTATATACCCACAAAAGCTCTTAAAGTTTCAATGTGGGATAACCCAATTTAAGGAAACCCACATTTACTTCTTTAATTGTCCATTCCACGAACCCGAAAACGATGTCAACTTCTCATTCACTCATAAATGGTTTTAACGAAGCGTCTTCATCGTGTGATTCGCCATGCGGCAAGGAATACGTCACCTCTTTGAACCCACCCCAGAAGACGTTTGGGGCCCACTCAATTTTGGGCTCAAAGATGGCCCAAAATAAGCATATGTAAAACCAATTTTCCAATACGTTTCAGTTTTGTCAATTTAATATAAAGAAGAGATTTAGATGAGGTTTTAAAGGGTTTTATAAAAACTTGTAGAATTTCACATTAAAAATAAATGGAGAAAAAGTAGGAGTTGTTCTATAAATATCTTTTCCCTAAGTTTTTATCACAAAAAGTGTATTATATTTGTCATATATCTTCTAATGCTCAAAGGATTAAAGTATAAACTCATTTAAATATAGTATTTGATCAGTTTGGTTTACATCGATATAAAAAATTTCAAAACTAGTATAGAATGCAAGTTATGAAAATACTGAAAATCAAAATTTCAATCGATTTTGGTCGATTGATTCAGTTTTATCTATGTTTCTTACACCTCTACCCCTACACATTATCCCTCAACCTTTTTTTCCCTTTCAAATTGCCCAAATTTGTTATCATTTATTATTTTCCTTCACATGCATTCATTTTTTTCACATCTTACGAAACCCACTCTAAACAACGTATAACTATACCACTAAATTGTCATATTCAGTAACATACATAATAGGACTAGTTGTTTTACCTGCTATGCTATTCAAAATATTGTTTGTACTCTCACTCCTTGAAGAAGTTTTAAATTCAACGGTGAAACTATTCTTAGTGAATATAATGCTCCACTTGTGTCGAATCTTGTACATCATATTAAGCCACCGATGACTCTCCAGACTAAATTTTTGTATCATTTTATCCCATGATTGTTGAAATTATAGTGCATAATCACAAATATTTTTGACACTTGTTGAAAAAGTACTTGAACTTTGTGTTAGTATTTAACTCCCTTAAATGAGAAGGGGCATTTTTTGAAATATATCATAAACATAGTCGATGATGTGTATTTGGAAACACCGCCTCAATAGCATTATACAAGGCTTGATCTTAATCAGTAAAAACTGTTACCGGAGACCAATTTCCATTGATCATAAAAATGATTTAAACAACCATATAAATGAATCAGTGGGGTTCTATCCAAAAGGAAAGCACAACCAAACATCCCATTTTTCCAATGGTGGTTAATGCAAACAAATGGAGCACAAATCAAATTATACTTATTAGTGTGATGGGCGGTATTGAATATAACCACATCTCCAAATCATAATCGACCCTTAATCTCCCATCTCTCTAGAGAAACTTAGTCATACGATTTTCTTAATCTACTTGAAATGTGAAAAAGAACATAGGATCTTCTGTATGCTTTTGCTTAAAATGATTCAATAAGCTTGGAGCATCTCCAGCACTAATCATTGCCATCTTCTTCTTATTCACATAATTATAATATTCTCTTTTGGTAAAACCCACATTTTCTCCACCTCCAACTTTTTCTATCAGATATGAATAAGCATTCTTTGTGCTTATACCCGCACTTACCATAGAATCAATCACACCTACCTTATATTTTGAAATGTGATGAGTAGAACGTAGCAAATGTCTCTCTGATTGTAATGCAAGTTCATGATTATGTTTAGGATTAAAGGAAGTAACCCTCCAAATTCCACCTTCAATAGTAAAATGAATAAATTCTTTGCAACTAGTTATAATCTCTAGCTTGTTCAAATTTTTCTCTTTCACATGGGTCTTCATCTACTTTAGAACATAATAATTTACTTTGCCTTATGTTCTTTGATCCACTATAATATCTCGGTTTTCCTTTCTAAATACTAAATCCCATTTGTAATGCATAATTATTGTATAAAGCATTTATCTAACAAATTGTCATTACTATTTTTTTGCCTTGCAACAAACCTACAATCTTCTTCACATCAGCATCTCAGAACGCCCAATTTTTATACCCGGATGATATCGATAACCATGGTTGTTTAAAGTAAAACGGAAAATAAATCCCCACACTTGCATTACATGATACAAATAGTCTTCAGGCGATAATACATTCACTTCAAATCAAAATAACATAAACAAATAGATACCCCCAAGGGTTTACAAGTTTCCAAGGCTTAGGCCTAGTTACACAAAATGGTTATTCAAACCCACACAAATCTGACCATTGGCTTACAAAGCGAGTTCTGACAAAATGAGAGCCTTGTACTCTCAACACATATTTCCTTGCCTTTAGTTAGGCAGAATCACCACATCTTTTCTTGCACAAAGATCCCGTAGGGTGAGCATAAAGCCCAGTAGGAAATCCTTAACAAAGTATATATATTTTATACAAGTCTCAAGTGATGAATGCACATGCCATGCTATGTCGTTTTGCAAATAAATCATATCTTCATCTTTTGAAAACCATCACACTCAATGATGCCATGAAATGTCCATTGTTCAAAACTTAACAATTTAATTCAAGGGACGGTAAATACAACTCTGGTAATCCCTAGGTCGGTGTCTGCAAGTAGACTATACGAGTACTACCAAATTGTCATTTTTACCGGTATTAATCGGAAGGCTCAACACCTATCCGCGCGGATTTTTGTTCTTTCACCCCAGACTCTCAGGCCAACTTATTCAATATCATCTACACCACCTATCAAGACTTACCAATGTATTTACCCCAAAACCATTCCATGAAAACTTGTTGAATACAAGTTTTCAAATCAACTTTCAAAGTTTAATGTAATCAAATGAATTGATATGCCAATTTCACAAGATGAATATAAATACTTTTATTCCAATTTATCATCCAAGGAATAACACAACTCCCTTTTCTCAAGTATCCTCAACAATTAGTTATTTCAAGACTATTTCAACGTTTTGAACAATAATTTCCAAAATGAACAACAATTCTCATATTCTATGAAATTCATCATTTATATAAATATAAATAAGAAATTTTCCAAACATCCATTTATTTTGACACACAAAATAAATATAACAATATCATTCATGGATTTTCAATCTCTTTTAAAAATCTCCAATTTTTAGGTTTTCTCACCAAAACTATACAACTCAAATCTTTTGAAAGAAAACTTTCCAAAATCATCTTTTCTTCAATCAACGAAGATCAAAACCCATAAGATCATTTTAAAAGAACAAGAGACAAACACACTTTCAAAATCGCTCAACTTCTTGAATCAACAATCAATTTTCAAAAGCTATCAAAAGATGATTTCAAAAATCATCTAGATCTTGCAAAAATATATATATAACTCAAAGAAAATCTCTACTTCAAGTTTGAAGAACAATAGAAATGAAACCCCAAAATCAACGATACCTAAACTCGATCTTCACCACACACAAAGAAACCCTCGAGATGATAACCCACTTTGATGAAGAAACAATGGTAAAACTCAAATGGATCTTAAGAAATCATGGTTTTTGATCTAGTTTGTGTAGAGAAATGTAGAGAGAAGGGAGAGGAAATGTTTTTAGAGAGAGAGATATATACAAAAATGATCTGAAATATCAGATTCACGAACTGATATAACATGGTTCGCTCGAGCGTGAAATACACATTCCCAGTACTTTTGCAGATAGGTCAAACTTCTGGAATCAAACATTCTCCGCTCAAGCGCATAAACGGCCGCTCGAGTGGACAAGCAATTTCGAATACGTTTTGCATTTTTGCCGAAATACCGCACCTCGACCAGTGGACCAGCAGGTGAATGATCGTCGACTCGATCCTCGCGGTGACCAGTACTCGATCTCTGACATAGTCAGCAAAGTGGCAAAATATGAAAGATATGCTATAACCTGATACAAAACATGAAACATTACCTGTTCCAAACACGAAACATTACCTGTTCCAAACACACCGCTACAACCCGATAACCAAAATAAGGGGAATACAAGGAACTAAGATACGTAACACTATTCAAAATCATACCAACCCGAGCCTGGAACACCACAAAGAGACGGGTCAAAACTGGGATCGCTACAGCATCACTCAGACTGTTAATTTCTACAATAATTTTTGTAACAATTATTAAATGTTAGGAATCGTATTTGTACAACCACTACAAAAAAATGTCAAGAAGTAGCATAGTATGGTATGTCTTATTTAAGGCCTAAATCACGAGCAATATTTTCATTTTGGGAGAGTATAGCTAAGGTGGTGCCTTTTTCCATTTTGATTGACAAGGATTCATCAATTTATATTGAAATTTTGGAAGACAACATGAAAAGTTAGTAGTTTGTGATTGGTGGGGAGTAAATATTATCACGTGATACTATCTTTAACTTTTAATAAATTTTTTAAATTACATTTATTTGCAAAATTCTTGTAAACTAGACACAAATAATACTACTGAAAGCTAAACATCATATCAATATACTATAAGTTCTTCTAAAACTATCTAAAATATTATCAAGAGTTATGTTAAAAAAATACTAGACAAATCATAATTTATTTTTCAAAAAAAATTAATTAATTAATATGATATAGCTTTACTGTTTTGAAAATAAATTAATACAATAAAATTTTTCAAAAACTATTTTTAGACGAGTTTTCATTTGTCTTTATTGAACTTTTTTAATGTTTTAATCAATTTGTTTTTAAATAAATTAACTAAAATATAAAATAAAATAAAAAACTTCACTAAAACCAAATGAAACTCAAACAAAAATACACACAAACTAGAATTATCTAAATAATTATCAAGAATTGTGTCAAAAAATATGCCACATCATAATTATTTAAAAAAATATAAAGAAAACAATAATAAAATGTACCTTCATTGATTTGGGCAATATATTTTTGAATTTAGTGTGGGCATGAACAAAATTCAAAAATCTGAGTTAAATTTGAGTGGCTTTCAACAGTGACACCAAATAACCTAAACAACCCAAATTGTATATATAGATATATAAAATATAAAATATACATATAAATTATTAGTCATTGAATGATTTTAAAATAATTTGGATCATTAGATCATATTAGGGTTGAGAATAAAAATCAAAAAAATTATAAATCAGTATGGTCCAAACCAAACCGCACGGTTTGATTTTGTTTTCTTATTGCACAATTTGGTTGTGATTTTTAAAATAGGCAAACTATACTTCACAGTTCGGTCCGTGATTTTATAGCTACGAATCCAGTTGGAACCAACCGAACTGTTTAGATTATATATATAATTTGTTACCACATGAAAATACTAAAATATTTTATTAATATCAAATATATATATATATTATAACTCTCTATTATTATAAGTATATTTTTGGGTAGTAATAGAACTAGTTTTAAACAATCATGTAAACAATTCTTAGGTTGTGAATAATATTTTGTCATCATATTGTGAATAATGATAATATTTGTAAAATCTGTAGTTCTAAACCAAACCGAACTGTGGTTTAGTGGTTATAGTAGTAGCAAGAGCAGCAGTCTAAACAACGGAAGGATTGGATAAGGGAATGCGAAGATAGATGAGCTCATACAGATGACCATGCCTTCAACCTATCCCAAGAGTTTGTCTCATCTTTGGATCCTGCACAACCCAACTAGTTAGAGAAAATAGAACAGTGAGACCAAGATCACAGAGTTACCTAATAGAAATAAGATTAAGTGTAAGGTTAAGAATTAGATAAGTGTGAGGGAGAGAGAGAGAGACATCAGAGGTGAAAATATGGCATATATGACTATCATGCATTTGAGAACCACTAGCAATGTAAATGGTAGGTAAATTAGAAGGACATGCAGTGGAGGAAAAAAGTGTAGGGCCAGAGGTCATGTGGTTTCAATAAGCCAAATCAAAATACCATGAAGAGGTACCTAGAGTGATGAAGAAAGCAATAGAGGGTGTACTAGAAGTAAAAAAAAAAAAAACATTTTTCACAATAGCTTCAATATCATGAAGAGTGTAGGTTAGTACACGAGGGGAAGATGAGGTAGGTGCAACAGTAGCAGAAGCAAACGAAGCTGAAAAGTGATACTAGCTAACAGAGGATCCAAAAGAGCCATCGTATAGAGGAGAACTATCGAAATAATCCATGGGCTGATCAAAGTATGAATTAAAAAAAAAAAAAAAAACCCAATGGCATCAGAGTAGAATTGGGTGAAATAGAGTATCCCAATGAATCTAGAACTTCAAAAATAACTATGTAGCAGTTGAGTTGGCACAAAAAAAGAGCAAAAGAAATAGATCAGTAGATGAATAAGCCAAATGATGACGTCAGCAACATGTAGGGCTAGCGTCAGCGTGTGCGATGAGTAATAGCAAAAGGGCACGCACAATGCACGATAGCAAATGAGGCGTAGGAGCTCGTGAGACTAAAATTAGCGATCACATGCACAAGAGCACGAAGGCTGACGTTAGATAGGGCTAACGTAGAATAAGGTCAACGACTGGAGCGGCTAGGCTAGAATTATGCGGTGGAGACGGCTGGAGTGGCTAGGGTTGATGTTAGTAACATAGAAGGCTATAAGAGCGCACACTAGGATGACGTCAGCAACACAGAGTGCTAGACTAGTGCGCACGTGATGGCACATGTGAAAGTGATGGCAAAAACTGGTGACGCACAGATGCCAAAGGTGGTACGTGAGAGTGCGTGAGAGGGTTTTTGGTGATGAAGTTGGTGGCATTGGAACTGTGAGAATATTCTGAGCACTTTGATGACAAGTTTCAAAAAAGTTTGGTCAACGAATGTGACTAAACAATGCTTAAACATATGATAATGTATTGTTAGGTTAATTGAATAGAGATGCTATATATAGACATCCCATTTTTGACCGCCCTTACGAGTTGGACGTCACCATTTGCACACCCAATGATGAATGTGTGTATGCTTGTTAAGTGCTCGAAAGTCCTCAGTAGAACGCCACAACTTTGAGCTTTCAAACCCTACACACCTGTTGCTTTATTTTTTGGGCCAAAACCAGAGTTTTTCAAGCCTGCAACCTCTTGTACCCTGCTGGCCCCCTCTATTGGCTGGCGGCCACTGCTTCTGCTTGTCGGCCACAAGTGTGTTTTGCAGATATTTTTCTGCAAGCTGTGCCAGCTGTCGGCACAGATATATGCACCTTCTTACACGTGTATGTATTGATATTTTGAGGAAGAGTGATGTTTTTCTATAAATAAAGGACCTCCCCTCTTACTTTGAGGGTTAGAAAATTTTGAAGCAAAATATTTTCTCTCTCTCTACAATTCTCTCTCTCTCTCTTACAAATTTCTTACACATTTGCCTATACACTCTTAACCAAACCTCTCCATCTTTGAGCTGAGGTACCTTTGAGCCTATCTTAAACTCTTGAGGGTGTGCAAGTGTGGTTTTGTTGTTTGAAAGTGATCTCTTCTTCAAGAGGTATAAATCTTTGCTTCTCTACTTGCTTTAATCACTGTTTTTTTTTTATTGTTTTCCCACTATTTTTGGGTTGTATAAACTCTGTATTTTTGGACTGAAACTTGTGCTTTAAGGCTAATAAGGGTTGTGGGGTGGTTCACCCTTTTTTACACCTTGCTTTCAAGGCCTTTACCCTTATGTTTTCCACCTCTATGCTATCTTTTTTTCGAGCTTTAAAACGCTAATTTTCAGAGTTATTTTAGTGGCTAAAGTGTTGTTTTGAAGTCCAAAATTAAACGGTTAGCCTCCTCTCCTTGTGTCTTGCTTACTAGCCTAGCATATTTTATGTTTTAGCTTATTATTCTAGCTATTTTTGTCTTAATTCCAGTATGTTTTAGGACTTATTTAGCACTGTTTTAGGACTGTTTTTAAGTGTTCATTGCATTTCAACTTTGTATTACATGTTTGTAGTGCAATTGTCCTCATAGGTTTGGTGGTTCAAGCCTTAGCCACTATCCTATTTGAGTTGATAACATTTATTTCATGCTTTCCTTACTTGTGATCACCTTTAATCACCTCTGCAACCTCCCTCATTTCTTGGCTTTTGCTTTGCTTTGAGAATTGTTTCAAACCTATTATTCTTTTAAGCTTGAGATTGAGGTTGTCATGCTTAATGGTTTAATCCCTTTTAGGGGTTCATTATCAACGGCATCACATCTCTCTCATGCCTTAAGCCAACTCTTGGTTTGACACTTCTCTTCTTTAGAGAACTTAAACTCACTTTTGGAATTAATTGATTAAAGAATTGAAAGGTAATTAAAATAGAGTAATAAAATTGGTGACTAAAAAAGGGCAAGATAATAATTTGGTTTGGGTTCAATCGGACGTTAATTGAACCCTTGAGTCTTGAGTCATTTCATACTCATGAGTGATGCAAACGACTCAAGATTTATTGTCAACTACTTCCCTTGACCATTCATGATAGAGAGGTGGTTTTGAGAGTCTTGTTTTGTTGCATTCATTGAACTTGCACACTTTGTTCATAAGCCATCATGCAATGAAATTGCATCCGTTGATGGTTTGTGAATCAAATTTTGTCACTACTTTGAGTTGCTGTTTGATGATAAGGAGGGGTGAGTTGTGCAAACAACCCTTGAGAATGCCCTGCTTCTACTCTGTTTACTCTCTATTGCAGCAAGAAGAACCAGGCAACAGTGGCCGACAAGCCACCATTTGTGGACGGCAGGCCATCACTTCTAGCCTGTTGGCCACCTGTGCAAAATCTAGCAGTGTACTTTTGAAGCAGAACAGAATTGGTCTTGAGGTAGAAAACAATGTAAGTGTTCTCTTGTGCAACAGCAGAACAACGGCCGTTTTGTAAACGCATTCATGCATGAACCCTCCCTCGACCCTTGGGATCTATAAAGTGATGTTAATATTAATGTTGTGCTTGAAGTAGTGGCTTTGTAATAGCTAATTCATTTCGTATTGTAATTATTAAATTAGCTAGAGTAGTTAACTAATTATTTTATACGGTTTATAATAATTAGTTAAGTAGTTTAGCTAAATTATTCATTTGGATTTGTAATAGTTAATTAATTAGCTTAGTTTTAATTAGTTAGCTAGTTTATTCATTCGGACCCTCTTGTGTGAGGGCACAATGTTGTAATAATGTGTATGTCTTCCAATCCCACGTCTTTCTCTCTTTTATTTACCTGCTTATGATGGTTAGATTAGGGTATCATGTTTTGTTTAGCATTCTTCATGTTTGCATCCACTTGTATTGCATGCGCCAAGGCTCGGTTCATTTTCTAACTTGCATTGTTAGTTGAACATTCTTTGAATACGTGCTTAGATCGCATGCTATTTAATTTATTCATATGCTATATTAGTAGCCGAGCTTAGTAATTGCATATCGCATGTGTTGCATCAGTCATATTGCATAGTTAGAATCATGCATTTTTCTAACTCTTTTGTTTCTTTTGGCTCACCTCGGAGTACTAGGTAAGCATTTCTGTGTTTTAGCATATTGCATTATATGTTGATGTTGCCATATCTAAGCATGTTTAAAGCATGTTCACCATGAGGCTAAGTGCTTAGATAATAAACTGTTTGAATGCCTGTAGATGAAGGCTAGTTGCTTGAATTGGAATAATTTGAGTAATGTTTATATGCGATCACTTTTTCAAGTGGTACATATTTGAAACAATTTTCAAAATAAACATTAATTAAATGTACCAATTCTTGCATATTAGTCTATACTTGTGTGTATGCACATCACATAGTAATGCTAACCTAATAAATTGGAACAAGGGCATATAATAGAGATAAGATTTATATCATAATTAGTAAAGACTGATCTTTGATCAGGCGATCGGCGGTACTCAATTCATGACCTTCCCCTTTCGTACCTAAGTTCCCAAGCTGAGACAATCTTGGTGATGACGGACATATGGCCTTTGGCATGAGTCATGGGTTTCCTAAATTTCTCAAAAATATTTAGGTGGTGATTCTGTGTTTAGCAAAATAGTCCATTTTTGGCAATTTGATTCAAAATCGACTTTTCAAAAGATTTGCCAGATTTGGACTCTTTAGTGTTTATCTATTTCATATTGCACTTATGAGATCAGATTCAGAACCGCAGGAGTCTAATACTGTAGGGCTTATTCATCTTCCAAAAGGGGGTATGAAAAGTCGAGCTATAGTTTTTGGCGACTTTGCTGGGGAAAAATAAAGAACTTGACTTGAACTTCATGATATGAAATTTTATCTACACTGATATGTTTCTTTGCATTGCATTTACATTGCTGTGCTTAAGTCACTGTGTTTGTTATTTGCTATTCCTGGACTGTTTACCGAAGGCTTGCCTAAAAGCTTGCCAAAAGGCTGACCGAGTGTGGGCTCTGTCATGAGGGGAACACAACCCTTGGATCTAGACTACTGCCGACCGTTTGATCCTCCTTTCACTTTTCGGTGTTAGGTGTAAGAGGTATATTAGGTAGTCTTGCTGAGGTCCCTTTTTGACCATTCGGCCTAGTTGCATATCGAAAAGCCATAGAGACTATTCCAAACTAGAATAGGATGCTTACCCAAATACATGATTGCATGAAACCGCATTGTTTGAATAGTGAACCCTAGTTTCGTCAAACAGAGTAACCCCACCCCCTCATAGGGGTGTTTTGGCTCTCACTTAACTGGTATGTTCTTTAGAGTGAAACTGTACAGGAATGTGCATAATAGTTGCAAGTTTGCAAGTTTGGTATCTATTTTGGGGGCGAAATTCAGTGTGGAGTGCGGTCCCACAACTTTGGTCATATCTGTGTTGATAACATCATTAGCTGAGGTGCTGTGCGGTTTCTGATTACTGCCTTCTTTTTGCTTTATTTCTTTTGCTAGGTAGTTTATCACCATAGCTTTAGAAAGTTTAGATATTCCCCAAGTACTCTAGACCCGAGTCAGAAGGCTTTGTAAAGCCAAGGATCTTGTTCGAGGACAGCCCGTGTTTACTTCACTCCCACTGATTACAAGACAGAAGAGAGTCAGCGAGTTCACCGGCCAGTTTTACTTGATCACCCCTTAATTCACGTATCGGTCGAGTTCAGAGCGATCTTCTACTCTTAGTCTAGCACGAGATCACTCACCTATTCCGATGACATAGTATCCCCCAGTCAGTATGGAGGAATTGATACATCATCTACAACAAACAATTGAAACCTACAGCAAGATGCTATATATCAGGCCGAGGTAATAAATAGGTTACAACAACAGCAACCACAGCCAGCAGAGGCCTCTGTATCCCATGCACCTCCTACGGGTATCCCAACACCTGGAGCCACTGCTCATACTACTAATGTCCAAGAGAATCAGGGCAATCCAGCAGAGTCGATCCCAACACAAGCCTCCAAAGCACCTATGTATCAAACCGAAGCTTCGTTTGAGTTTAAGGTTGACCCAACTGTACTCAAGGTCAATAAACTGGAGAAGCTATTCAAGAGAGCACAAGGTGTTAACTCTATTCCAGACATAGAGGACGGGTGTGCCGATTCTGTAGTAACATTGCTAGATCAGTTCAAAATGTCGCACATCGATCGATTCAACGACTCCGGAGATCTCATGGTTCATCTGCAGCTATTTTCGGACATCTTGCGGCCGATGGGCCTGACTATATTGCAGAAGCTCTCTCTCTTTGGTCGTACCATGTCTGGTATAGAGGCCATTTGGTATGCGAATTTGGAGGATTCTATTAAGCAGAATTGGAAAGAGATGCTCGAGGCCTTCATCGCACAGTATTAGTATAATATGCAAATCGAGGTCACAACTCATGATCTTGAAGCAACACGCCAAGAGCCGAAGGAGTGCTTTTCTAAATTTATGACGAGGTGAAGAGCTAAGGCCTCAATGATGACCACAAGGTTTTTTGAGAAGGATCAGATCAGGATGGTTGTCCGGAATTTACACGGCAAACTATTACAAAAGATGATCGTCCTATCTCTGTTCATATTTACAGAACTCCATGAGATGGGGGTGCAAATTGAAGACGCCATAAAATAGGGGCTAATTACAGATGAGAAGAAGCCAGCAAAAAGGCCGTTTGTACACAGTTCCAATGCTGTCAGGGGTAGCATAGTTACAAGGCAGTCAGATGTAAGCATTGTCACCACAACCAAGACTGCCGACCCCTTTGCCAACACGAGCTCACAAACACTCTCCAATCCTAATCGATCCCAAAGGACTTTCAACAAACTATACATGACCTTGTCTCAATCCATGAAAGTACTAGTCAAGAAAGGGCACCTCAAACCATTAGAACCTTGTCCATTGCCTGATCTCTTTCCACCTAAACACAACCCCGCAAAATACTGCGCGTTTCACTAACAGCATGGTCATGATACTGACCAGTGCTTTCGATTACGTCATGAGATTCAGGATCTCATTGATAACAAGGTGATCACTCCACTTCAAAAACCTAACGTGACCACAAATCCACTCCCGACCTATAATCAAGTCCCCCCGCCTCGAAATCTCAACCTGATCCATACACTGGCTACTCCTTATGACCCCAGCGTATATATTACCCCCTCCCACCTACCAAAACCGACATCGTTCATTCCAGAAGGTGCAGATCTGTGCATGATGGACCCCCAACCCAAACCTATGGTGATGCTTATAGTGGAAGGGAAGTCTATCTTAGAGGGAGATACTAGTCTGTTGTCGGAGTGTTCTAAGGACTTAGCTGATAAGATGTATGACCCGAGCTGGTACATTGTGCCAACTGGTCAAATCAAGCTCGAACTAGTGCTACCGACTTGGGTAGACATCAATGTGGTTAGAGAAGACAGCCCAAGCCAAGGGTTAGATGATTTGGCGGAACTCGAGGAGGATTTAGACAACCTATAATTCTTTAACGAGCAGGATCAAGGGGAGGTGCAAATTGGCTGGTTCGACTTGAACGGGTCAACTGACAACTCTGGGTGCCTGAGTGATGAGCTGGATAAGGAGGAAGGCGAAATGAAACCAGAGAAAAAGAAACAAGTGTAGACACCCCATTTTTGACCGCCCTCAAGCCTTGGACGTCATCGTTTGAGCACCCGATGATTGTGCTCACTCGTGTTCGCTTTGATTCCCTGAAGGTCTCAACTGAGCGCCTCGCCTTGGAGCATCATATCTTGTCTTTTTTGTGCTTGTGGGCCAAGAGCTTGTTACTTCACTACGGAGGAAAAGGTGACTGTCGGCCATCCCCTAGCCTACCGGCCATGACTTGTGCTGTCGGCCACCGGTGGTGGTCGGCTACATTGATGTGATCGGCCACTAATGATGGCCGACGACCATTTTTCTCCTTTTTCAAATATTTATTTGCTAGCTGTGCCAGCTGTTGTTCACTGATGCTCATCTCCATACACGTGTATGGAGGAATGAATGCAAGCTTTTAGTTTGATTTTCTATATAAGGGGAGGTCTCTCCCCCATTTTGAGAGGTTACAAAATTTGGAGCAAATTTTTCCCTCTCTCTATAGAATTCTCTATCTCTCTTCTTGTTTTATGCTTGAAAGTGAGAATTCTCTACACTTTTGCACTAAGACCCTTGACCAAACATCTTCATCTTGGAGCTGAGGTTCTTTGAGGCTTGGTTTGAGCTTTTAAGGTTGGTTTTAGCTCAGAATTGTGGTTGTTTAGTGCTGTGCTTCAAAGGTATAAGGCTTACCTCATTTAAGCTTTGTTTTAGTTGCTTGCTTGGCTATCTTTTTACACTATTTTGACATGGTTTTTCAACCATAAAAAACTATGTTTTTAAGGCTTCAAAATGATGGTTTGAGTCTTGTTGAGTTAGGGGGTTGTCTCCTCTTTTTGCTCTTTGACTTGTGAAGCATTTTGTGCCATTTCTTACCACCTTTAAATCAAACTTTTTGGGCCTTTAAACCATTGAAATTCAGAGTTATTTTAGTGGAAAAAAGTATGTTTTGAAATCCAAAAATGGAGGGGTTAGCCTCCCATCTTTATTTCTCTCTTGCATGCCTAGTTAGCTTCACATATTAGCTTGATTTTGTAGCTTTTGTTAGCTTAATCTCGGCATGTTTTAGGCCCTGTTTTTGCATGTTTTAACTCTATTTTGGGTTGGTTGGAGCATTTGTTGCTTGCTTTTTGTACTTGTAGTGCAATTGTGCTTACTAGTCTGGCATGCCTAATGGTTTAGCCTATTTTTGTAGCTTGTGTTAGCTTAACTTCAGCATGTTTTAGCTACTATTTTGGCCTACTTTAACTCTGTTTTGGGCTGGTTAAGTCCTTCGAGGCTTGTGTTGTATCATTTTACATATGATTTGGTGTATGCACTCTGTCACACTCTCACTTATTTCACTCTTTCATTGCTTTTGAGAGTTGTGTTTTGAGTCTTGTTTGCGAGCTAACATGTGAGCATGTTTTTCTAGCCTTTTGTGCCTCAATCTCAGCATGTTTTAGCCATTGATTTGGCATGTTTTAACTCTGTCCAGAGCTGGTTTGGTCAGTTGAGCTTCGTGTTGCATGCTTATAGTTTTGTGATCTTCACTAGCTTAATGTTTTAGACTCTTAGCATGTCTTGCATGTGTTGCTTGCATGATTTAGTGTCTTTTTGCATGCCATTTCAGCATTAAAACATCTACAATCCCCCTCTATTCTTCACTTTTTACTTTGTTTTGAAAGTGGTCTTGAGCCCCTTGTTGGCTTGAGTGCGAAATTGAGACTCTCGTGCCTAATGGTTTGAATCCTCTTTTGAGGGTTTCTACTAACCAACGGCATGAGGCCTCTTTCATGCTCAAGGTACTTGTGGCTTAAGCCCTCTTTCCAATTAGAGGACTTTCACTTTAGACTTAATCGGTTAAAGGACTAGTCGGTAATGTAAAATATGTAAACAAAACATGACAAGTAAAACTTGAGCAAGTTAAGCATGTGGTGTTGCATTGCATATGTTTGGATCGGACGTTAATCCAAACACAAGAAATGTGGGACGTTTCATACTCAAAGTGATAAAACGTGTCACGTTTCTTGGTCACCGTCACCCTTGATCATGCATGATAGGGTGGTGGTCCTTTGAGTCTTATTTGTGCATTCATCAAGCTTGTACAAGCTTGGTTTTCTAGCCATCATGCATTGAAAATGCTTTGTTGGTGGCTTGAGAGCCAAGTGCTACACTCCTTTGAGCTTGAGATATGATAAGAAGGGTGGCAGTGCACACATTTCTTGAAAACTGCATTGCTTTGCCTCTGTTGCTCTCTGTTGCAGCAAAAATAGAAGTCTGAAAAAAGGGATGGCTGACCGGCCACCTGAAGTAGCCGACTGGCCACTTAAACTAGCCGACCGACCAATTATGGTGGTCGACAGCCACTTTTTGGGACCGACCGGCCACCAGTCAATTTTTGTGCAAAAGTGTTCCTTTGTTGGAGTAGAGGCAATCTAAAAGTTATTACGATGTCGAGAGATCACGATGAAGTGCAAACAGAGGCAACCGATGGCAAGGCGATGGATTTTTGGGAAGAAGCCAACCAAGCATGCATGTCTCCCTCGCCTCCGAGGCCATTTACTTACTTTATTTAAATTGCTCTCGTTAGTTAGCGTAGCTAATTATTCAATTGTGTTGTAATTAATAAGTTTAATTTGGTTTGTAATATTTTAGCTAGCTTAGAATAATTAGTTAATTTATTTCAATTGTTGTAATTAATTAGCTAGAATAGTTAATTAGTTTGTTTTATAATAATTAGCTTACCTTAGTGTAGCTTAGCTTATTTATTCAGACCCTCATTCGCGAGGGCATAATGTTGTAATAAGTGTGCGTGCGTGTGTGCATGTCTTCCAATCCCACGTCTTTTTCCCTTTAATTTACCTGCTTTCGATGGTTAGATTAGGGATCATGTTTCAATTAGCATACTTTATGCTCGCATGTTTGCATCATTCATTTGTCTTGGATGCACCGAGGCTCGGTGCATCATTCAAACTGCATTGCAATTTCAATACACTTATTTGAATACGTGTTTCAAAGCATGTTATCAAATTGAATCATATGCCATATTAGTAGCTGAGCCTATTAATTGCATTATTGCATGTGTTGCATTAGGCATCTAACATAGTTAGGATCATGCATATTTCTAACTAGCTTTTGTTTTGGCTTGGAGTACTCTGTAAGTTTTACACTTTAGCATACTTGCATGAGTGTAAGTGTTGCCATGATAGCATGCTTGCCATAAGGATATTTTCTTAAATGATTAACTGCATGAATGCCTGTGGATGAAGGCTTTGTTGCTTGAATTGGAACAATTCTATGAATGTGAGTTTTAAGCCCACTTTGCGAAGTGGCAAATCCTGTTTTAAGCCCACTTGAGGTGGTAAATCCGCGTTTTAGACCACCTGAGAGTAGCAATTTCAAACCATTTTCGAAAACAAACATGAGTTGTTTTGTTCCAATTCTTGCGATTTAGTCTATACTTGCTTGCGTGTGCGTCACATAGTAAAGTTAGCTAATAACTGGAATAAGAACACATGTGTTTATAAAACAACATATCATGATTAGTAGAGGCCGATCCTTTGATCCGGTGAGCGGGGGTGCTCATTTCATGACCTTCCCCTCTGGTACCCAAGTTCCCGAGTCGAGGTAACTTTGGTGATGACGGACACGTGGCCTTTGGAACGAGTCAAGGTTTCCTAAATTTTCCAAAAATAAAATATTTAGGTGGCGACTCTATAATCTGGCAAAGCAATCCATTTTTGGCGCTTTTTGATTCAAAATCAATTTTCCAAAACAATTTGTCAGATTTCGACTCTTTGGTGTTTATCAGTCTCATATTGCACTCTTTGAGATTAGATTCAGAACCGTGACAGGAGTCCGAACTGTAAGATCAATTCGAGCTCTACAAAAGGGGGGCGTGAAGAAAATCGAGTCCATAGTTTCTGGCAACTCTGTTGGGGATTTAGAGAACTTGACTCGAACTCATGATATGTTGTTTTGTCTACACTTATGTGTTTCTTTGCATTTGCATTTGCATTGGTGCGCTTAAGTCACAGTGTTTGCCATTTACTATTCCTGAACAGTTTGCCGGAGGCTTGTTTGGAAAAGCGTGCCATAAGGCTAACCGGTTACGGGCTCTGCCACGATGGGAACACAAACCTTGGAGCTAGACTACCATTGTACCGTTTGATCCTCCTTTCACTTCTTGGTGTTAGGAGCGAGAGGTATATTAGGTGGTCATGCTGAGGCACCCTTTTTTCGACCAATTGACCTAGTTGCATATCGGAAGCCATAGAGATTGTTCTAAACTAGGACAGGTTGCTCACCCGAATGTAGGTTTGTTTGAAACCGCTTGCTTGCGTAGCGAATCCCTAGTTCCTGACAAAATTCGGACAGGGAAACCCTACCCCACGATAGGGGTGTTTTGGCTCTTTCTTGCTTGACCTGTGCTTTTAGAGTGTGACTCTGTAGGAATGTATGTATCAGTTGCAAGTCTGGGTATCAGTTTGAAGGTATCAATTTTGAGGCAGAAATCAGTGTTTGAGTACAAATTGTCCAGCTTATGATTTCAACTGTGTGTTGTCTTTGTCTAAGCCGAGGTGCTATGCGTTTGCTGATTGTTGTTTCCTCTTTTTGCTTTATTTTCTTTTTGCAAGGTAGTATTTCACAATTGCTTCCGACGAGGTAGTTTCCCCCCGAGCACTCTGGACCAGAGTCAGGAGGATTTACCGATCTGAGGATCTTATTAGAGGATAACCAGTGTTTGCTTCGCTACCCCCGGTTACGAGACGAAGGACAGTCAGGTATAAATCACCGGTTCAATAGTTGCCAATTCAGCGCTCACTATCTACGTCACCTGTGCGCAGTTGGGCCCAGTTTTCTGCTTCCACCTCAGAAAGAGAGTATACACCGATTCTGATAGATCAACACCCCTCAGATAGTATAAAGGATATGGTGCGCCAACTTCAACAGACCATCGAGGTCATACAGCGGGACACTGCTCGCCAAACGGAAGTTACCGCTCGCTAAACAGAGGTTGCAGCCCAGTAGGCTTAATTGATTGCTAGGCTTCAATAACAACAACAACAATAACCGCAACATGCAACAGCTTCTACATCCCATCCATCTTCTGTAGATATTCCAGTACCCAGAGCTCCTACTCCGACAGCCAATGTCCAGGAAAATGCGGACATCCCAGTGGATCCGATTCCACCCGAGACTTCCGAAGCACCGACCTACCCAGCGGAAGCCCCCTTTGAGTTCGAGGTCAACCCTACCGCTCTGAAGGTGAGCAAGCTTAAAAAGCTTTTTAAAAGGGCTCAGGATGTCAACTTGATCCCGGACATAGAAGACGGCTACATAGATTCAGAGGTGACATTGCCGGATAGATTTAAAATGCCTCACATAGACCGCTTCGACGGCTCAGGTGATCCCATGGTCCATTTGCGACTATTTTCATATATTCTGCAGCCGATGGGCCTGACTAGACTGCAAAAGCTATCCCTCTTCGACTGGACCCTGTCAGTTATTGCGGCTATTTGGTATGCTAAACTGGAGGATTCTGTGAAAAAGAGCTGGGAAGAGATGGCCGAGGCCTTTGTCGCCCAATATTCTTATAACACTCAAATCGAGGTCACAACTCATGATCTCAAGGCAACTCGGCAAGAGTCGAAGGAGGGCTTTTCCGACTTCGTCACTCGGTGGAGGGCCAAGGCCTTCATGATGACCACCAGGCCAGCTGAGAAAGACCAGATAAGACTGGTCGTTCGTAATCTGCAACCGAAGCTGCTGCAAAAGATGATTGTCTTACCCCTCCCTACATTTGCCGACCTTTATGAGATTGGGGTACAGATAGAGAATGCGATGAAACAGGGTTTGATTGACCATGAAAAGGAGCAGCCCAATAAGGCTTTTACACGCAATTCAAATGCGGCTACGAGTAGCAACGCAGTTGCGAGGACCTCTGATATTGGTATAGTCACCACCACACTGAAAACAGCCACCCCTTTTACTGGTATATCCAAAACTACCCCACAACCTGCAAAGTACCCACCCCGGGGCCAAAGGGTTTTCACCCCACTTTACATGTCTCTATCCAAAGCCTTGGGGGTCCTGATCAGAAAGGGGCATCTGAAGCCCCTAGAGCCGCACCTATTGCCTAATCCCCTCCCTTCTACACATAACCCGGCCAAGTATTGCGCCTTCCACCAGCAGCATGGTCATGATACCGACCTATGTTTTAGACTCCGTCATGAGATTCAGGATCTCATTGACAACAAAGTGATAGCGCCTCCTGAGAAGCCTAACGCCACTACAAATCCACTCCCGCCACATAATCAACCCCCTCATCTACCCAGGCAAGTAAACCTTATCCAAACAATGGCCATCCCATACGACCTCAGCATATACATCACTCTCTCCCACCTGCCTAAGCCGGCACTGTTCATCCCAGAAAGCACAAACTTGTGCATGATGAGTGCGTCCATATCCCAACCCGAACCCATGGTGATGGCTGTGGCAAAAGAAGGTATGCTTGAGGGCTCTATGATCTTAACTAAAGAAGAGTACAACCCTTGCTGTTACATTGTGCCAACTAGCTAGGCCAGACCGATGGTAGAATTGCCAATGGGGATGGAAGTTAATGTAGTCCGGGAGGACGGACCAAGCCAAGGGCTGGATGACTTAGCTAAGCTTGAGGAGGACATCGAAACTATAGTTCCTTGATGAGCAGGATCGGGGAATGTCTGATTAAATTTGGTTTGATATGAGCGGATCAGCAGATAATATATGGTGGCTTAATGATGAGCCGGATGTTGATGAGAGGTCTCAACCAAAGAGGAGACATTGGAAGCGAAACGTCTACAATGGCTAGAACGATCGACAACAAGGGAAGTTCTTGGGAGAGCACCGGTACTAAGAATTTTGCTCAAGAACTGGGTAGCTTGTGTCGGTGATCTGAGAATAGGAGGCAGCGTTGAAATGGTTCCAGAGGAAAGAACTGAGATCGAGAAGGCTAGAAAAGCCAAAGGCCCGTGTGGGGACCGATTGTGTCATGAACATAAGAATGATTCTGAACCGGATTTGTGTTTGTCGATTTGCGAAGAAATGTGGTGGGAAGATGAGGATTTACATCTCACCCACGGATGAGAATTAGGGACAAAATCGCCAGATGATACATGGTATATCGAGGACGTTGATCACATGACTCGAGTGGGCGGTACTTTAAACCCCACACTGGACCAACCAAAAGCATCAAGGAAAGATAAGGAAGCTGAGAAACAGAAAGATAAATTGTTGGAAGAGGAAGCTGTACTGAAGCAGCTGAAGAAGATTCAGGCGGATATATCCATTTGGGGATTGCTTATGGCTTCACGGGTGCATAGACAAGCCGTCCTATCAACAATGGATAAGGCTAAGCTCTCTATTGATACAACCCTCGAGTAGTTAGTGGGACTGGTATTCCCAGGAGGTGCCTCACCAACTTTGACTTTCACAGATAGGGAATTGTCGCCTGAGGGCTCTAAGTAAAACAAGCCACTGTACATCTCTGTGGAGTGTAAAGAGAAGTGGATACCAGTTGTATTGGTTGATACCGGATCTGCAATTAGTGTGTCCGTCGCGCACGGCCTATGCTATCAGTTTGAAACCGGCAGACTTTGTACCAACAGCCTAGGTGATTCAAGCTTATGACAATACAAGTTGGAAAGTGATGGGGACAGTTTGGATCAGAACTCAGGTTGGCCCCGCATAATAGGACATTAAGTTCCACGTTCTAGATGTTCCAGCCACCTTTAATTTACTCCTTGGACAGCCGTGGCTGCACCAAGTAAGAGTTGTCTCTTCCACTCTACATCAGATGTTGAAGTACCCCCATGGGAAGGGAGTAGCTATTGTTTTTGGAAATTCTTCAATACATCCGCTGCCGGAGGTTATTACACCGGTGCTAGAAATTGTACACGGCGACAAGGATGTCTTTTTGTCTGGGTTCACCTTGGCCGAGGCCCAGGTAGTGCAAGATCTTCTGGCTGTTAATGAGGGATTATATGTCAGTGCTCAATCTGTCTACCTCATGAATAAGTTGCAACATGTACCAAGAATGGAATTAGGAAGGAGCGGCTGGAAGGGCGTCGCTGTATTGACTAAAGTGCCACACAACCCTTATATCTTTGGTTTAGGTTACACACCTACCAAAGAGGATTGGGTAAGAAATGGAAAGGAAATGGCAGGAAGGGCCAAGGCTAAACAAGCTAGAAAGCACTATGAGTTGGTGCATAGACCTATACAAGGAACCCTAAATGACCGCTTTGTCCGGGAGGGGGACGATTTCCCATTTTGTGGCTTTCTTGAGCCATGGTTCAAAAGTCTGGCAGCGTTGCGGCTTTGAGATCTTTTTCAACCTACAGTTGCAAGGAGATGAAGTTGTAGAAGAGCAGACTGACCTACCAGCTGAGACTAAACAGTGCATAGAGGATGAGTCCGATGGCACAGAGCTTGAGATGGGAGCAGCACTAGCTTGTCTCCTCTCGGATCCTCAGATCACACCGGAGAGCTCGGAGGATGACTTCTCTGTTTCCATGATTGGAGATCAATCGGTTGTGGGACCTTTTTCTGACATTCTGGATGCATCTATCACACCCTCCCTCGTTTGGCAGTTCGAGGAGGGCTTTTTGTCCAGCAGTTCTGAATTAGGTAGTGAACCAGAATCTGATTCCATAGAGTCTGTGGTGTCGAAATTAGATTCTAGTTCTTCTGAGTCAGAGTCAGGTATTCTTGGGGTTGATGACTCAAATGCCGTTGTTTTGTCTAGGTCGTCTTTTTCCTTTTCTTTTGAGTCAGTTGTAATCAAGGAATTGAACGAACTAGAAGTTGTGAATGAGAATGGTACCACTGCTATTTCTAAGTACTTTTATGTGCCACTTGTTTGCTGCATTAATTAGAACTTTCAAAACTTTGATAAAAACGACGAGGAAGAAATTCCTTCGGTTTTGAAACATTTGATTGATCGAGAGGATGAGAGATTTGTAAAACCCCTGGTTGAAGAAATCACTTCAATTAATGTTGGTACTAAGAAGGATCCGCGTCTAGTCCAGATCGGGTCCACGTTGTCTTCGAAGGAACGCGAGCGCTTAGTCGCTTTATTAAAAGATTTCAAAGATGTTTTCGTGTGGTTCTACGAAGACATGCCTGGAATCAATCTTGAGATTGTACAGCACCGGATCCCTCTTGATCCTGAGGCTCGACCCATCAAGCACAAGCTTCGGAGAATACGTCCGGATTGGGCTCTGAAAATCAAGGAAGAGGTCACCAAGTAGATAGATGCAGGGTTCTTGTTAGTATCTGAATATCCTACTTGGTTGGCCAACATTGTTCCGATGCTGACGAAAGATGGCAAAATTCAGATGTGTGTGGATTTCAGAGATTAGAACAAAGCTAGTCCGAAGGACGACTTTCCTCTACCGCACATCGACGAATTGGTGGACTTCACCGCAGGGCATGCGTTGCTCTCATTTATGGATTGGTTTTCCGGGTACAACCAAATTTTGATGGCACCCGAGGATAGGGAGAAGACTGCCTTCACCACCCCGTGGGGAACCTACTATTATAGGGTGATGCCGTTCAGTCTAAAGAATGCTAGGGCTATTTATCAACGGGTTGCAACTACGATCTTGCACGATATGATCCACAAAGAGGTTGAGGTGTATGTGGACGACATGATTGTCAAGTCTAAGGAAAAAGAAGGCCACTACACCACCTTAAAGAAATTTTTCCAACGGATCAGAGAGCATCGGTTACGACTGAATCCTCAGAAATGTACTTTTGGTGTCACAGTAGGGAAAATGCTGGGGTTCTTGATTACACAAAGGGGCATTGAGGTTGATCCTTCCAAGATTAAGGCCATCTTAGAAATGCCACCACCAAGGACTGAAAATGAGGTGCGAGGCTTTCTGGGTAAAATGCAATTCATAAGACGGTTTATTGCAAAATTAACCTTGACTTGTGAACCACTGTTTGGTCTCCTGAAAAAAGGAAAGAAATTTCATTGGGATGACCGATGCCAGGTTGTTTTTGAGCAGATCAAGCAGTATCTATAGAACCCACTCGTGTTGTCACCGCCAAAGCCGAGGAAGCTGTTGATTTTGTATCTGTCAGTAACCGACACGACAATGGGCTGCATGCTTGCACAGGAATCTGAGGATAAAGTCGAGAAGGCCATCTATTACTTGAGCAAGAAGATGCTAGAATATGAGACCCATTACACTCTGCTCGAGAAGGCTTGCTTAGTTTTGGTATGGGCTACCAAGAAGTTGAGGCACTACCTATTAGCTCACTTCGTAATTCTGGTTTCGAGATTGGATCCCATCAAATATCTCTTCAAGAAATCAGCGCTTACGGGTAGGCTAGCCCGTTGGTTGTTTCTTCTTTCCGAATTCGATTTGAAGTATATGACTCGTAAGTCTGTAAAAGGGAGAGCGGTAGCGGAGTTCCTAGCCGATCACCCAGTGGAGGGAGATGAAGCAGTAGAGTACCTGTTCCCAGCTGAGGCCATTCTGCAGGTCGAAGAAGAGATTTGGACTATGTACTTTGGAGGCGTCTAACGATGCAAGGTATAGGATAGGGGTGTTGCTGATAGTGCCCAACAATTCCCACATACCTTTAGCTTTCAAACTCCGGTTCAAAGTATCAAACAACGAAACAGAGTACAAGGCATGTATTGCTGGCTTGGAAGCCGCCCTAGAACTAGAGGCAAAATGGTTGGACATCATTAGGGACTCAAACTTGGTTGTGTCTCAAGCGAAAGAAGAGTGGAAGGTTAAAGAAGAAAGAATGAAAATCTATCACCAAACCCTGGACGTTTTGATTCCTAGGTTTGAGAAGCTAACCGTCACGCATCTGTTAAGAGAGAGCAACAGGTTCGCTGACGCCTTATCAACTCTATCTTCCATGATAGACATCCTTTTGGGAGTCCGGATGCGTCCAATCATTATTGAACAGAGGTATGTGTCGGCTTATGAGTTGATTGCCGCAATAGATGAAGTACAAGATTAGAACCCCTAGTATCATGACATTTGGAACTTCTTAGAAAAGGAGGCTTATCCACCAGGGGCAAATGCCAAAGATAAAAGGGCAATACGGCGAATGGCTGCGCAGTTTATCATCTGCGGGGGTAAATGCTACAAACGAGGCCATCTGGGAATGCACAAGTGTAGACGTCCCCGAACGCATCCCGGGGAGGGTGCGACTTCCCCCCGTTCTGGTTCGCTTGCGGGTCTACTACAGTTCGAAGGACTCAAATGTCACGGTTCTTAATCTTGAACCAAAGAGTCCAAATCCGGCAAATCGTTTTGAAAACAGATTTTTTGAAAGAAGTGCCACACATGGACTACTTTGCCAGATACAGAGTCGCCACCTAAATATTTTATTTTTGGGAAATTTAGGAAACCCTGACTCGGTGCCAAAGGCCACGTGTCCGTCATCACCAAAGTTGCCTCGGCTCAGGAACTTGGGTACGATTGGGGAAGATCACTTCGTGAGCACCCCCGCTCGCCCGGTCAAAGACCGGCCTCTACTAACCATGATATCTATTTTTGAAAACATTGTGTGTTCTTATTCCGGTTATTAGCCTAGATTTACTATGTGATGCGCACAGCAAACAAGTATAGACTGAGTCGCCTGAATTGGAACGAAACATTTCATGTTTTGTTTGAAAATGGTTTGATGGTGCTACCCGCAGGTAGGCTAAGACGTGGATTTGCCACCCTCGGGTGGGCTTAGAAAAACATGATTTTGCCACTATCTAGTGGGCTTAAAACAAACAGTCAATGATTTGTTCCACTTCAAATAACTCAACCTCCACCCACAGGCATTCAAGGCAGTTATATCACATAAGCACATAGCCTCATGGTAAGCATGCTATTCATGGCAGTCATTCACACGTATGCAAGGATGCTAGAGCATAAAACTCACCGAGTACTCCAAGCCAAAACAGAAGCTCATTAGAAATCATGCATGATCCTAAGTATACAGAAATGTCTAATGCAACACATGCAAAAATGCAAACTATAGCAGGCTCGGCTATTCTAAACATGGCATATGGAATGCTACAACCAACACGTATTCAATTTGGAATTGAAATACAAATGCAGTTTGTATGATGCGCCGAGCCCGGTGCGTGCAAGACAGATGAATAAATGCAAACATGCTGTTATACTGTATGCTAATTGAAATATGCCATAATCTAACCATCATAAACGGATAAATAAAAGGGAAGAAAGACATGGGGTTGGAAGACATACATCACACTCACGCACACTTATTACAATTATGCCCTCGCGCAGAGGGTCCGAATAAATATACAGTCTCGAATAAAAGAATATTACAGTCCAAATAATACAGTCCAAATAATATACAAATTCCTAATTAATTAACAAATTAAATAAGAAAGCTCTAAAACTAGCATGCAAGCCAAGAACTGCCTTGATTCTGATGAATGATGTATGCCCGGGTGCCTTTGTGCGGAAATCCACGGCGATGCCCCGATTAGCCTCTGTTTTGCAATTATTTCTTGAAAAGCGCGCCAAGCCTCGGAAGACTGCTGATCCTTGATATGCTGCAACAGAGAGTAGGAAAGTGGCATAGCAATGTATTTTCACAAATGTATGCATGTCTCGATCCTCATACCACCAATCACGCATCTCGATGCATGATGGCCGAGGAGCCAATTTACACAACTCAATATAGAATGAATGCATATGAACACTACAACAAAACCTAACTCCATCATGGATAATCCGGAGTGTCGGTGACTTGGGAATTGAGACACGTTAGTCACCACTGAACGTACCTCGTTTCCCGTACCCGGGCTAACTCCTATCCCGAACATGATGCAATATGCATGATATGCGTGAAATGCAACTAAGATACAATCCTAACATACACAATGTTATGGAATGGCATACACGCTACACGAGGTGATATACAACCGAGCATACACAATGCTATAGATGAAATGGCATACGCAATGCAATAATGGGCTTACACCAACATGAGAGAGCCTCAGCCACACTCACATAGGAGGCAATTAGATGAAAATGAGACAACTCGAAATACGTGCACGTGTGCACGTAAACCGAGGACCGAACCTACAGCACGGAATGCCACTCTAATGAGACATGGCAAGACATGGAATATGATATGTAAACATGCAAATTTCAGAGGCAAAATGACATGTAAAACAGCCCCGAAACATGGAGAAATGAAACCCGATGCAAGGAACGAGTCCCGAAACATGGAATTAAGCACATGAAATGGCCTATAGCTATGCAATGCATGCATGATTCGTACATGAAGTGTGAAGACAGAAGATAGGCAGCCCCAAAACAAGCATTTTTATAGTTTGAAGCATGGCCAAACAGTGGGTACAAATAGGGCAAAATTAGCATGCAAAAATGGGGGGGGGGCCAAGAGAGGGGTACAATGGCAAGTGATACATGGAGGTCCCAAACAGTGGTGAGCCCTTCTTCAATGTTGAAGAAGGGCTCAAAATAAGCTACTTCACAGTTTATGATAGAGCTCAAAACAGATTATATATAGGCCAAAAATATCATGCAAAAATATGGCATCCAAGAGGGGTAATGAAGAAAGTGCAACAAGGAGGTCCCAAACAGTGAGGGACCCTTAATGAAAGGTGAAGAAGAGATCAAAAAAACACTACTTTCAGTTTTGGTCGGAGCTCAAAATAGCAAGAAAAATGGCTAAAAAGAATGATACAAAAATGAGCCAAAAAGAGGGAAATGGTAACTCACCCTTGTAGACCAATCTTTAGCAACTTCTTGGACCAAATTTGCTGCCTTCTAGCCTCTGAGAAGACCTCCAAGCTGCTGGAAATGGAAGTGGTGGTGTGGTGCTAGGTGATGGTGTGTAAAAATGGTTAAGAACTTAAGGGGTTTTGAGGTTTAGAGTAGAGAGAGAGAGAAATTTAATGTGGGAGGCTTATACAAAAATTTCTAACCCTTCAACACAGACCTGGGATGCTATATTTATAGGCAAAAGAGGCTGGAAAAGAGGGGGAAAAAAAGGGGGGGAAATATTTCAAGTTTCCCTCCAAAAATTGGCTTAAAGTGAGACAAAGAGGCTAGTGGTAGCTACGGTTCTCAAACCAAAGAGAGCCCTTCGAAAAAGTTGAAGAGGGCCTCAAAACAAGACACTTTCTAGTTTACAACCAAGTCCAACAGAGCCCACAAGTACGCCTAAAATACCGTGCAAAATATACCTAAAAAGAGGTAAAGAGGCAAGTGACAGATGGAGATCTCAAACAATAAAAGGTCCTTAATCAAACATGAAAAGGACCTCAAAATATGACTATCTCAAGTTCGGATCGGAGCCCAAAAATGTAAAATGAAGGTTCGGGAGCCGAAACACGCAATTCGGGGCCCCGAAAGTGCGCTGTTAGGCACTGGAAGTGGTGTCCAACCACGAAGTTGGTCTCTCGGACCACAGTGTCCCTCGAAAGGGAGGAAATAAGGTGTGTGCCAAAAACCAGAGCAAACGGAGGTGGTTAGGCGGTCCCGAACCGAGGCACACGGCCTGACGGCTCCGAAAATCGAGAACCGGGCTCCGAAATGGGAAAAATGGTCTGCGACCACGAAACATAGCCTACGGCCACTGAGAAATGATCTACGAGACCTCTCCCTCCCTTCGGGAAGAGAAAAACAGAGAAAACAGAGCCTGGTTCGCAAACCGAGGCAAAGCACGAAAGAGTCCGGAAGTCCGGAGGCAAGGCTCGCAGCCGAGACTCTGAAACCTCTGGACGAGCACAATATGCAACATCACCAAGCGCTCAATCGGTGACGTCTGAGTCTTAAGGTCGGTCAAAAATGGGGTGTCTACAGTTGCCCCTCTTTGACAGAACTCGAAAGTCATAAGAATGACGGGAGTGAATGTCAAAGCCCAGAGACGACCCATTTTTGACAAGGCCGAAGACTTAGACAAAGCAGACAAGATAGACAAAAATGTGCCCGCAGGCATGCCCGCAGAATGCAAATGATATGCAGGAAGATTTTGATAATTGGACTTATACGCTACGCGAAGCCGATTTGAAAATTGGACTTACACACTACGCGAAGCCGGTTTGAAGATTGGACTTATACGCTACGCGAAGCCGGTTTGAAGATTGAACTTACACGCTACGCGAAGCCGGTTTGTATGCAAAACAATGTAATGTACTAACAAGTACAGGTGAGGTGCATAAGACAGTTGAATGAAATCTTGAGGAAGGAACAAAGAGAGAAACGTAGGGACTTATCCCAGTGTTTCAGAGTGGTTTAAGCATTGGAACGTATTCCAAATGCTCTTAACCAAAGAGGGGGGAACAGAGGGATGTATCCCGGAGGTTAGGGACGTAAGACAGCGCGAATGAAATGCTGAGGAAGGAACAAAGAGAGAAACGTAGGGACTTATCCCAGTGTTTCGGAGTGGTTTAAGCATTGGAACGTATTCCAAATGCTCTTAACCAAAGAGGGGGGAACAAAGGGATGTATCCCGGAGGTTAGGGACGTATCCCAAAGATTAGGGACGTATCCCAAGGATTAGGGACGCATCCCGAAGGTTAGGGACGTATCCCGAAGGTTAGGGACGTATTCCAAAGGTTAGGGATGTATCCCAGATATTAGGGACGTATCCCAGAAATTAGGGACGTATCCCAAAGATTAGGGACGTATCCCAAAGGTTAGAAAAGAAGGAGAAACATAGGGACGTATCCCAATATTCTACAAGGAATGTGAAACATAGAGACGTATCCGGTGTTCCGCAAGGAATGTGAAACATAGGGACGTATCCCGGTGTTCCGCAAAGAGAGGAGAAACGTAGGGACGTATCCCGGTGTTTCGAACACTTTTAACCGAAGAGGGAGAGACATAGGGACGTATCCCGGTGTTTCAGAATGGTGTAAGCATTGGAACGTATTCTGAACGCTTTTAACCGAAGAGGGAGAAACATAGGGACGTATCCCGGTGTTCCAGAATGGTGTAAGCATTGGAACGTATTCTGAACGCTTTTAACCGAAGAGGGAGAAACATAGGGATGTATCTCGGTGTTTCAGAATGGTGTAAGCATTGGAACGTATTCCGAACGCTTTTAACCGAAGAGGGAGAAACATAGGGACGTATTCCGGTGTTCCAGAATGGTGTAAACATTAGAACGTATTCCGAACGCTTTTAACCGAAGAGGGAGAAACATAGGGACGTATCCCGGTGTTTCAAAATGGTGTAAGCATTGGAACGTATTCCGAACGCTTTTAACCGAAGAGGGAGAAACATAGGGACGTATCCTGGTGTTTCAGAATGGTGTAAGCATTGGAACGTATTCCGAACGCTTTTAACCGAAGAGGGAGAAACATAGGGACGTATCCCGGTGTTTCAGAATGGTGTAAGCATTGGAACGTATTCCGAACACTTTTAACCGAAGATGGAGAAACATAGGGACGTATCCCAGTATTCCGAAATGGTGTAAGCATTGGAACGTATTCCAAATGCTTTTAACCGAAGAGGTCTAACCCGTCGCACGCGCGAGAAGAAAGAGTGATAATTGCAAGTGAAAAGGTGCATAACAATGCAGGTGAAGTGTGCATAACAATGCAAGTAATGAGCATAACAATGCTAACAGATGTGCACAACAATGCAATTACTCCGAAGGGGCAATTACTCCGAAGGGGTCAAACATTCCAAATGCTTTTCAATCTCTAGAATTGATGTTATTGGGGCAATTACTCCGAAGGGGTCAAACGGGCATGAGTATATCCTGGTGGCAATAGACTACTCTACAAAATGGGTCGAGGCCCAATCCTACGCAGTGCTGAAAGCGTCACATGTAGCTAAGTTCATCAAGAATAATATCATCTATCGTTATGGGGTCCCGAATGAGATCATCTTGGACAATGGTTCCCACTTCAAGAAGGAAGTGATCGACTTGTTGGAGAAATACAACGTGACTTTTCATAAGTCATCCACATATTGGCCGCAAACCAACGAAGTTATTGAGGCTGCCAACAAGAACATCAAGCACATTCTACAAAAGATGGTGGAAACCTATAGGGACTGGCCAGATAAGCTGTCATTTGCTCTTTGGGGCTACAGAACATCAATTCGAACTTCTACTGGGGCAACTCCGTATTCTCTAGTTTATGGGATGGAGGCTGTTTTGCCGATTGAAGTTGAGGTTCCGTCGCTGTGGGTTATGGCTGAGTGCCAGATAGTAGAAGCGGATTAGCAACAGAGTAGGTTCGAGGAACTAATGTTGTTCGATGAGAGGAGGTTGAAAGCACTGTACCATGTCCAAGGTTATCAACGCAGAATCGCCAGGGCTTTTAACAAGAAAGTTAAGTCCAGGAATCTGAAAGAAGGGGATTTAGTGCTCAAAGACAACCAAGCTCACATCCACGACCCTAGGATCAATTTCAAACCCAATTGGACTGCTCCTTACATCATCAAATCTATTTGGTCGGGTGGAGTTGTCATTCTTATGGACTTACATGGCCTCGAATTCTCCCAACCAATCAACATGGACAAGTTGAATAAATATTACCCTTGAGTGGCTCGCTAGGCCGAAAACCCGAAATGGCGACTTAGGCAAAAGTTAGAGCACAAAAAAATTTGAAATAAGAAAAACTGAGCTCGCAAGGTTGAAAACCCAGAAAGGGCGGCCTTGGCAAAAGTTAGAGCGTAAAAGGAGAGTGTTAACACTCGAGTGAACCCGAATTGAACTACGTAAGGCTTGATTCCTATCTTTGGGATATGTAGGCAACTTCATTCTGAAGTCCAATCATAAACACTTCCAAATCAACTGTGTCCATGTGATTGTTTTGGCCATCTTTGTCTTTTCTGCATCCAAGAGTTCGGTTGTGATCTTTGCTATCATAGTTGGTTACAATGCAATGCTATGCAGACAAGGGGCAACTTTCCAGTTATTGGATTTGGGGTTGTACATCTCAATGATAGATGCTGGGTGTGTCCAGTTGTGATCCTTATCGAAAATGGTTTTGAAAAGTTTTAATAAAAGTTGATTTTGTTCAAATTAATCTTTTTACAACTTAGACCATTTTTGGACTAAAAGGAAAATTTTCAGTACCCACAACCTTCAATTTCATTGATTTCAATACAGAGTTCTCTACCTCTTGATACAAATCGAAGTTGTTTTTTATTACATTCAAAAGGAAAACTTGAAAGTACATATTAAAGCAATAAACTTGGGGCATAGTTGAGTAAGGTGTTCCTGCGTCCCCTCCCAGAGCTTGTGAAAGCTTCAGATGCTAAAGTAGGCCCGGTTTGCGCCTCATCTTCAAGCCAAGCTATGCATTCGCCAGAAAGGGCGCAACTGAAAGTAGGAGCAGGAGCCAGAAGTTCTTTTGTCCTCCGTGCAGTGGAATCTCGAACTAGGTGTGAGCCTCGGATCAGAAATAAAGCTGGGTACTCTATCCCCTCTTTTGGGCAAGTCTGGTCCTGTCCACACTGACACTGGAATCTAAATGGAAAGTAGAAGGCACGGTGTGTTAAGCCAATTAATTGAATGCTAGGTTGGCGAGACATGTTGTAGCTCATCTCAGGAAGATCAAACCAAGGGCTACGCCAAGCAATGTCAACAGCGGACCTGTTGCACATCCAATGGCACCACCACCCCTCGTTTGGGAAATCGACTCGCCGTTGGCGAAAGAAGTAGCTGCACGCTGAATATGCAAGACAAGAGTCCACTACCTTCAACTTGTCCATGAGCCATACCTGGGGAGGGATGAAAAATAAGAGAGATTAAAGAATAGAGAAATGTATGTGGAGAGAAAAAGTGAGAAAGGGTTTTGAGAGAAAAACAGAGCCTGAGGGCCGAGTGATGTAAGAAACATATGTGAGAAGGGTGGGAAGCATTACTTGCAAGGGTAGTGGACTTCCTGCAAACCTAGTCGTCTCTCGGCGATGGAAAACATCCAGGGCCATCAAAGTCTTGGCTAGTGTCGAGCCAATGGAGCTCTTGCCCTCCTTTAAACCTTGGGCAACTTCCATCAAGCGAATGCTAGACCCTCCGAAGCTAGGGGCACGCAGAAAATGAACCAACATACATAAGCAAAGGGCATGCTGCCGAAAACTTTGCCGAAGACGATCACCACGGTTGCCGGCGTCAGAAAATCGATGAATCAAGTTGCGGATATCCAACTCTCCGTTGTGAACTAAAGATCAAGCATCATGTAAAGTGAGCCCACATATTCGTCCTAAAGCTTGGATGTGGCCAAAACGGGACTGGGGCAAGATTTCCTCGTCACGCCAGAATTCCATCAAAGCTTGGAATTCTTCGATTGTGAGACATATCTCTTGTCCCCCGAAGCTAAACACATGCGTAATCGGGTTCCAACATCTAGCCGCGACGTAGAGGAACGGAAAACACAGTGGAGTACGACTCAGCGGGAATAGTACATTTATCCCGAAACCTCAGAAATTCAACTTTTCCGAGCCATCTAAAGTTGCAATCCAAGTCGAAATTTTTTCATTAAAGAATGTCTCCATTTATGGCAAACATAGAGGTGAATTGAAAAAACCACGAAGCTGGAGTTTTTGTAGAAGATAAGGTGCTGAGTGGAAGATAGGTGGTAGCAATCTAGAGGTTTCCTGCACTGATGGCCGACCGACCACTTTTCTAGCCGACCAACCAGTACTAGTAGCCGACAACCACTTTTGATGGCCGACAGCATTTGTTTATGGCCGGTGGCCTCCTATTTTGCCCTCTGGGCCGTCCATGTGTTGAAAGTGCTAAGAGCCTATCTTTTGTTCCACTCTTGGTGCATTTCTTCTGTCTCTCTTTAAGAATTTTGTTGAATTGCTTATCGAGTTATTGTTTTGCTTATAGAGTTGTCAAATTGCTTATCGAATTGTTGTTTTGCTTATCGAGTTGTCGAATTGCTTATCGAGTTGTATTTGTTTTGATTGTCGAGTTGTTGTTTTGTTCATTTAGTTGTTTACTCTGTTTGTTATGTGTTGGTTGGTTCATTACCTGATTAAGCAGTTGCCAATACAATATTCAGTTTCTATCAATCTTGTTTTCCTGAAAAATGGTGCGATGCGATGAATGCTCAGAATGCCAAATATAACACTTTTTTTAATCAAAAACCTGTTTTCATTCCGATCATGGTTTCTTTTTACAAAAAGAGTACAAAGTTTTTAAGAAAATAAAACTACCTAAGGCTGTATAATGTGCTAACACAACTAGCAAAAAGAAAACTAAGTAAAAACATCTGAATCGGTGCCAGCCACCTCAGGATCAAGAGGCCCTCTTCGTCCTTTTCCTCGGTAGGGCAGACTCAAAGCTATCACCATCGGCGCCACTATTTGAATCTGAGCCCGAGCCTGATCCAGAATTGCCTCCGCTCCCCCCCTCGGAGCCCTCATCAGCATCTCCGCTCCCCTCCTCGGAGCCATCCTCAACATTGCCACCGTCCTCAGAACCCGAGCCGGTGCCGTTGCCTTCACCCTCAGATGACTCTGATTGCGGGCTCGCTAGCTCCTCGTCCCCATCTCTCATCATCATCCAGGATAGGTCAGCTGTGCGTCGGAGACCCTCGTCTCTCTCTCTCTGCTATTAGGGAAGGCACTGAAGGTCCTGCTGTGGCTCCCACTGGGGCGTCCGATGGGGCTGGCATCTGAAAAGGGACCTGAAAAGGATAGTTTGTCAAATGGATCAGTTATGGTATATATTGGATACAAAGATGATTGTAGTGTTGTATGCAGTGTGTGGGAGTAGTGTATCAATGCAGTGTTGTTAATGTAATGTAGTCAGATCAGTATGGAGCAGATTGCAGTCGAAATGCTAATGTATCAGAAGAAAAGTTCATGACATAAAGTGTAAACTGAAGGAAACTTACCGGAATCCTGTAGAGACTGAGTAAGTGCATGCTCGTCTGAACCATCCTCATCAGAGAAGCCACTAGCTCGAGAGCCTGTCCGGTGTACTCTATGGATGCCTGTGAATGTGTTGAGATGATCAGCGGTCTACAAAGCATAAATTGAAATAAATAGAATGTGCAAAATGTAAAGTATAGTACATACCGGGGTCGGGCCTTGAACTCCGACAAGCTCGGTCCAGCTTGGCAGTGCTCGATGGAAATCTGGTAAGCCTCCCCCGTGGGTCACCAGCAAGTCATTGTAGTAGGCAGCTTTGGCCATCCTACCCTCTGCCTCGTCTGAGAACCTCTCCTGTCATGAACCCGAGATACCCTAGATCCTCCTACTCTCCCTCCTACAGCTGGAGCTCTAACTCTCTCACCTCCGTGGGCGCTAGTCAGAGGCGGCATGAGGTATGTTTGGATGAAGGCAGTGTAATCGCCTCTCAAGCTCAAGAAGTCAAGATCCCAACCTCTAGTGAAATCGATCATCTCTCAGATAGTGTATCTCTGTGATCCTCATATATGTGGGAGGTGGCATCGGAACCACTGGCTCGGGCAAGCCAAGGCTCTGTCGCAGGAATTGCTCTCCTAAGAACCACGCCCGACAGACTAGGCCCCCAAGCAAGATTCGAAATCAAGAAGCCTCCCGAGCGTTAGCAAACTGATCTCGGACCCTATTAGGCATCACTGCCCATGGCTGCCAAGTGATCTGCAAATAGTGAATATATGGACTGTTAGCTGCCATTATATATACAATATGATGTAGAGCTGAAATAACTGTAAGATTTGAATTACCTCTGCTGCGGTGACGGTGTCGAAGAATCGGCAGAAAAATGAGAATGACTCTCGGGGCCTCCACTAGCATCTCCCGTCGTATCTGTGCGAGTACAGCACCATAGGTGGTATCTCCACCTCTGGCTCTGGGGCGAGCCTCGGAAAATAGCCTTGCACCTATAGTTGCAGAAAGTGGAAGGATAACAGTGAGTATATATTAGATGAACACAAAGAATGCAAAGCAAAAAGCAGACAATGTGTGTAGTGTACAAATAATATAAAGCAGAAAGCAGACAGTGTGTGCAGTGTACATATAATGTAAAGTAGAAAGCGGTGTAAAGCAGATAGTATGTGCAGTGGTGATAATGTAAAGCGTAAAGCAGATTGTGTAATGCAAAGGTATTGCAGGTGTCTAGTATACGAAATGCAAAGCAGAAATGTAAAGCAGAAGGGTAGGACGTACCTGTGCCCTTCAAGAACCTCCTAGCAGATGCGCTCGTGGAGGTGAAGCTCATGTACCGTATAGTGTGGCCAAGCTCACACGCCCAAATCGAGAATTGACGCAAGACAGATCCACCAGTAGCCATAAAGTATAGCTCAATCTGTTCGCCGGCCATGAATAGAGTAGTGCCAAACAAAAACATGAGAAAACCTCGGGCATAGTCCTCACGGGTCGTCGGCACTGTCCCTCTGAAATGATCAGCGAACCATGTATATCGCACCATCCTTGATCAGGAGATAGGTGGGCGAATCCCCAGCAGGTAGATCTGAGCGGCCTCCCACTCACCCATGTCTGTGTCGTAAGGAATCGAATGACCCCCAACCGCTATACCGGTGAGCATAGAGAAGTCAAAGGGAGTCATCGTCATCTCTCCTGCTGTAGAGAAGTGGAGGGAATCAGTGGTATCCCACCACCTCTTTACTAAAGCGCCCAGTAGAGGCCGGCTCACAATGAGACGTGAGAGCCCCATGCAAAATGCGCCGAAGCCGGCCTCGTCGATGATGTGATGGATGGCGTCAAGAAGCTCCATATACCACTCCCTCGGGAAGGTGGTCTTGTATCCACGAATGGCATGTGAATCCCCTGGAAGGAGGACAAGCAGATGCAAGGCAGTGTAAAAAATACAATGCAAGGATATGTTCAGGACAAGCAAATGCAAGGCAGTGTAAGAAATACAATGCACGGATGCGTTTGGGATGAACAGATGAAAGTAGTGTGAGCTATACAAGAAATGCAACCTACAGTGCGAAAAAAGAGAAAATGTATACCTCGGAGGCGCCATGGGATAAATGTGACTCCGGCTTGCGTAGCAGGAGGTCCTCCAGTGCACCTCGCGCAAACCCCCTGAACTGGCGGATGCTATCGAGAGGTAGCACGTGTTCCTCAGGATAGTACGTCTAACGGTCGAATACTGAACGGTAATGGCTCGAACTCTGGATCCATCTCCATCCCCGGAGGAACTCTGTCGTGTGGGATGTCGTCCGCCATCTCAAAGAAAGATGAGAGAATGGTCGAAAATGTGGAAAATGGGCGAAGAATGCCAAAAGTCAACAAAAAGTCAACTCTGAGGGAGGAAAAATGGAAGAAAAGGTCAGGGCTCGAAAGAGGGTACTGAAATCAAGGGTAACTCAAGGGAAACAAACCCCGAGTGATTGAAGTCAAGAAGGAAGCACCGAAATCACTTTTTAATTGGTTCAAAACCAGATTGGGTGCTGAAAATTAAGGAAGAGGTCACCAAGCAGATCGAGGCAGGTTTCTTGTTAGTATCTGAGTATCCAACTTGGTTGGCCAACATCGTCCCAATACTGAAAAAGGATGGTAGAATCTGGGTGTGTGTAGACTTCCAGGACTTGAACAAAGCAGGCCCGAAGGATGACTTTCCTTTGCCGCACATTGATGAGTTGGTGGATTTCACCGTGGGCCATGCATTGCTATCCTTTATGAATGGGTTTTCCGGGTACAACCAGATTCTGATGACGCCCGAGGACAGAGAGAAGACTGCATTCACTACACCGTAGGGTACTTACTGCTACCGGGCTATGCTGTTTGGGTTGAAAAATGCTGGAACTACCTATCAGAGGGCTACGACCACCATTTTGCATGACATGATCCACAAAGAGGTTGAGGTGTACGTGGACAACATGATTGTCAAGTCTAAAGAAAGAGAAGGCCACTACACCGCCTTAAAGAAATTCTTTCAACGGATCAGAGAATACAAGTTAAGATTAAACCCGCGGAAATGCACCTTCTCTGTAACGGCAGGAAAAATGCTAGGCTTTTTGATCACACAGAGGGGCATTGAAGTAGATCCTTCCAAAATCAAGGTCATCCTATAAATGCCACCACCAAGGACTGAAAAGGAGGTGCGAGGCTTTCTGGGCAAAGTGCAATTCATAAGACGGTTCATTTCCAAATTAACCTTGACTTGTGAACCACTATTTGGTCTCCTGAAGAAAGGAAAGAAATTTCGATGGGATGATCGATGTCAATTCGCCTTTGAGCAAGTTAAGCTGTACCTCTAGAATCCGCCTGTGTTGTTGCTGCTAGAGCCGGGGAAGCCTTTGATTTTGTATTTGTCAGTGACAGACACGACTATGGGATGCATGCCCACTAAGGAATCTAAAGATAGGGTGGAGAAAGCCATCTACTACTTGAGCAAGAAAATGCTAGAATACGAGACCCGCTATACTCCGTTAGAGAAAGCTTACCTAGCCTTGGTATGGACTACCCAGAAGTTAAGGTACTACTTGTTAGCTCACTCTGTAATCCTGGTTTTGAGATTAGACCCCATCAAATATCTCTTTGAGAAACCAGCACTTACGGGTAGACTAGCTTGGTGGTTGCTCCTTTTATTCGAATTTGATCTCAAATATGTCACCCACAAGTCGGTCAAGGGAAGAGCTGTAGTAGAGTTCCTGGCATACCACCCGGTAGAAGGAGATAAGGCAATGGAATACTTATTCCCAGATGAAGCTATTCTGCAAATTGAGGAGGAAACTTGGATGATGTACTTTGACAGAGCGTCCAATCAGTACGGTTATGAGATAGGTGTGTTGCTGATAACACCCGACGATTCCCATGTGCCTTTAGCCTTCAAACTCCAGTTCAAGGTGTCTAATAATGAAGCAGAATATGAAGTGTGTATTGCTGGTTTAGAAGCCGCCCTAGAACTAAGGGCAATAAGATTAGACGTCATCAGGGACTTGAACTTAGTTATTTCTCAAATGAACGGAGACTGGAAAGTCAAAGAAGAAAAGATAAAGGTTTACCATCAGACCTTGGACGTTCTGATTCCTAGGTTTGAAAAGCTAACTTTCACGCATCTACTGAGAGAGAACAATATGTTCGCTAATAGTTTAGTAACTCTATTTTTTATGATAGACATCCCACTTGCAGTCCGGATGTGTTGATTATCATCGAGCAGAAATATACGCTGGCTTATGAACTATTGCTGCGATAGATGAAGTGCAAGATAAAAAACCCTGGTACTACGATATTTGGAATTTCTTGGAAAATGAGACATATCCAGCAGGGGCAAATGCCAAGGACAAAAGGGAATACAACGAATGGTCGTCCAATCTATCATATGCGGAGGTAAACTGTATAAAAGAGGTTATTTGGGAATGCACAAGTTGTGTGTCGAAGAAGAGGAATCAAAGTGCCTGATGGAGGCCATCCATGGAAGAGAGTGCGGGGCACACATAAACGGAGTGATGCTAGCCCAGAAAATTCTAAGACAAGGTTACTACTAGTCCACTATGAAGGAGGATTGTATTGGTTTTGTTCGACGATGCCACAAATTCCAAATTCATGCCAATCACATGAATATCCCACCATCAAAACTGTACAACATGACTTCGCCATGGCCTTTCTTAGTCTGGGGAATCGACGTTATCGGTGCAATCATGCCAAAAGGATCGAATGGGCATGAATATATCTTGGTGGTGATTGATTATTTTACAAAATGGGTGGAAGCTCAATCCTATGCGGTGTTGAAGGCATCGCATGTGGCTAAGTTTATCAGAAACAATATCATTTACCGGTACGGAGTCCCAAACGAGATCATATCAGATAATGGCTTCCACTTTAAGAAATAAGTAATAGACTTGTTGGAGAAATACAATGTGGCATTTTATAAGTCATCTACATATAGGCCGCAAACTAATGGAGCTGTTGAAGCCGCCAACAAGAACATCAAGAACATCTTGCAGAAGATGGTTGAGACCTACAAGAACTGGTGAGATAAATTGCCATTCGCACTTTGGGGCTATAGAACTTCGATCCGAACATCTATAGGAGCAACTCCTTATTCTCTCATTTACAAGATGGAAGCCGTTTTGTCATTAAAATAGAAGTCATGTCGCTACGAGTTATGGCTGAGTGTCAGATAGCAAAGGCGGACTAGTAACAGAGTAGATTTGAGGAGTTAATGCTATTTGATGAGAAAAGGCTAAAAGCATTGTATCATGTTCAAGGCTACCAGCACAAAATTGCCAGGGCTTTTAACAAGAAAGTTAAGTCCTAGAATCTCAAAAAATGAGACATGGTGCTGAAAGACAACCAAACTCTCATTTATGACTCTAAGGGCAAGTTCAAACCCAATTAGACTGGTCCTTACATCATCAAAGCTATCTGGTCAGGTGGAGCAGTTATTCTCATAGACTTAGATGGCTTAGAATTTTCACAACCGATCAACATGGACAAGTTGAAGAAATACTATCCCAGAGAGGCTCGCTAGGCCGAAAACCCGAAAGGGCGACCTAGGTAAAAGTTAGAGCATGAAAAATTAGAAATAAAGAAAAACTGAGTTCATAAGATTGAAAACCTTAAAGGGGCGACTTTGGCAAAAGTTAGAATGCAAAAGAATAGAGTTAATACTCGAGTGAACCTGAACTGAACTATGTAAGGCCTGATTCCCATCTTTGAGATATGTAGGCAACTTCATCTTGAAGTTCGACCGTAACCATCTCCAATTCAACTGTTCTGTCTATTTTTCAGATCAGGTTATCTTTGTCCTTTATCTGTTAGTTCAGTTGTGATCTTCATTGTAGAAAGAAAAGATGGTTATAATGCAGAGCAGTAGTGGTATTCAATCAGGGACATTTATGATCTTTTGATTTAGGGTTGTACATCATGAGGATTGATTCCGTGCGTGTCAGGTGGTGATCCTTTTCGAAAATGGTTTTGGAAAGTTTTAATAAAAGTTGATTTTGTTCAAAATTATACCTTTTACAACTTAGACCATTTTTTGACCAAATGGGAAATTTTTAGTGCTCACAATTTAATTCCATTGATTTCAACATAAAGTTCTCCAACTCTCCAATATAAATCAAAATTGTTTTTATTACATCATAAAACTTGAAAAGAAAGGTCAAAGCAATAAACTAGGGACATAAGTGAGTCAGGTGCTCCAACGTCCTTTGCTCGTGCTTGTGGAAGCTTCTAAAGCCAAAGTGGGCTCGACTTTTGCCTCATTCTCGAGCCAAGCCAAGCACTCGCCAGAAAGGGAAAAACTGAAACTAAAGCAGGGGCCAAAAGCTCTCTCGTCCTCCAAGCAGCGAGGTACCTAGCCAAGTGTGAGGCACAAATCGGAAATGAAGTCGGGTATTCTACCCCCTCCTCTGGGCAGGTCTAATCATGCCTGAACTAGCATCTAAACCGGAAAAGGAAATAGAACACGCAATGCATGAGGCCGATCAACTGCATGCCAAGCTGTCGAGCCATGCTGTAACTTATCTTGGTCAGATTAAGCCAGGGGCAATGCCAAGCTATGTCGATTGTAGACTTGCTACACACCCAGTTGCACCACCATCCCTCGTTGGGAAAATCCACTAGCCGGTGGCGGAAGAAATAAGCTCGAACTAAGTACTCGAGGCAAGAGTCTACTACCTTTAGCTTATCCATAAGCCATACTTTGGAAGGATGAAAAATAAGAGAGATTAAAGAATAGAGAGATGAATGTTAAGAGAAAAGTAAGAAAAGGGCTTTGAGAGAAAAATAGAACGAAAGTGCCGAGTAATGTGAGAAATACATATGAGAAATGGTGGGAAACAATACCTGAAGAAGTAGTGGACTCCTTGCAAATCTAGTAGTCTCTCGCCGATGAAAAACATTTAAGCCTATCAGAATCTCGGCCAACGCCAAACCAATGCAACTCTTACCTTCTTTCAAACCTTGGGCTACTTCGACCAACCGAATACTGGATCTGCCGAAACTAGGGACAAAAAAGAAATAAGCAAGCATACATAAGCAAAGGGTATGTTACCGAAAACCTCATCAGAGGAGGTCTCCTCTGTCACCAATGTCAGAAAATCAATGAATCAAGCTGTATGTCTAGCTCTCCGCTGTGGGCCAAAGATCGAGCCTCGTACAAAGTGAGCCCACACATCCGTCCCAAAGCTTGGACGTGGCCAAAATAAGGCTGAGGCATGATTTCCTTATCGCGCAGGGTTTCCATCAATGCCCGAAATTCTTCAAGAGTCGGGCACATTTATTGTGTTCCAATGCGAAATACATGCGTAATCGGATCCCAGCATCGGGCCACGGCATGAAGGAATGGAAAGCAAAGCGGAGTGTGGCTCAACAGGAAAAGTACATTTATGCCGAAACCTCGAAAATTTACCTTTTCTGTGCCGTCTAAAGTAGCTATCCAATTCGTGAGCTTCTCGGTAAGGAAAATCTCCATTTATGGAAGAAATAACAGCAAAATGAGGTTCTGGAGAAGAAATCATGAAGGAGAACCTTTTATAAAAGATAAAGCTGTGAGTGGAAGCCAGCTGTCAACAATCTGGATGTTCTTCACACTTGTGGCCAGCAGGCCATGAATGGTGGCCGGCAACTCCCATCTCTGGCCGGCAGCTCTCCTTTCTGGCCTGCCGTCCACCTGTGTGCTGAGCAGTGTTAGAAGCATGTGTTTTGTCTCGATCTTTGTATTTTGAGGTCTTGTTTTGAGTCTTTTGGTTTTAGCAAGTGTTTATATTTGTATTTGAGTTGTTTTTGCCGTGTTTATTGAGTTATATTTTGTATTTCTTATTTTGGTTATTGGTCGGCTCATTACCCAATTAAGAACATTGTTTCGATCTTGGCAAATTCGATTCCATGTCCATTTCATGCAAATATGGTGCTCATGATGCAAAAAAAAATGACAACACTTTTCATAAAAACTGCGAGGTTGTATTCCGATCATGGTTTTTACAAAAGAGGAGTACAAGTTTCAAAAGCAAAAATAAAACCTATGTGAAGCTATACATGTGCTAATGCTACCAAATAAAAAGAAATTAAGAAAAAAATACAAAAATATCAGTGCCGGTCATCTCAAGCTCGAGAGGTCCTCTTCGTCCTTTTCCTCGAAAGGGACTCGGGAGCACTATCTCCATCAGCATCGCTGTCAAAATCAAACTCTGAACCAGAGCCGATATCATCTCCACTCCCTGCCTCAGAGCCCACCTCAGCGTCACCTCTACTCTCGGATCCCGAGCTAGCATCATTATCTCCACTCTCGGATGACTCAGAATGTCGACTCATTGCCTCCTCGGAGTCACTAGTCTCAACATCATCGTCGCTCAAAATGGGCTCTGAGGGACTGCTCTTGCCTCAAGTGCCAATATTCCTGCCTCGACCGCAGCTCATATCTCGACCACGAGCTGGGGCCTATCTCTCTCTTCTCCCTGCTGCTGGAAGAGGTACTACTAGTACTGGTACTCCTGCTGCAGCTGGTGCCCTCAGTGTAGATGGAATCTGGAAAAAATAGTTGTCAACATATTAGCTACAGTGTGTGTATCAGATACAGGCATAGTATGCAGAATAAGTGTCATGCAGAAATCAAAGACAGTATGAGTATAGTGTATGAGTGCAGTGTGCCAGTGTAGTGTATCAGTGCAGTTTGGTGAAGGCTACAATTGAAGTACCGATGTATCAGTGAAATATGATAGCATGATGCACAACATAGTTAGTAATAAAATGCATCTAATTGAAGGAAATTACCGGATCCGTAGAAACCAAACAGATCTCCTCCTTCGCACCATGCCCATCGAGAAGCCACCAACTTGAGGAGGCTCTCTGTATACTCTATGGGTGCCTGCAAGTGCATTTGGATGATCAATGTCTGGAATAAACATATCAGAAATCGAAATATGGGGTGCAAATTGTAAAGTGTGGTTCATAGCTAAGACATGCCTCGAACTCCGAGATATTCATGCCCGCCTTTCTTTGGCTCGTCGAACCGTAGCAGTCCCGGTCGGCCAAAGATATGAGCATAGTGAGAAGCTCCAGAAAATGGGTAGTGTGCTCAACGGGGGGATCCCTTCTAGTATGCGCCCTGGTCGCCCGAGTCACCTCACCCGCCACGGGAACCCCCACTCCCTTGCCTACCTGACCGCCCGTCAGAGGAGACATAAGGTGAGTCTAAATGAATGTTGTGCAGTCGCTCTTTCCTCTGAAGAAGTCAGTGTCTAGGCCTACTATGAACTGTATGATCGCATCAACCGGCAGACTATCTACTATCCTCATAGATGCTAGGGGTGGCATTGGAATGACTGGATTAGGCGAGCCCACGATCTGACGTACAAATCTCTCGCTCAGAAACCAGACCCAGCAGACTGGGCCCTCCAGCAGAATCCAGAAGTGAGATGTGCCCCAAGCTCCCGTATACTAGTCTCTCACCCCAGTCGGTATTGTCACCTAGGGTTGCCACGTGATCTGCAAACAATGAATGTACAGATTGTTAGTCGCCGTCAGTTGCCAAAGTATGAATCAAAACAGTAGTAAAGAAAAAATGACTGTGAGTTTCAAGTTACCTCGACACCGGCCATTGTATCAAAGTAACGGCGGAAGAAGGCGAAGGTCTCACAACTCTGGCACCAACACCGACTGTCGTATCGTCACGAGTAAGGAACAACAAGGGGATCTATCACGACCCAAACCCGCCCCTATAGGTTTGGCACCGTAACCGGCCAGTAATCCGAGGATTACCTACGGCCTCTGAACATATTAACAAAATATAAGGGGCTAGCGGAAGCAAATAATAATATACAACGTCCATTGAGCTGTGCAGACTTATATGAGACAGAAACATTTTAAACTTTTTATATATACATATATACACATTAACTTTAAGTCACCATATATACACAGATTAGACCAAAAAGGAACTTAGCCCTATTTACAAAATACCCAAGACTTGCTTAACCAAACACGAAAACCGAACTTAAACTTTAAGTTATTAAGCAATAACCACTTGACACATTCGGAACCTCCACGAGAGGCACATTAGTTGGCTGACAAGACAGATTCTAGATAGATGCCTCTAAGCCTGGCCACGCGCCTGATCACCAACATACATAAATAATACAGTAAGCTAAAGCCCAGTGAATAATAACAGAGTAAAGGGTTTAATGAATGATGTCCATCACAGAGTTAGAAATCAGAGTTTATATCAGAAACACAGTCTTATTAGAAATAGAGCCTTATGCATATTCAGATTTCCAATCAGAAATAGATTCAGATACATGCTCATATTCATAATCAAACTCAGATTTTGCGTAAGATCATATGTGGTACACCCATTAGCTATCAGATCAGGCAGGTCCTAAGACCACAACAGGCAGGTCCGAAGACCACAACAGGTAGGTCCGAAGACCACAAACAAAGATGGTACCAACAACCACAAAGGTCCATATCTTGGGCGCAAGTAGCCATGGTATTGTTACCCCCAGGCAAGGGCCATAGGCCACCGTATTGTTACCCCTGGGCGAGGGCCATCGGCCAATACCGAAGACCACAAACAAAGATGGTACCAACAACCACAAAGGTCCATATCTTGCGCGCAAGTAGCCATGGTATTGTTACCCCCAGGCAAGGGCCATAGGCCACAGTATTGTTACCCCCGGGTGAGGGCCATCGGCCACGGTATTGTTACCCCCGGGCGAGGGTCGTCGGAACTAAGGGTGCCACAAATACTTTTCAGAAAACTGGACATTCATTCATTCATTTCCAACATATCATAGCTTTTCAAGAACCAATCATTCCGTATCATAGTATACTGAAAATATATAACATTGAACATAACTTTACAAAGTTATTACTCACAGAGGGCTGCAGAGGCAAATCAAACAGACTGGATATATCAGATAAATCGGGCAGACAATGGCGCGTGACCTACACAAACATATAACATATACACATTGAAATACAATATTACTCCCTCGATTAAACTTGTCCTTTCAAGTCTCTAGTCTGTATAGTCCGAAGTTCTACTACGTTTATTCTTTCTCAATTAAGTAAACTGGGTTCTTAATTCACATATTCTTTCATTACTAAGTCATTCTTTTCCAAATAGATTGATCCTTTACTTGGCTTCTTAAACAATTACCACACGATCAATGATTTATTCCTTAACTAACCAATCTGTGTTGATTAGTAGCTTATTAATCTTTATTGAGTCATAAATCATGTCTAGAATGTATTGGAAAGAGATGAGGATAAAAATATGAACTAAATGCAACTTTTCAAAATGTGCTGAAAATGGGGTCTTCGCTCGAGCGCCACTTTGGTCGCTTGAACGAACTGTAAAATTTGAAAAACTACTGCGAGCTTGATTTTCACACTCGAGCGGGACTTCCCTCGCTCGAGCGAACAACGAAAATTTCGAAATTCTAAAATTGAAATTAAAGTTCAAATTTGGTATTCAAAGCTTCAAAACATGCACTTTAGTATACCAACATAGAAAACCATTTATTAAAGTCATAAATTGCTAAATCACTTATTCAAAAATCATTTATTCAAAATCATGCCCCAATTGCCAAATCTAGTTTGAAATCATTTTCTCCATATCAAGCCAAATCCCAACTCAAAATGATTAACTTCTAACTTAATCTCCATAAATTGAACATGGCTCCAAACTCTCATTTTCTTGCCAATTTTCCTAGCAAACATTGCATACATGTAATTCAAATAAAACTAACTAATTTAATATATTCAATAACATGTTTAAATCAAATAAAACTCTTAAATTACCTTACATGCATGGATTAGAGGTTAAAATCAAACCAAATTCCTTCCATACTTTTGAATCCAAATCAATTTTTTCTTCATTTTACTAATTCCTCTTAAATCATGAAATTGAAATTATAAACTCTTTTAAAGAAATAATTACATATGCAAAACATTTATCAAAACCCTACTAATTCTACCTTATTAAGCTCCAACCATAATTAAACTCTTAATTTACACCAAAACTCAATCACAAACTTATATTCTTTAAATTATGGATTAATTTCTTAACTTACTTCACATGCATGGGTTAAAAATTTAATTATGAACCCAAAACTTTATCTAACATTAAAAATTTTCATAAACTTGATTCTTATCAAACATTTCCTTTTTCTCTTCAAATATGGACTTGAATAAATTTAGATTTTTCATAATTCATGAAATATATTATAATTAGAGTATTAATTTGCTCATGCATGTAACATTTTTATGCAAAATCACCACATCAAATCCATAGAAAATAAGTTCCTAAATTTATTCCATAATCATCCACATGCATGCAACCCATTTCATGTTTAGATCCCAAATCCAAATTAGTTTCCATAATAATCTTTATTTTCTAATTTCATCCCAATTATATAAAATGGAACTCAAATTTAACAATTTAAAAGGATCATAACTCATGTTTTTCAACCCAACTTGATTTAACATGCAAGATTATAAAAATCAATCCCAAAATAATTACTTTCTAAATTAATTTCCATGATCATGAATCTAATTTAATTTCATCATCTTTTTACTAATTTCCTTTTTATTACATGAAATTGAATCCATTTACCTCTTAATTTCAGCATGTAGGTAATTTATTTACAAGATTGAGCTCAACTCATAATTAATTTCAAGTGTACTACATGAATTCTACAAAATCAAAGTTGAAATCCTTACCTCCTCTTTTCTTTTCTTTTCTTCATTTCTTTCTCTAATCCATGGTTTTTCCTTTTGCTCTCTTCCATTTCCAGCAACTTTTCTTTCCTTCAATGACCAGGTAAATTAAGTTCTCTCTCTCTCTCTCTCTCTCTCTTCCTTTCTCCCTCTCACGGTTTCTCTCCCTCTCTGCAATTTTTTTTTTTTTTCACATGTTTTGAGTCTCCTGAAACCATACACTTCTTGAACTCAAATACTAATATTTTTATATAAATATTCATTGATGCCTTCACCTTACACGTATACACACACATCACCACCAGATTTCTCAGTACACCCACCTAAAGTTTCTCAGTGCACCCACACCCAAAATTCTAGCTTATTCCCTAAAGCAACTTATGCTTAGGATTAATTTCAATTAGGCAACACTTAGTCTTGATAAATCTTGGTTGCACTTAATTAATTAATCATAACTAATTATATATGTCCCACATAATTTAATTAGTTTAGTTTGACTTCCACCAAGGCCCAATTAATTATTTTAATTTTATCAATCCGAATCAGATTTTTAATCAGACTCTCAAAATGCTCCAAATATTAAATTGAATTTATTGCCATCATCAATTTTGATTTCCCAAATCATTTAGGTCTTTAATTTCTGATCAGACTCGAATTTTTATCAATAAATCACATATTCAACTTAGACACTCCATAACTAAATTTAATTCACAATAATCACAATTCTCAATCCTCATAATTTAATCAACTCCAATTAGGACCTAATTAATCGAATCTCAATTTCACTAAACTGAATCGAATATTTAATTAAACTCCCAAATTGGTCCGTAATTAAGATTAAATTGATTCAACTTTTTAACTTCACTTCCTTAAGCCACTTGGACCCTTAATTTCTAATTCCAAAATAAACCTTCAATAAAATCATATATGTGTCAGGTTCCACAATTCTCATAAATCCTAAATAAATTATAATACTCGGCAATTAAATCTCAAATCCTCTTAATTAATCAAGTATTAATCATTATACGTGATGGGGTTGTTACAGGATCTCCTCCGCAGGCTCCAGAACGAGAGCCGAAAAATACACGTAAACCCACAACTGCAAAGAAAGGGCAGCGATGTTATCAACAGTGTCAACAGATATAGAAAGTGCAAAGCAGAAATCACTGAGTGTCAACAAATATAGAAAGTGCAAAACAAAAAGCACAGGTGTTGAACAGATATAAAATAGAAAATGTGAAGTAGAAAGTATAAGTGCAAAGAGGGAAGTAAAGAGCATACCTTCTAGGCTCGCTAGTAGCCTCCGACCCGCTCCCCCCTCATGCGAGAAGTGGAGCTTATGTAACCATAGAGGGTGGCGAGACCAGCTCCGCCCCAGTTATAGAACCAATCCCGGTGTAGGGTCACCAGGGTGCTTAACAGGTATAAACCCACGGTGTTCCACCTGTTCGAAAATAAGGTGGTACTGAGGACAAACATCAAGAAGCCCAGGGCATACTACTTCATTTCCTCTGGTGTCTTTGGCTCACTCCCGCGAAACTGCTCGGCGAACCAACTGTATCTCACCATGGCCGGTCAGTATAGTAGTGGGCGTGCCCCCAGTAGGTGGATCCAAGCAGCCTCTCACTCGCCCATATTCGTGTCGAAAGGGATCGGATCACCCTCTACTCCTAAGCCTATGATCATGGCGAAGTCATAAGGAGTCATCGTCATCTTTTCAACAGTAGAGAGGTGGAAAGAATTTGTGGTGTCCCACTACCTCTCCACCAACGCTCCGAGAAGGGGGTGGTTCGCTATGACGCATGACAGTTCGAAGCAGAAAAGGCCGAAGCCAGCCTCGTCAATGATATCGAGGACCCTGGCAGGGAGCTCATTGTACCAGTCCCTCGCCGTCGTCGCTCTGTACCCTCTGTAGGCACGGGAGTATCCCTGTGGCAAAGAAAAAGAGTGAATTAGGCAGTGATGAAAGAGCAATCAGATGAAAGGCAGTGCAAGAAATGTAGTTGAAGGAAATGCAGGAATGCATGAAAACAGAGTTCATACTTTAGTAGCACTGAAAGAAAGGTGGGAGTCCGACTCCCTCAGTAGGAGGTCCTTTGGTACGCCACGAGCGAAGTCACTGAAACGCCTGATGCCTCTAGGCGGTAATATATGTGTGCGGAGATGATATGTCATCAGATCGAAGGGCCGCACTCTTAATGGTAACGGCTCTGGCACGAACTTCGCCTTAAGGTCTGCCTTAATGTCCTTTGCCACCCCGCTGGCCTCGATACCTGCTGGCTCCTCTACCTCGACTATAGGTGGAAACACAGGTGGAACCTCGGAAGAAGCTCCGTTATGAGGCATATTGTCCGCCATCTGGAAAATGGGTGAAAAGTAGGTGAAAAGTGAAGAAAAATGGAGAAAATAGGGAAAACTTGGAAAAAGTCAACCCTAGGAGAGAGAAAACGAGAGAAAAGTCAAAATCCGAAAAAGTTCATGAAACCCGAGAGAAACTCGAGGGGAACAAGCCTAAAGTGGTGAAAATCCAAGAACGAATAACGAAATCAAAATCTGATCAGTTCAAAATGTAGAGAATCAAGAGGGTTTTACGAAAAATGTTTGCATGTGGCGTTGGAAAGCGCATGTAAAGCACAAATCTAGAGAGAATAAGCACCTAGAGAGAGAAAGAGCTATTTCGGATGTTTGGGTGTGAGGAAATGAAGTGTCTTGATGTACATTTAAAGACCCATGAGTAAAAAGTCCAAATCGCCTGAATCGCCACGGGTGGCTCAAGAAGGTTTTCCGGTGGCGGCGTGTGGTCAATCGTTTCTCCTAGTGGCTGGTGGTTCTCAGTTGGGTCCTAGTGCTGTTCTGTGCTTCTGCTTCCCGAGTAGTGTATGCAAGGTTCTGTTTTGGGAGCTTGCAACTGCGTTTCGGTGTGTGAACATGTCCCACTTGCCACTATAAATGAGGTGTATCCTTTTTGAGCATGTTACAATGCCTCTGAGAGATAAATCGAAGGTTGCCACCGAATATCATTTTTATTTGTTTTGTCAAATTACATCTTTGTTCTCTTCTGTTGCATAGAACATGCATTTTCATATACACTTATATCACAATCGTGCCTTGCATCGCTCATGATTCATACATAGAATGTGTACTTGTATATGCTTTCTGGTCTTGTATAGAATATGCTTTCAGTAGCCGCATCTGTTGGTTTTCTATCATTGTGGTGATTTGTAATCTTTTTCACTTTGTGCATCTATCGCACACGTTCACTTTCTGCATCTATCGCACACGTTCATTTTGTGCGTCTATCGCACTTGTTCATTTTGTGCATCTTTCACGCACATTTAGTCCTCTGTGTTTTGTCTCGGGACGCATGAAGCGCGAGCTCAAGCGGTTTCTCTCATATCTCAGGACGCGTAAAGCGTGGCCCTGGGCGTGTTTTATCTCAGGACGCGTGAAGTGCGGTTGTCACGACCCAAACCCGTCCCTATAAGTTTAGCATCGTAACCGGCCAATAATCCTTGGATTACTAAAGGCCTCTTAAGACTTGACTTGAGATTAGGGGCTACAGAAGTAATTACATAAAGAAATATACATAGTCTATCGAGTTGTGCAGACATACATGGAACTGAAAATCTTAAACTTTATAAACATACAAGTGACATCATAGGTATAGTATTTACACGTCACTATCAAGTACATACAAAAGGAGAACTTGTTCATAAAACAAAAGAAACAATCTTATACATCCATATTGACACAACCACAAAACATGACTTGATCTAGAACCTCCTCATGAGGCGCAAAAGGTGGCTGACTAACACAAAAAAACCCCAGGTATCATCTTAAGCCTGATCACGAGCCTGCTCACCTATATACATAATAAATAACTAGTGAGCGGAGGTCTAGTAAATAATAACAAAGTAAATGGACAAATGAATGATGTCCCATAACTGTGGCTGAAACTGAAATTCACATTCGTATTCTCGTTCTGAGCATGTATGCAAAAATCAGAGTTCATGCTTAATCTTACGTATTACATTCGTTAGTGCTGATAGATCTCATACAGAGTGGCTTAAATCATACTTGTCAGTTCTATAGAAGAACCTCCGGCCGGGTAAGGATAACTTGTTAGTCCCATAAAGGAACCTCTGGATTGCGAACTTGTAAACTTATCAGTTCCACTTAGGAACCTCCAGCCGGGTATAGATAACTTGTCAGTTCCATAAAGAACCTCTGGTCCGGGTACAAATAGCATACTTGAATCATAGCATTAATGTCATATGTATATATATATATATCAGAGATGAACAATCATTCATAGTGCATAAACATAACATTCATAGGACAAATCTTATTCCATATACAGAAAATAATTTAACTTGAACATAGCTTTACTAAGTCATTACTCACAGATAACAACTGCTGCAAGTGGACAATTCAACTTCCTTGAGGTGCGTGACCTACACAGTTACAAAACGAATGTATACTGAATTACACACCCAGAAATAATAACTTAGTCCTTCCCCCCTTAAAGAGTTTGGTCCTCCAAACTCGAGTTACCTTCATTATGGAAGAACACCCAGTCCAAAGGAAACAGTCCAGGGTATCTTTTCATCATGTCTTCTTATGTTTCCCAAGTTGCATAAGTTCTTCCATGATTCTGCCAATCAACCTTCACCAATGGAACTTCTTTGTTCCTTAGTCTTTTGATTCGGCAATTCACAATCTGAATGGGTCTTTCTTTGTAAGTATAGTCATCCTTCAGAAGCACATGGCTTGGCTCTATAACATGGAGCGGGTCTCGTAAGTAATCTCGAAGCATTGAAACATGAAAAACGTTGTGCATATGCTCTAGTACCAGAGGTAAGGCCACTCGATACGTCACGGGATTAATCCGTTCAAGAATCTCATACGGCCCAACATACCTTGGTGCCAACTTGCCTTTTACTCCGAATCGCGTTTGACCCTTCATCGAAGTTACCTTGATAAACACATGATTTCGACTTCATATTCCTATCACGCCTTCAACATCAAGATAACTCTTTTTCCGCTCATGCGGTTTCTCATTAATCACTTTACGTTTTCGCTTGTTTCTTGCACAAGTTCCGTCCCAACAATGGTCTGTCATTTACTTCGCCCAAAGAATCGGAGAGATCGGCACTTCCTACCAGACAAAGCTTCATAAGGAGCCATTCCGATGCTTGAATGGTAACTATTGTTATACACAAACTCATCCAATGGCAAATAGGTCTCCCAATTTCCTTGGAAATCTAACACACACATTCTGAGTATATCTTCCAAGGTTTGATTGGTTCGTTCAGTTTGACCATCTGTCTGTGAGTGACAGGTGCTACTCAACCTCAATTCTATCCCCAAAGCCTGTTGCAAACTCTGCCAAAATCTTGACACAAACTTTGAATCCCTGTCAGATATAATAGATACTGACACCCCATGCAATCTCACAATCTCATTCATATAAATATTGGCCAATTTGTCAGCATTGTAAATAGATTTAACAGATAGAAAATTGGCAGACTTAGTTAAATGATCCACAATGACCCAAATAGAATCCATACCTCGAGAAGAGCGAGGCAATCCCACAATGAAGTCGATGGTAATATGTTTCCATTTCCATTTCGGTATTGGAAGTGGTTGTAGCAAACCAGCGGGTCGCTGATGTTCTGCTTTAGTTCGTTGACACTGTAAACATCAAGCCACAAAATTTGCAATACACTTTTTCATTCTAGGCCACTAGAAATTCTGTTTCAAATTGTGGTACATCTTCGTGTTCCCCTGATGCATGGCAAATTTCGAATTGTGAGCTTCAGACATAACACGTTTTCTCAAGTCACAACAATCTGGTACACAAAGGCGATTCTGAAATTTCAGTACATTGTTCTCAAGTATAAATCTGGGCCTTGGCTTTGAGTCGATTTCATCCATGATCTTTTTCAAAAATTCATCTTGCGGTTGTTTCTCCTTAACTTTTTCAATGATTGCAGGCTGAGCTAAAATAACAGCTAAAATTCCACCCTGTTCACGCATCACAATCTCAATCTTATTCTTTTCCAGGTCATACAACAATTCTCTCTGACCGGTAAGCAAACATGACAACTTCCCATTGACTTTCGGCTTAAGGCATCTGCTACAGTATTAGCTTTCCCCAGGTAATACAAAATTTGTAAATCATAGTTTTTGATTAGCTCTAACCATCTCCTCTGTCTCATGTTCAATTATTTTTGGGTGAAGAAATATTTCAAACTTTTATGGTCAGTATACACTTCACAAGTTACTCCATACAAGTAGTGACGCTAGATTTTAAAAGCAAACACCACAGTTCCCAGTTCGAGATCATGAGTCGGGTAATTCTTTTCATGAGGACAGAGTTGCTGAGAAGCATAAGCAATCACCTTACCATTTTACATAAATACACAGCCCAAACCTTTGTAGGATGCATCACTGTAAATCTGGAACCCATCTATACCATTAGGTAGAGTCAAAATCGGTGTAGTTACTAGTCTCATCTTTAGTTCTTGGAAGGCCGTCTCTCGTTGGTCATTCCAATCAAATGGTACATTTTTCTGTGTCAACTGTGTCAATGGCATGGCAAGTTTCGAAAAATCTTTCACAAATCTTCTGTAGTAACCAGCAAGCCCTAGAAAGCTTCTAACTTCGGACACATTGGTTGATCTTGGCCAGCCAATAATGGCTTCAATTTTCTGTGGGTCCACCGATATACCATCTCAGTTGATTACATGGCCTAAAAAGGCTACACTATCCAACCAAAATTCACATTTGGATAGTTTTGCATATAATTTCTTTTCTCTCAGAATCTGTAATGCAGTTCTCAAATGATTCTCATGTTCTTCCCTGCTTTTTGAGTAGCTCAATATATCATCAATAAAGACAACAATAAATTCATCTAGAAATTGTTTGAACACTCTATTCATAAGGTCCATAAAGGCAGCAGGTGCGTTGGTTACCCCAAACGACATGACTAGGAATTCATAATGCCCGTATCTAGTTCTGAATGCAGTCTTCTCTACGTCTTCTGCCTTGACCCTCAACTGGTGATACCCGAATCTAAGGTCAATCTTAGAAAACACTTGGGCTCCTTGAAGTTGATCAAACAGGTCATCAATTCGGGGCAGTGGGTACTTGTTCTTGACGGTTACTTCGTTCAACTTACGGTAGTCAATACATAGCCTCAAAGATCCATCTTTCTTTTTAACAAACAACACCAGAGCACCCCAAGGTGAGGTACTTGGATGGATAACTTTTTTTTCTAAGAGTTCTTGGAGTTGGACCTTTAACTCTTTCAATTTTGTAGTCAACATCCTGTAAGGAGTCTTGGAGATAGGTTGAGTTCCAGGTGTTACTTCAATAGTAAATTCAATTTCCCTATCGATTAAGTCCCCAAGTAGATCATTGGGAAACACATCAAGAAAGTCACTAACCATAGGAATGGTTTCTATACTGCTACTATCTAAGGATTCAGTCAATGCACAACACAAGTAGCCTCGACAACCTTTTCTTAACAATTTCTTGGCTTTCATGAAGGGAATCAAGTATGGTGGAGGAACTACCCCATTCCCAGTGAAAGTAAACTCAGGCATACCAGGTGGTTTAAACATGATGGTTTTGTTCACACAATCAATAGTAGCACAATATTTAGTCAGCTAATCCATACCCAGAATATAGTCAAAATGGTCAATGCTCAAAAGTAGCAAGTCCAAATATAATGCCACATCACCAATTATAACATCACATGCCGGATAAAGATAAGCACATATCAGAGAACCCCCAGATGGTGTAAACACAGATAACAAACATTTCACAAGTTCTATCAGTCTAGTTAATTTCTAAGAAAAAGCATGCGAGACAAATGAATGCGTAGAACCAGAATCAATTAATACATAGGCATTCTGAGCACAGATAGGGATTATACCTAACACCATTGTTTCAGTATTCTGTACATCTCCAGGCACGAGTGCAAACACTCTTCCTTGCCTTAGTGTCTCATTTCCAGCATTACCTCTGGCATTTGTTCTAGTATTGGCCCTCGTTACAAGAACAGATCCGGCTGAACTTGCTGCTGAGTGGTTAACATTGTCAAATCTCATTGGACAGTCTCTAAACATGTGATTGGTTTTGCCACATCGGAAACATGCACCCGAAGCACGTTAACACATGCCTTTGTGCCTCCTTCCACATTCTGAACAGACCAGTATAGATCCGCCACTTTAGCTTGAGCTGCTCGAAGACCCAGTATTTTGCTTTTTGTTTATGAAGAAGGAACGACCCTTTCGAAAATTAGATCTAGGCCTTTTGCTTCTCTATTCCGTTATTGATGTTTTAGCATGTTTCATTGCTGCTATTGTGGCCTCTGCCATTATTGATCTATCCAAAACTTCCATATAAGTAGGCAATTTCAAAACGCCTACTTGGTCAAACACTTCTAGATCCAGTCCACCCTCAAATTTTTGTGCTTTCTTGCAATCAGTATCCACCATATGTGGAGCAAATTGAGCTAGTTCGGTGAATTTGGCTTCATACTCAGCTATCGACATCCTACCTTGCTTAAGTTCTTAAAACTTTGACACCTTCTGATCCCTGAAACATTGGGGAAAATACTTGTTATAGAATATCTCATTGAATTATGCCCATGTTATGTCTAGGGATGGCAACGGGCCGGAACGGGGCCAGGGAACGCACTCCCCGTTCCCGATCCCCGATGATGAAAACTTCCCCGACCCCGGCCCCGATCCCCAACGGGGGAGCCTATCACCGTCCCCATCCCCGTCTCCTAATGGGGATCGGGTTTCCCCGACCCCGAAAATTCCCCAGACAAAAAAAGAAAAAAAATCTGAGCAACTTCATCATCAACAACATCACACAGAGATCTAAAGTAAAAAGAGATATCTGAGAGAGATCTAAGCAACAGCAACATCATCATCATCAAACAACATCAACATCATCAATATCACACACACACAGAGATCTAAGTAGAAAGATCTGAGTACAGAGAGAGAGAGAGATCTACCGTGGTAGAGAGAAGAGAGGAGGATGAGGCGACGGAGATGGCCGCTGCGGTGGCACGGACGAGAAGGTGATGGTTGCTGCGGAGGCGACGATCGCTGAGGAGAAAGCAACGGTCGTTGCCTCCCTTCGCTCTCTCTCTCTCTCTCTGCTCCGATCTTCTCCTCAACTTTGCTCTCTCTCTCTCTCTCACACACACACACACACACACACACACACACACACACACACACACAGATTCGGTGGATATAAGGTTAGGTATACATATATATGAATAGATATAGGGGTATATATGTAATTTTAGCTCGGGGGGAAAACAGGTTCGGGGACGAGGTCGACTGGATCGAAAAACATATCACCGTCCTCGGTCCAAAAATTATCAGGGATTTATTTTCGAATACCATCCCTGGCCCGTCGGGGGTATTTTTCGGGGAAAAACCCTTCTAATCGGGGTCAGGGGGTCGGGTCCTTGTTGGATCGGGTTTAAATTGCCATCCTTAGTCATGTCTCCATTGTTATTTCGAACTAACAGCCACCATCTTCAAGCTTCATCCTTTAAGGTGTAGGTAGCCAAAAACATTTTCTGGGTCGCGGAACAAGGGAATACTTCGAATAACTTTTCCATCTCTAGCAGCCAGGTTTCTGCTTTTAATGGTTCTATGCCACCCAAGAAGGTCGGCGGCTTCATCTTCATAAATTTCTGAGTCAAATTGATTATGTCATTATTATCTGATTCAACTTGTACCGGCAGAGGCGAAGGGGGCAAAGGTTGTTGCCTCTGTTGTTGTATTATAGCTTCAGTCAATGCTGCAAGCATCTGTTCTATCTGGCTCATACGAGCCTTTGAAGATTCACTTATATCATTTCTCCTTGCATTCTCCATGTTGCTATAGAGACACCAAATAATAATAAACATAAGAATAATCTCATTCATTTCTTTCAATTCATTTACTCAAATTTACATTCAGTTTTCATATCCATTTGGATTACCACACACTCTCACATGCAGATGGAATATCCCTATTTCTTACTAGGACATCCTAAGCTCATATGGACCTGTGTGTGCGGTAGAACACGTGCTCTGATACCACTTTGTCACTACCCAAACCCGCCCTTATAGGTTTAGCGTCGTTACCGGCCAGTAATCCTTGAATTGCCAAAGGCCTCTTAAGACTTGACTTGAGATTAGGGGCTGCGGAAGTAATTACATAAAGAAATATACATAGTCCATCGAGCTGTGCAAATATACATGGAACTGAAAATCTTAAACTTTATAAACATACGAGTGACATCATAAGTACAGTATTTACACGTCACTATCAAGTACATACAAAAGGAGAACTTGTTCATAAAACAAAAGAAACAGTCTTATACATCCATATTGACATAGCCACAAAACATGACTTGATCTGGAACCTCCTCGTAAGGCGCAAAAGGTGGCTGACTAACACAAAAATACCCCAGGCATCATCTTAAGCCTAATCACGAGCCTGCTCACCCACATACATAATAAATAACTAATGAGCGGAGACCCAATGAATAATAACAAAGCAAAGGGGTAAATGAATGATATCCCATAACTGTGGCTGAAACTGAAATTCACATTCGTATTCTCGTTCTGAGCATGTATGCAAGAATTAGAGTTCATGCTTAATCTTACGTGTTACATCTGTTAGTGCTGTTAGATCTCATACAGAGTGACTTAAATCATACTTGTTAGTTCTATAGAAGAACCTCTGGCCGGGTAAGGATAACTTGTCAGTCCCATAAAGGAACCTCCGATCTGGGAACTTATAAACTTGTCAGTTCCACTTATGAACCTCCAGCCGGGTATAGATAACTTGTCAGTTCCATAAGGAACCTCCGGTCCGAGTATAGATAGCATACTTGAATCATAGCATTAATGTCATATATATATATATATATGTATATCAGAGATGAACAATCATTCATAGTGCATAAACATAGCATTCATCGGACAAATCTTATTCCATATACAGAAAATAATTTAACTTGAACATAGCTTTACTAAGTCATTACTCACAGATAACAACTGCTGCAAGTGGACAATTCAACTTTCTTGAGATGCGTGACCTACACAGTTACAGAACAAATGTATACTGAATTACACACCCGGAAATGATAACTTAGTCCTTTCTTGTTTTGGTGTGTTTCTACCTCATTATCCTCATTATGGTGTCTTAATCATGGCCTAGGAATGCCTAGGATGGAATGAGGATGCAAAAATACACTTGAAATCATTTTTCAAAACTTGCTGAAAACAAGGTCCACGCTTGAGTGTGACTTTCCTTGCTCGAGCGGATATGCAAAATATAAGGGTTCACTCAAGCGTAACTTCCCTCGCTCGAGCGGTCTGAAAACTTTGAAAAAGTGCTGGTTGCTTGTTTTTTACGCTCGACGGACGCTCGATCCCCGTTCGAGGTTGAAATTCAGATCCTCGCTCCAGCATGGCTTCTGTCACTCGAGCATGCTGCAAAACATATGAACTTCTGGGAACATGCACTTCACGCTTGAGAGGGCTTTAGGTCACTCGAGCAGAAGTACAAGCACTCAGAGTGGTCGCTCGAGCGTGAACGCTCGAACGTAGATGCAAATTCTGGAATTTCCAAATTTATTCTACCAGCTCAAAATTCAAATTTCAAGCATCAAAACTTGATTTTTCTGGGCTAAAACTTGAGAAAACACTTAGGAGCTTATAAAACATCATGAATTAAAGATTATTTCAAGAAATCATGGCCCATAGCTTGCCAATTATGCAAAATTCAACTTGAAATGTAGGAACATGCTGTAAATATGACATGCATGTATAATTTGAGTTCATAGTTTCCCAAAACGTGATCAAATGAAATATCCAACACAAAACATGGTGAATTCTTATATTATAACCAAAATATGAACATGCATGTGAGAATTCTCATGAAAACAACTTCAAAACTTCATGATATAGACATGCATGCATGGAACGACTTTGCTTTCTTAAATTCTAGCTTAACTCCATGTGAATTCACCTATTTCATTTATATTCATGTACTAAATGACTCAATTTCAAGGTTGTAAGGTTGAGCTCTTACCTAGGCTACTCAAATGAGCTCCACTCAAGCAAAATCTTGAGCAATTCACCAAATCTCCTAGCAATTCTCTTCTTTCCCAACTTTGATCTCAATTTTCCTTCCCTCTCTCTCTCTCCCACGTTTTGTTTGTTTGAGTCACAAGATGAGGGATTGAAAATATATTCTCCTAGTCTTGACTCAACAATTTGCCTTATATAAGCTTGGGCAAAGATGTAATTCTTTATTGATCAAGTTAATCAAGTAGATCTTAAATTATTTTAATTTAATCGTTCTGAACCGAATTTCAATTAAACCCACCATAAAATTATAAAAATTCCAATTAACACATAAATCAAGTCAATTTCTAAATCAGTTGCCGATAAGGCCTTCAATTCACAATCCACAGCTAAAATATGAACATATCTTTCTACGTTAAACAAATATAAACACAAAATAATGCAATGCACATGTAATTAACTCGGGATTTCTCCTTAATTAATTGTTAGGCATACTTAAACATAAATTAGCGCTAATCACGGGTCGGGGTTGTTACAGCGGCCCTAGGCATGTTTTATCTCAAGATGCGTGAAGCGCGAGCCCCAGCGGTTTCTCTTGTATCTCAGGACGTATAAAGTGTGGCCTTAGGCAAGTTTTATCTCGGGACGCATGAAGCGCGAGCCCGAGTAGTTTCTCTTGTATCTCAAGATACGTGAAGCGTGACCTTGGGTGTGTTTTATCTCGGAACGCGTGAAGCGCAAGCCCGAGCAATTTCTCTTGTATCTAAGGACGTGTGAAGTGCTGCCCTGGGCATGTTTTATCTCGAGATGCGCGAAGCACCAGCCCGAGCAATTTCTCCTGTATCTCAGGACGCATAAAACGTGACCCTAAGCGGTTTTGCTTTTATCTCAAGACGCATGAAACGCAACCCCGAGCGATTTTTCTCCTATCTCGGGACGCGTGAAACGCGACCTTGAGCAGTTTTGTTTTTATCTTAGGACGCGTGAAACGTGATCTTGAGCGGTTTTCATCTTGGGACGCGTGAAACGCGACCCCGAACGGTTTTCATTTCTCATTTCTCAGGATGCATGAAACGTAGCCCTGCGTGGTGTTTTCTTTCCTCGTCTCATGTTTTGGCGAGGTTAGAATGTGTTTTACATCTTTTTGCATGGAACCTGTGTTGGTTTTAAGTTTGAAGCTGCTCATTCATATGTTGTTATCTTGTTATTGCTTGTTGTATTTGTTATTGCTTAGTGCATCACCTTGCATGATCATGAATTTTCCAAATAACTGGCTTCGCAAAGTGTGTAAGTCCAGCTTTCAAAGTTTTCTTTGTGCATATCATTGGCATTTTGCTCCAGAACTACGCTGGTTTGATTCCTTGCAAAAGGTTATGTAGGCAACTTACGAGCGCAACCATTTATTTCTATCTTATTTGTCCAAGTCTTATGGCCTTGTCAAAATGGGTCGTCTTCGGGTTTTGACATTCACTCACGTCATCTCATGACTCCGAGTACTGTCAAAAAGAGGCAATTGTAGACACCCAATTTTTGACTATCCTTACAACTTGGACATCATCATTTGCACACCCAATGATGAATGTGTATATGCTTGTTAAGTGCTCGGAAGTCCTCAACAGAATGCCATAGCTTTGAGCCTTCAAATCCTACACACCTGTTGCTTTAATTTTTGGGTCAAAACCAAATTTTTTCAAGCTTGAAACCTCTTGTAGCTTGCTGGCCCCTTCTATTGGCTGCCGACCACTACTTCTAGTTACCGGCCACAAGTGTGTTTTGCAGATATTTTTCTACCAGTTGTGCCAGCTGTTGGCACAGATGCATGCACCTTCTTACACGTGTATGTATTGATATTTCTAAGGGAAAGTGTTGTTTTTCTATAAATAGAGGACCTTCCCTCTTGCTTTGAGGGTTAGAAAATTTTGGAGCAAAATATTTTCTCTCTTTACAATTCTCTCTCTCTCTTGCAAATTTCTTACACCTTTGCCTATACACTCTTAACCAAACCTCTCCATCTTTGAGCTGAGGTACCTTTGAGCCTATCTTAAACTCTTGAGGGTGTGCAAGTATGGTTTTGTTGTTTGAAAGTGATCTCCTCTTCAAGAGGTATAAAGCTTTGCTTCTTTACTTGCTTTAATCACTCTTTTTCTTACTGTTTTCCCACTGTTTTTGGGTTGTATAAACTTTGTATTTTTGGGCTGAAACTTGTGGTTTAAGGCTAATAAGGGTTTAGGGGTGGTTCATCCTTATTTACACCTTTCTTTCAAGGCCTTTACCCATGTGTTTTCCACTGTTACACTATCTTTTTTTTTAGCTTTTAAACACTGATTTTCAGAGTTATTTCAGTGGCTAAAGTGTTGTTTTGAAGTCCAAAATTGGAAGGGTTAGCCTCCCCTTCTAGTGTCTTGTTTACTAGCTTAGCATATTCTTTGTTTTAGCTTATTATTCTAGCTATTTTTGTCTTAATTCCAGCATGTTTTAGGACTTATTTAGCACTATTTTAGGACTATTTCTAAGTGTTCATTGCATTTGAGCCTTGTATTGCATGCTCGCAGTGCAATTGTCCTCATAGGTTTGGTGGTTTAGGCCTTAGCCACCATCAGCCACCATCCTATTTGAGTTAATAGCATTTATTTCATATTTTTCTTACTTGTGATCACCTTTAATCACCTTTGCAACCTCCCTCATTTCTTAGCTTTTGCTTTGAGAGTTGTTTCAAACCTATTGTTCCTTTAAGCTTGAGATTGAGATTGTCATGCTTAATAGTTTAATCCCTTTTAGGGGTTCATTATCAATGGCATCACATCTCTCTCATACCTTAAGCCAACTCTTGGTTTGACACTTCTCTCCTTTAGAGAACTTAAACTCACTTTTGGACTTAATTGATTAAAGAATTGGAAGGAAACTAAAATGGAGTAATAAAATTGATGACTAAAAAAGGGCAAGATAATAATTTGGTTTGGGTTCAATCGGACGTTAATTGAACCCTTGAGTCTTGAGTCGTTTCATACTCATAAGTGATGCAAACGGCTTAAGATTTATTGTTAATTACTTCCCTTGATCATTCATGATAGAGAAGTGGTTTTGAGAGTCTTGTTTTGTTGTATTCATTGAACTTGCACACTTTGTTCATAAGCCATCATGCAATGAAATTGCATCCGTTGATGGTTTGTGAATTAAATTTTGTCACTCATTTGAGCTGCTGTTTCATGATAAGGAGGGGTGAGTTGTGCAAACAACCCTTGAAAATACCCTGCTCTTGCTCTATTTGCTCTCTGTTGTAGTAAGAAGAACTAGGCAACAGTGGCTGGCAAGCCACCATTTGTGGACAGTAGGCCATCACTTCTAACTTGCTACCAATTGCAAAATCTAGCAAAGGTACTTTTGAAGCACAAATGTATCTGGTCTTGAGGTGAAAAACAAAGGTAAGTGTTCTCAGTGCAATAGAGGTATCTGCAAGAAACAAAGTTGGCCTTCTTCGGGTAAAAACGCATTCATGCATGAACCCTCCCTCGACCATCGGGATCCGTGTAGTGATGTTAATATTAATGTTGTGCTTGAAGTAGTGGCTTTGTAATAGCTAATTGCTTTATTGTAATTATTTAATTAGCTAGAGTAGTTAACTAACTATTTTATTCGATTTGTAATAATTAGTTAAGTAGTTTAGCTAAATTATTCATTTGGGTTTGTAATAGTTAATTAATTAGCTTAGCTTTAATTAGTTAGCTAGTTTATTCATTTGGACCCTCCTGTGTGAGGGTGCAATGTTGTAATCATGTGTATGTCTTCCAACCCCACGTCTTTCTTCCTTTTATTTATCTGCTTATGGTGGTTAGATTAGGGCATCATGTTTTGTTTAGCATTCTCCATGTTTGCATCCACTTATATGCACTTAGACACGGTTCATCATTCTAACTTGCATTGTTAGTTAAACATTCTTTGAATACGTGCCTAGATCACATGCTATTTAATTGATTCATATGTTATATTAGTAGCCAAGCTTAGTAATTTCATATCGTATGTATTGCATTAATTATATTGCATAGTTAGAATCATACATTTTTCTAACTCTTTTGTTTCTTTTGGCTCACCTTGGAGTACTAGGTAAGCATTTTTATGTTTTAGCATATTGCATTGTATGTTGATGTTGCCATATCAAAGCATGTTCACCGTGAGGCTAAGTGCTTAGATAACAAACTGTTTGAATGCCTGTGGATGAAGGCTAGTTGCTTGAATTGGAATAATTTGAGTAATATTTATATGCGATCACTTTTTCAAGTGGTACATATTTGAAATAATTTTCAAAACACACATGAATTAAGTGTTCCAATTCTTGCAAATTAGTCTATACTTGTATGCATGCGCATCACATAGTAATGTTAGCCTATTAAATCGAACAAGAGCATATAATGGAGATAAGATTTATATCATGATTAGTAGAGGCCGATCTTTGACCGAGCGAGCGAGGGTGCTCAATTCATAACCTTTCCTTTTCTTACCTAAGTTCCCAAGCCGAAACAATCTTAGTGATGATGGACACGTGGCCTTTGGCACGAGTCATGAGTTTCTTAAATTTTCCAAAAATATTTAGGTAGCGACTCTATATCTAGCAAAGTAGTTTATTTTTGACAATTTGATTCAAAATCTATTTTTCAAAAGATTTGCCGGATTTGGACTCTTTGGTATTTATCTATTTCACATTGCACTTGTAAGATCAGATTCCGAATCGCGGGAGTTTGATACTGTAGGGCTTATTCGTCTTCCAAAAGGGGGCATAAAAAGTCGAGCTACACTACAGTGCCTTCGTGTACGGGCAGTGAGTAAAATAAAAGAGAAGCTAAGATTTAAAAACCGTACTTTGATACCATGTTACGAAAACCATGTATTGAAGAGAAAAAAAAAAAACTTTATATTGCATATTATGAATAAGTCCAGTATACACGGCTCCTTTATATAGAAGAAGACTAAATCTAATTATGGTAAATACAATCATATATATACTATATATGGAATGAATATATGTACAAAATATATATAATATATTCTAATAGGTTCGGATTGGTTCTAAGATTTTTATGGATTGGTTTGGTTCTAAATTTGATGGAACTGTTGGTGATGGATTGGTGTTGGTTTATGACTAAACTGAACCAATCAATTATTTTGAGCCCTTCACTTTTTAGCTTTTTATTTATTTATTACAATAATAATCTCAAATGAAATTACTAAAAGTGATATCAATAATTTTGGGACACTCTATTTCACAGTTAAGTCCATACACCAACCTCCATCACCACCCATCCATCTTTCTCAAATCTCACATTCAAAACCTTAAGAACCCTTAGCAAAGCGACAATATTCCGACGGTAAATGTGGTAACCATTTGATTACTTACATTTTTCTAGCAATGACAATGAGTGAAATTTTTTGACAACCATAACTTCATGAGACGAGAAAAGTACAATAATAAAAGCTCCAAGGAGATTGGTATTCTTAGCTTAGAGGAGATTGATCTTATAAGGGTTGGAAAAAAAAATGACAAAAATAATAAAAATTGTTCATCATTTTTCGAGAGTCTCAAACATATGACCGAAATTCAGGAATACAGGCTCAAATATTATTTATTTGTTCGAAACTAGTAACCAAATATTTATTTTCTCAAGTTATGAATAAATATGTGAAGATGAAATAATAGTTACTTTCGTGAGTTTTGTTAGGATTTTTGGAAAAAAAGACTTTTTAGAATGTGAGAGTGTGTATTCAATTGTATGAATGAAATGTTTTCATAAAAAAAAATTTAATCAATGTGTTTGGTTTGAGTTTTCTAGATTAAGTTTTTTGAAAATTTTTTTGATTTTCGTGTTTTTTTTTTTTAGTGAATATTTTTAAAATTTTAAACATTTTTTTTACTTTTTTAGATACATCTAATGTATCTAAAAAAGTAAAAAATTTGTAAAAAAATATTTTTACAAATTAATAAATACATAAAAATAAAAAAATGTACTGAATTCTTGTATTTTTTTTGTATTTTTGGTGTTTAGTGAATTTTTTTAAAAAAGATTACAATTTTTTTTACTTTTTAAGTGTATTTATGTTAGGTGTGTCTAAAAAGTAAAAAAATTGCTTAAAATATTTTTAAAAATCAGTAAAAATAAAAAAATACAAAAAATAAAAAAGTAGAATTTTTTAAAAAGTGTTTTTGGAAGAATAGAGCCAAATAAATATTATTTGAGGTGAATTTTTTAAAATTTATGAATAAAGATGGGTCTAAAATAATTAATGGGTGAGTAAATTCAAAATTGCAAACGTACAAAACGAACCTTCTCGGGGGTACAGGTATTGCAATAGTGCTTCTCGGGATACAACACATGGCAGCGGTGGCGCTTTGACCGCTCTCTCTCTCTCTCTCTCTCTCTCTCTCTCTGCGTCGCCATGGCGTCTAACGCTCAACCCTCAGGTCAGCACCGTTGAATCCGATTATTAATTTTTATCGTCTTCACCGTTACTGTAATTACAGTTGGTTTGGTTTAGTCATGTTATTGATCTGCAGATAGTGGATTTAATTAGGGTTCCGATGCATAATTGGAAGATAAATGTTTAATTTTTTCAATTCAATTGGCTTCAGTTGATTGTCATCTGTTGATAAATTTAGGGATTTTATTGGTTTCTGTGCTTTTATCCTTCATTTGATTGATGTGAAAGCTGAGGAAGGGAAGGGGAAAATTGAATTTTGTAGGGCTGGTTATGGCTTATTAGGCTGTTTTGTGTTGATAGATGTACGGGGAAAAAAAAATCACGTATTTGTTAATAAAGAAATCCAAGGAAGAAGATGAATCAGCACCACTACGCTATCGCTATCTGCAAGACAAAACACCCCTAGCCATAGCCAGGGGCCCTTTAACGCCCAAGTCAGTCCTTCAATATTATCAAAATATTTAATGGACTAATTCATAGAGAGAAATTGCGTCCCTCAACACATAAGAGTGTTGCCTATTTATAATATCCAGTGACTTACTTAGCAAGTAGTTTGAATGTTTGAAAAGTCCTATCCCAAACAATCTCTGATTGTTGAGGACTTCTATATCGATAAGATTTTATATTCTGATAGGTTTTGCACAACATAAAATACTAATGTAGTGTTTGATAAGAATTTAATAACTGTAATACACATGATAATTTATAATTACGTCACGTAGCATTGTCGGGATCCACATAATTCCTGTAGTTATTTTTATTCCCTCTCAATTGCCCCCAAGCTTTCATTCTCTTTGAAGCCAGTGAAAGAGTGGAAGCTTTTTGTTGTTCTGATAAAAATAGTCGTGTAATATTGCCTAGCTAGAACCATACATGGGTGTTAGGACTTATTCCAAAATGCCTAACTTTGTTAGGATTTATTCCGAAAATGCCTAGTCTTGTTGAAACTTATTCTGAAAATGCCTAATCTTGTTAAGACTTATTCCAAGAACGCCTAATCTCGTTGGGACTTATTCTGAAAATGCCTAGCCTTACTAGGACTTATTCCAAGAACACCTAATCTTGTTAGGAACTACCAAAACACCAACTTGCTTATTGGCAAGCAAAACCCGCTCGGCAAGGAATCTCACTGTTGGATAAACCACCAACCTATTCTACAAAAATTTTCATGATTGGTCAAACTTGCCAGCCCACTTTGCCGAGCAAAACCCGCTCGACAAAGATTTTTCAAGTTGGTCAAACCTGCCAACCTACTTTGCTGAGTAAAACCCGCTCTACAAAGATTTTCAAAGTTAGTCAAATCTGCCAACTTACTTCACCAAGCAAAACCCGCTCGACAAAGATTTTTTAAGTTGGTCAAACCTGCCAACCTACTTTGCTGAGCAAAACCCGTTCTACAAAGATTTTCAAAGTTGGTCAAACCTGCCAATCTACTTCACTAAGCAAAGCTCGCTCGACAAAGATTTTTCAAGTTGGTCAAACCTACCAACTTATTTTGCTCGACAAAGATTTTCAAAATTGGTCAAACCTGCCAATCTACTTCACCAAGCAAAATCCGCTCGACAAAGATTTTTCAAGTTGGTCCAACCTACCAACCTACTTTGTTCAACAAAGATTTTCAAAATTGGTCAAACCTGCTAATCTATTTCACTAAGCAAAACCTGCTCAATAAAGATTTTTCAAGTTAGTCAAACCTGTCAACTTATCTCTTGCCCAAAGCAGCTTGGCAAAGAGATAAAATTTGTAACCAAAGGGTAGCGTAATTCATATTGCCCCCATGATCCATAAAGCGCAAACTCGATCTCAACATATTTGACCCAAATAATAGTCTTCATCCACGTTTGGTATAAAAATCATATTTTTCAGATAATAAAAATTTGATATAATAATTTGTCTTCCATGTATTCGTGGTTGGAATAATAATGCATAAACTCCGTGCTCCATAGATAATCAAAATTCAACATAATGTATAAAATCTATGCTCTGTAGAAAATAATTGATAATAATACCTCCATGTCTAGCATGATAATGCATAAAACCCATACGTCGTAGATAATAAAAATCCAATATAATGCATAAGATTTATGCTCCGCAGCATAATAATTGATAATCATGCCTCCATGTCCAAAATAATAATACAAAAAAAATCTTACTCCACGAATCGCTCTATTCTCGATTGAATCAGGTTTGGCGTTGAACAAGACAAATTGATTCATGTCCACAACATATAGCATGCCGTAATATTACTTCATAAGAGTCTTTGTTTTAAATTCCAAGCCAAAAGAAGATCCAAATACCTCAAATAAAATTAGTGATGTTAGGCTATAGTCCCGCCGATGTGACCCAAATTAAATTCAGGGCAATCAAATCAAGATCCACGAAGCTTACGCGTTATCCCACTAGCAAAGCTACTACAGCATTATTATGGACATATTGCTTTACATGGCTTGGGAATATGTCCCTTAGCCAATTTAATGCTCTTTCCTTATTCGTTGGATGGTTAACATTAGATACATCCAAACAAATAATATCATATGAACAAATCTCTTTCAACTTGAATTTAAAATGTTTCTGCCATAACTAGGGCTGTTCAAAAATCCGTTCAAACCAGTAAATCCGGACCGAACCAGACCGAATTGTACGGTTTGGTTCGGTTCTATTAAGAATTGGTTCGGTTTCGAATTAAGAAATATGAGAACCGTAAAAACGGTTCGGTTAATGGATTTTATGAAAAAAATCGCGGTTCGAACCGAACCGAATTTTAAAAGATATATATATATATATATATAATATCAAGTTTTATTTTTATTAATTGGTTTTTTATAATTTTAATGATATTAGGATGGTATAGATATGTAATATTAAGTAATGCCTTAATATTATTAGTTTTTATCATGAGTTAAATGTAATTAGTTTGAGTAATTATTTTACTAATATTAACAATTTATTCTTGTAAATAGAAATTTTTGGAACCGTAAACCAAACCGAAACCGAACCGTTTTTTTGGTTTGGTTCGGGTCCGGTTTTACAAATGTAACGGTCTGGTCTGATTCTCAAAATCACAGAACCGTTAAGATCGGTTCGGTTCTTGGATTTTCTCAGAACCGAACCAATCCGAACTGTGTACACCCCTAGCCATAACTTGTTCTAATGTATTTTTGGTTACAGTTTAAAATCAATGTTAATGTATCTTCATGTTGATAACTGTGAATTCATCTTCTTTGTAAGATTTAGTCGATTCTCACAGACGGCGCCAATTGTACGGGCAAAGAAAAATCACGTACTTGTTGATAAAGAAATCCAACAAAGAAGATGAATCAGCACCACCACGCTATCGCTATCTGCAAGACAAAACACCCCCAGTCGTAGCCGTGGGCCTTCCAACGCCTAAGTCAATCCTCCAATATTATCAAAATATCTAATGGACTAATTCATAGAGAGAAATTGCGTCCCTTAACACATAAGGGTGTTGCCTATTTATAATATCCAGTGACTTACTTAGCAAGTAGTTTGAATGTTGCAAAAGTTCTATCCCAAACAATCTTTGATTGTTGAGGACTTCTATATCGATAAGATTTCATATTCTGATAGGTTTTGCACAACATAAAACACTAATGCAATGTTTGATAAGAATTTAATAACTGTAATACACATGATAATTTATAATTACGTCACGTGGCACTGTCGGGACCCACATAATTCCTATAGTTATTTTTATTCCCTCTCAATAGAGAATTTTCTTATCTGGGTTCTCACTTACACTATGTTTGGTAACTTAGGAGAGAAAAGAAAAGAAACGATTTAGTAAGTTATAAGACAAAAGAAAGGAAAAGATTATGATTTCTTTCCTTTTTGTTTGGATAGATAAGAGAGAGAAGAAAAGAAATGATTTTGATTTCTCTCCTATCTTGTTTGGTTAATCTATATGAAAAAAAGGAAGTGTTAAAGAGAAATATAGGATGCAGGACTACTTTTTTCCTTTTCCCCTTGGCAATCAAATTGGGGATTTATGCTATGTTTTTTGAAAGAACTAGTTGGCTGGACTTGGGTGTTTGAGAGAGAGAGAGAGAGAGAGAGAGAGAGAGAGAGAGATGCTTGCTTGTGTGTTTTTATGGCCTAGTTTGTCATAATTATACTTTGGATGAAAATAATACCCAATGCACAATCTCCCACTTTAATAAACTGTGATTATCTGTTCATTGTGTGTACCTGGGAGAAATTCCAAATTACATTTTTATTCAGAAGAGAATGTGTGGGTTTTGATTTTCTGTTGCTAGACGAGCTTGCTTGCTTTGTTGGATAGTTGTGATTGTTGTGTTGTTATTATGAAACTTGCGAGGTATTTAAAATTTAGATTTAGATTGTTTTTCTCTTAGGACATTATACAGTTATTTCTTTCCGCTCTGTTATGAGGTGTATCATAGGTGTTCTTAATGCGACTATGATTACTATGGAAGGTAAGTCAAGGGAGGAGCACATAAAAGTTTGAGAAAGTAGCATTATTTATTGATGTCCTATTCTTTGGATACTCAATTAGGGTTGTATAAGAAGGAAAACAGCTTAAGCCTGGACCAAGCTTGGTTCAGTTAAAACTTCCCCATGCTTCCTTGGTTGGCTATTGGTCCTCCTGAGGTTATGGCAACAAATAATAATCTGGGTTGAGTAACTTGCTGCTCAATGGTACAAGCTCAACTCATATGAACCAGAAATGATACAAGTGATATATTATTTACCTTGTCAACTGCTGTTAATTAGCCAAGGTAGCCTTCCTGCAGAATATTTTAAACTTGTGAATAGTATCATGCGAAAATAATCAGAAGTGTGTTGCTTAATGGAAGATCTATTTAAGTTTGTACAAGTTGCTGCTCAGAGCTTCTCTCTCATATTTTTTTTTCTTTTATTTATTTATTTATTTTAATAGGGCAGTTTTGATACTGCAATGGTTTGGTTTGGCATGTTTGAAAAAAGCCAAAAAGTCACTATCCTATTTAAGTCACATCATCTTATTTAAGTCACATCACCTCTCTAACACATCATTTCAAACCCAACCTAAACCCAACCCATATTTCATAAAAAGTCAAAAAGTACACTTATTTAGATCATCTCAAACAACTTATGTATTATGAAACTTGGAAACTTGACTGGTCGGTAGTTCTTAGCTGATCTGGTCCAGCTTTTGAAACATTACCCACTATCATGTTAAGAAAGGTGGTTGAATCTTTGTTGGTTCTAAGAGGGTGGTTGGGAAGCAATTCATGCGAAGCAGCGGGAGGGATGTAGAGTAATGTAGAAGTTGATATTTTTGGAAAATATTTATCAAAAAAAAAAAGTTGATATTTTGGAAAATGAAGATGTATAAAGATGAGGCCTCTAAGAAATTGATCTAAATTCAATTAATCAAGTAGGTTGTTGGAACTTGGAAGTTGCTTGTTTTATGTCCAACCCAACCAATAGTTTTGGTAAATTCTATTCGTAAGAAAATTTGCCTTAGAAAAAGGTTGGATTAAGAGGAAGCTTTTTCCACCTTCCTTATTGAAGGGGGATGGTTGGTAACATAGATTTTTGTTGACGATTGTGAAATATTTTGCTAATATTGCTCTAGTAGGCAAACACAAAGAAATCGGTTTTGTAGGGTCAGTTTTCTATAAGTTATTCCGGAGGGATAAGTTGGAAAAGTTTGTCAGTTATAAGGGAGGATCCTCCTAATCCTAATTAGCTTTCACCAAGAATATTGTGAATTACTAAACCAAACCAAACCAAACTAAGCCTCGTGTCCCAATCAAGTGAAGTTGGCTAAATGAATCCTTTTTAGAGTAAATAAATCAGATATAGGTGATTTTGAGTTTGACATCATGCAACACTACTTTGATGTTGACTTAGGCCTCGTTTGGGAACAGGCTAATTTAGTAACTTTTTGGCTAATTGGCTAAAAAGGTTGGTAAGAAAAACCTGTATGTTTGGGCCAACTTTTTGGCTAATTACGAAACGACGTGCAAAAAGTAGAGAGAAAAGGGAATCTTTGACTTTTTGGTATGAGTTGTTGGCTTTTTGGCTAAAAAGGTAACTTTTTGGCTAATTGGCTATTTTAGCCTCTTGCCAAACGAGGCCTTAGCATGACATGTCATAAAAGATAATTTTTCTTACTGCAAGATGTCAAACTTTAAATAATGGCCATTGCACTGGAATTATTGGACATCTCATAGAATATAAAGGTTTCCCCCCTTTTTTGTCTGCTTAATTAGGTTGTCCTGTAATCATTTGAAGGACATATGTGCATGGATGGAGGTGAAGATACATGTTTTCCCCCCTTTTGGGTGGGGGGAGATGCTCAGGGTTTGCACAAGCTTTTCATTCTCTTGATATGTCTTCAGTTTGTTTACTATGCTTATTGGTAACTTGTATTTTTTAAATTTAGTTACACCCAAGAGAAATACAAGGATCAAATGCTTTCTTCAATATCATTAGGGAGCTATGAGTGAGTGGTCTTTAATAAATTTTCCTCTATGGAATGAATGGTTGATGTTGATTATATGACGTATTCTTGTTGTGAATGTTCAAAGAAATTGATGAATATGAGATCATTCTCATGAAACTTGTCATATTGATAATCCAACTTGTCATTACCAAAGCAAAAGAAGCCGGATACTTCATGGTTTATTGTTAGTGTAACTCAAGAACTTGTGTATGGTTTGTAATCCCTATTTCCCTATATCTTAAAAAGGGAATATTGCATTTATTTTACTTTATGTCTCTGTTTTTTGCGTTAAAATGATGCAGTGTACTTGCACATATAGAGTTCTTGCAATCCATTTAACTTTATTTGCTTCCTATTGATTTTGTACGCAGCTAATAGCCCTCCCCCAAAACCTTGGGAACAAGCTGGGTCCTCATCTGGTCCAACACCTTTTAAGCCCTCTTCTCTGGGTAGCACAAGTGACGTGGTTGAGTCTTCTGGAACAGCAAGACCCAGTGAAATTGTTTCGACTACAAATACAGCTGTAAATAGAAATGCACTTGGGAGGTCTGTGCCCACTAGACCCTGGGAACAACAGACGTACGGGAACGCTTATGGAGGTACTTCTTTTTCTATGTATTGCAAATTAATCTGTTTTGTTTCAAACTTGCCACATTAGGCTGTATAATTATAGTTTATGTGATGCATGTTGCTTTTTGTCTCATAAATTGTACTTATACCCAGCTCTTTAAGCTTTGACACTTCATACATATTCCTCCTGTTTCTTTAGTCACTATTATCTGTATCATTGCATACAGCATGAACAGGCCTTAAGAAGTTTACTATCGCAGATCATGAGAGTTTTAGTAATTTAAATAAGTAAAAAAAGTAAAATGTGTTTTTAGATTCTTTTGGGGAAATCTTAGACTAAATTTAGGTAGTAAACCAAGATGACGACACTATATGCATTGGTGAAAATCATTTTCTTTATTGCCAAACTACTGTTTCATGTTGTCTGACGGAGCCTATTTTTTGTCCATTCCAAATGCAGGTGTTGGTTCTGGTTTGAATTATAATTCTGGTTATGGCTCTGGAATGTATGGTTCATATGGTGGAGGATTAGGTGGGTCTTATGGCGGGGGTTTGTATGGAAACAGCATGTACCGAGGAGGTTATGGTGGGCTTTATGGAGGTTCTGGGGGCAGCATGTATGGAGGGGGAATGTACAGTGGTGGTTTTGGAGGCCCAATGGGTGGTTATGGGGGAATGGGCATGGGGGGTCCATATGGAAATCAAGATCCTAATAATCCTTTTGGTGCTCCACCATCACCGCCAGGGTTTTGGGTATCCTTCCTGCGTGTTGTAAGTCAAACTTAACATTTTTTGGCCCATCCTTTTGATATGTGTAATAGGAGCAAGAAAAGTTGCTGATATCGACTGTATGCTACTTGTGAACTTTCTAATATTTGTAGCACATTATCATGACCATGACGATCCAGAACATCAGATCTGGATAAGAGTCATAAGGCCTGGTATCTTTTTAGCGCGAAGTAGTGATTTTAGATCAAGCTATATACAGCTGATGGATAAATGGCATATCTGGATATGAAGTCAGATGTGCCTAATTTTTTTTCACAATGTCCATCATAATTTCTTATAGAGGTATAATGCGTCAAAATATGGAACTTCAAATTTATCTTCTTCTTCTTTTTATTATTTTTATTTTTTAGAATTATGTTTTAATTTACCAATGAAAGAGAGAGGTGAGTTCGTTCAAAAAGCACTAGATGGTCATAATTGGAATAAAAATTCGAATTCCAGTAGATGGGTCATAGTTGGAATACAGATATGCACGCTCAAGGCACTCCTGCACTTATGTATTTTCACAAAAGACGCCCTTGCACTACACTAATTGGTTACTTAGGGCAGAACTTAGTGCAATGGGATCCTGGGTTTGGCTATTGCAATCTTCCTTCTATTTTATTTTGCCATATTTATCATTTGTGTGGGGACATGTGATTGATTGCAATTGTAAGGCTGTGTTTGGATCCTGATTTGTGGAAAGGAAAGTGAAGGGGAAAGTGACAAAAAGTTAGCATATACTTCATTCACTTTTTTTTTCTCTAATCTCTCATCAAATCTAAGATCCAAACACAACTTCAGAGTTCTTATCAAATTACCCATTAGTGGGCTATTATTCTCTCAAGGTAAATTGCAATTACAAACTTGTGGAACTCATGTCATTTAATTGAACCATAAGGTGTATTTATCCTCTCTATTATGATGCAGATGGAAGGTGTGGTAACCTTCTTTGGCCGGATTGCGATACTGATAGACCAGAATACACAGGCATTCCACATGTTTATTACTGCGCTTCTTCAGGTGCTTTCATTTTCTTATGCCCCTACGAAAGTGTAGAACCACACCTCTCATATATCCTGAAACTAAGATTGAAACATGCATTGACCCATATGTTTTACTTTAATGACTCGTGGAGTTATCGTGCACAGCTGTTTGATCGGTCAGGATTACTATACGGAGAGCTTGCAAGATTTGTGTTGAGACTGTTGGGGATTAGAACTAAACCTAAGAAGGTTCAGCCATCTGGATCTGATTTATCGCTCGGCCCTCACAATCCTCATGGAGGGCAAAACTACATTGAAGGACCCAAGGCTGCTCCAAGTGGTGGTCCATGGGACAGTGTATGGGGAGGTAATTGATTTGTTCCACCCAGCTTATGTTCATCCTGCTGAACGAGCCTGTGAAATTTGGCTGAAATCTGTATGGAGGTAAAGAGTGCGAATGGAAAACAATGATGCCATTGCAGGTATACAAATTGGATTTGCCGTATGAGAAATGATGCTTGCATGAATAAAAGAAGCTCTCTCTCTCTCTCTCTCTCTCTCTCCAAGTATTCCTATGTGCTCTAGTTTTGCTTGTGTTAGTTTTGTGCTAAGCACTTCTGAACGCAATAAAGGAAGAGAGATACTAATGTAATGTGTTTTTTTTTGTTGTTGCTATAATGTAGTATGGAAGTACTATTGAGTATGAAAAAAAAAAAAGTACTATTGAGTATGAGCAATTTATATTGTTAAAAAGAGTGTTAATTCTTCTTCCTTCTGTATTTTGAATTTTATTTTTGGTTCATATTTAAGTCCCTGTTTGGTGTTTGGAAATGGCAAGGAAAAAGGAAGGGGAAGTGAATAGTAACTATTTTTTTGTCATATGTTCTTACCTATCAAATTAAACATTACATCAAAAGGTTCAAAAAGGTGGTTAGAAGAAAAGAAGCAGAGAACGCAAATGATATTTGAAAATTTATTTCATTGCGTTTTCTTTTAGGATATTCAGTCCAAAAGTTCAAATTACAATTTTATTTAGTCAAAGGTCTAGGGGTTAAAATATTTTGTTCAAAAAGGCAAGTTCAAGTAAAATGATTAAAATACCCTCTACGGCCACTTTTGACAAAGAGATTAAAAGTCACTTTTTGACTTTAATTTTTTTTTGAATTAAATCACTTTTCTATTTTTTTAAACGTTTTTCAAAAAAAAAAAAATCAAAAAATTAATTTTTAACTTATTTTCCAAAATAACTTTATATATATATATATACTAGCCTATCACCCGTGTTATGTACGGGATAATTATAGATATTTATATTTGTTTTAGATTTTTTTTAATATATAAATTATGTTTTTTAAGATTTTTTATAAAAATAATTTAACAATTTTATCACTAATCATAGTGTATGAGAAAAGTTGAAAAGAGTACTTCAGTAATTATACACAGATTATATCTATAATTATTTGTATGAAGGGGTTTTAAATGCTGATCAGGAGATTTTGATCAAATCAATAAATAAAAACACGTAGAAAGACATGTGGATTGAAAAAAAGTTAATAAATGCTGATTAGGAGATTTTGACCAAATCAATAAATGCTGATTTTTTTTTTTTTAATAAAAAATTTAAAAAATTCAGATTGGGATATTGAAACTCGCACAGGCCTTGGGAGTTAAAAATTCTCTTTTACTTAATATATAGTATAGATAGATATGATATACATGCACTCAGACCATAAAAATCAAAACTCTCTCTCTTCCTCTCTCAAAAGCAATATAAATGTCATTTTCCAAATCAGTTGCCTCCATCCATGATCAACTTTTCAATTTCAGCTCAGTGGATTAAGATTACGGTCACGATTTCCACTAAGCCTAGGGGCCACAAAACAAAATAACAGAAAATAGAAAGCGACACAAAACACTCACAGTAGGTGGCGCCAAGGAACGATCTCATTATTCAATGGAAAAAAAAAAAAAAAAAAAAAAAAACAAAAGAAAGTGAAAGGGATTGGAACAAAAAATCAGGGAGTTTGGTTTTAATATTCCGAGTATTGAACCAAGAAACAATCTACCTTCAGTACATACATGTAGCTTTGCTGGTTTGTCTAGTATCTGGTTGCGCTTAAAAAATATATATATAAAAAAAAAAAAATACATGAAATATTGCATATTTGATGAAAATTGACTTTACTTCATGTAGCAGATAGTTGGAAAATGAACGAAAGGGTATTTACCTGAAGAACATTGTGTCTCAACAATTGATGTTTATAGATGCATCAACAGAACATTAAAAATGAGTGGGACCTAACCACTTATTGAAGAAATTGCGACTCCTTGAGCGGTACATGTACATCTTCATCCAGCTTTGCTTTCATCAAATTGGAGCTTAAACTCAGCATTGCTTACTTATCACCTTCCCTAATTAAAAAGCCCAACTAGGTGCAATGCACATTACTTCTTCTTCTTTGATCTTCACATCACCTCTTAACAATTTGAACAACTCGATTGATGTTGAAGAAATTCGACCACGCGGATTGATGTACAAGACAGAGAGACGCTTGCAGCCATTCCTCAATGCTTGAAACCCATTATCACATAAATTCCGACATCTATTCACATGAAGCCTCTCCAAGTTGTTGCAATTTGACCCAATTGATTCCCACCCTGATATCCTAACCTCATGACATAACGCCAAGTTCCACTCTTGCAGTAAAGGACACCCTTTTGCAATCGCTGCAATAGACTCATCGTCAATAGTTCTGCACAATCGAAAATTAAGGATTCTAAGCCTTGTGGCAAATCCAGCACCAATAGCTGCCAACCCGTCTCCATGAATGCACCAGCTTAGACTAGACATGCTCAAATACTCGAGCCCACCTCCACTTAAAATACCCAATATACCCTCTGGTTCAAGCTTGCAAGACTCGGCTTCTAAATAAGTTAAAGATTGAGAACACCCTTTAAAGCCAACACCGCTGACATTTCTACAGTAAGAAATTCTGACGGCCCGAAGCTGACAGCAATGTTGTGAAATAGCTCTTATTCCACGGTCAGATATCTGTGAGCAATATGAAAGATTCACATCTTTCAAAGCCAAGCAAGATTTAGACAAAATCTCTAACCCAACGTCGCTGACATTGCACCGGTAGAGACTAATGAGTGTCAATGAAGGACAGCCAGCGGCAACCAGGGAAAGCCCATTATCAGTGATGCCAAAACAACAATCTAAATACAGTGCCTGCAGATTTGAGCCATAACATTGCAATTGAGTTAAGCCTGAATCATGTAGATCCATGCACCCAGACAAGGACAAAGACTGAAGCTGGCGAAAACGATTGAGCAACCTATAAAGATGGAAAGATTTAATGCTCATGCTAGTCTGACATAATAAGGGAATGTTGGGTAGGCTTAATGAGCAGTGAAACTGCAAGGATTGACGACTTGAATTCTGAATATGAAGCCAACGACGGCAAGTCAAGCCAAAAGATTCGCGATCAGACCCAGAGTCAAGCCATTGGAAAATAAAGTATAGGCAATCATCAGGAAGGTGCATAATGGAGGCAGGACCGTCTCTAGAACCATGTTCCATTTCAACTTAGTTAGCACTCTTCTGAAGGCTGTAAAGCTCGGATCTTTATCATGAATTTTTTATAAGAGCTTGACGAGGTGGGTGAGTCAAATCCACAAAGAGCATGCGAGTCTCCATATCCATACCCTATAAGGACTCCGCATTTACGACAAAGAAGTTTTGATTTTGAATGATAACGACCCCAAACAATAGGAAGACAGTTTACCCTGTCAACCTGTGTAAATCGACTGAGATCAATGGAAAGGAATGAGATGTAACCTTTCTTAATGGATTTTCGATACTCGGAACCTATCCCGGAAGTGATACGATTGGAAGATGTTAAGTTCAGAGGGTACCCACAAGATCCACAGCTGCAAAGCAAGAACAAAATGGAAGTACATTACTTTAAAATAACGCACTCTATAGCAAAGAAAAGAACTAAGCAAACGAAGAACAAGTTCTTTTAAGAATTAGGGAATTAAGATCTTTACTGTGTACAAAACTTCACAGCTATATATAAATAAATATATACAAATATATAGCAAAAGTTGTTGAGGCATATAAAAAGGTAATAACATATAAAGCTCTTTAACTAACAACACAAAAACGCGAGCACACATGCACATGTATGTCAGCACGTATCAGTTTCAACAATTCTGATATAAGAACACGTTGCAGTTTTCTTATTCACAAGACAGAAAACTCAATGCAGCAAAAATTGGTAGCCTCTGGAATCTTTTCAACCTAAGCACCTCATTTTTTTATGCTTATAATCCAAAATCTCCAAGCCAATCGGTAGTTTACAAATATTTGGTGAGAATCACCTAATTTTGTGCCACTGCAAACACCGCGACCCTTCTGACCTTGTTACTAAATGCATACTTGACCAAAAGCGGCAAAATGGACCTCTCTAACAATGCTAGGGGCATGTATACAATTTTCTAAAATAAGAAAGGATCCTCTTAACAATGTTAAGTGGATATGTGCAAATTTCCAAAATAAAAAAGGATCCAAATGACCAACTATTAGGGATTAGATTCAAGCACCATAAAATTAAATTATCCAAATGATTAGTTAACACTAGTTTCAAAATAAAACCAATCCATTCAATCGTTGTCTGTCCACACAAACATACATCAAATCAGTAGAATTTTAGAGATTGTCAATGAAACCCAAAAGACAAATTTCACCCAATAAGATAATTACTTTTTTATGAGACTTGGTTTCAGCTTTTTGCCCCTCTTATTACATTACAAAATTTTATTTCATTTTTCTTCGTCTCATCAATCTTTCCGAAACAAGAAGAGAAGATAACCAACTATTTCCTTCTTCATTTCTCCCCTAAATTATCCAAACAAGAAGAAAACATGTCATTATCCATTCTTTTCTTTTTCTTTCCTAGTTTCCCAATGATGCAAAAGGGGAATTTCATACAAAATTCCTATCAAATCCATAGAATACGAGATCATTAATGAAAACCCAAAAGATAATTTCTTTTAGTAGGAACCACAAATAATTAAATTCAGTAGATAACAAGAATCTAAATCAAATGATATACCTTTGACAGTCTTTAAAACTAAATAAACCAGAAAGAAAGATATATAAATTGAAGGTTTTAAAGAAAGAAAACCTGTAAGAGACATCAGCTTGGGACATCCTTGATTTAGATCATCAGAGATGGAGGTTTCTCTCCACATAACATCGAACCCATCAATTAGATCGAATGGGGAAAGAGAGACACAACACTAGTGATTACTTTGGAGAAGCTGTTGATGCTTTGGCGTTAAGAGAGAGAGAGAGAGACGACTTTTTTTGATGTTTAGTGGTTTGGATTGTTACTTGTGCAAGAGAACATCCATACAGGAGTCTTTAACCCTGTTTGGTCATATTCGTGTTTCATATTGCGACGCTTATTCATAAATTTCTTTTTACTCAATTATGTTTATATAATTTAAATTATTTTTTTATGATTTAATAAATTTTATGAGTGAAGTAATTATTAAAATATCTTTAATAATTATATTTATATTGATAATATAAATATTTCGTTCAATTCAAAAAAAATATAAATGCTTTACGATATAAATATTTATACTGTCAATGTGAACATTTCAAACATAAAGGTTAACATTATAAAATTACTAAATATTTAAAAAATATATTTTAATTTTCATAATTAAAATATTTTATGAATAATTTTATTTTCAGCCAGCAGAGAGCAAAAGGCCCTTTCGTGCTCTCCTAGATGTTGGCTAACTGCTGGCAACCGTGTTTTTGGTGCTCTCAAGGTATATCATGGACCACCACCAGGGTTGGTGGCCTGGTGGAGGATGCAGCAGGTTCCACAGTTGTGACCCAGGTTCGATTCCTGGGAGGGGGTTGTTTGTAATCTCAGTGGAGAGCTCGCCCTTTACTTTCCTCGTTCTCATTACCATTGCTGGGCCGCCTCTCTATTGGTGCCTGGTGATCATGCGGCGGTTCCGCCTCCATTGGTGCCCTAGTGGTGGGTCCCCCACTTGGTGGGGGTTAATTCCTACCTGACAACCGATTACCCCGGGGTTAGGGCCCACGGGGGGCGTGACCTCCACCGTTGATCCCCTTTTTTCATGTTCAAAAAAAAAATAAAATAAAATAAAGGTATATCATGGACCCCTTCTTGTAAAGTTCGATGCAAACTGTCTAGAAAATTTATGAAGTGTGATCTTATTACCACTTCATAAATTATTTTAGGTCTTTTAATTTTAATTTTAATTTTAATTTTAATTTTAATTTTTATATATTATAATAATAACTTTAAATAAAGTTAAGGATAAATTATAAATATATCTTTTAAGATTTGATTAAAATATAAATTATCCTTTTTAATTTTGAAAATTACATTTCACCCCTGATGTTTCTAATTTCATAATAAATTGTCTATTTTATTAATAAATTATCAAGTCAATTGACAGTTTTTAATGATATTAAAAATATGTTTCAATTAATAATTTAAGTTATTTTATTATTGTATAGGAGAGTAATTATGAATTTCATTTTTTTAGTTAATTCTATTAAATAAAAAATTCTAATAAGGGGGTATTTGTAATTTTTCAAACCACAGGGGGCAATCGGTATTTTAAGCAAACCTCAGGGAGTGTATTTGTAATCTATCCTAAACTTAAAAAGGATATCATTAATTTTGGGACACTTCAGCTCACAATTAAACTTACAAACTAACTATATCATAAATTAGGGTTTATGAGAGTACTCACCTCCATCACTATCCGTCTATCTTCTCAAAATTCCATCTTCAAAATCTACCCACTCTCAAAACCTTGAAAACCCTTTGGTGGCAATATTCCGACGGTAACAGTGGCAACTATTTGACCACCTACACTTCTCTAGCAATGGTAATATTCCGGCGGTAACAGTGGCAATCATTTGACTACCTATACTTCTCTAGTAATGGTAATATTCCGACGGTAACAGTGGCAACCCTTTGGCGAAATATAAGCCGAAACATTACTTATTTGTTCGAGACGGTGTTCTCGAACAAATAAGTAGGGCTGGGTATGGGGTTATTCAAACCGCACAGCTTGCTCAATCCGAACCAATTCGTATACAAATAGGCGGTTTCGCAGACACAATATGGGTAGATGTGATTTGGAATATTACATAATTGCGGGTTGCAGATTTAATCTGCACCCACAATAACCCACCCACACTTAGATTATTATTTTATATATATATATATATATAAATCTAGATCGTTGATTTCATTCATCTTATCCTAATATATTTTTGGCCAATACAGCAACCCTAATTTCATAATACAAAAAGAAATGTTGTAGAGAACATTATTTGAGAACATTATTTTTGAATGTTTTTGTTTTTGTTTTTGTTTGCACTATGAACATTGTAGGAAATTGAATCTACTTCTTCGTGGAGGGGAAATTGAATCTGTTAATTATTTTTGAAATTAAAATCAATCTTATATTATATTGAATTTGGAAATTGAAAAAAATCCAATCTGCAAACCACTCACAACCGCCCGAACATCCACGAACCTTATCTGCATAAATCGCAACTCGCACTACGGCGATTGCGGGTTGAATTTTCTCCAAACCGCATACATGCGGGCAGGTCCAAACCGATCCAAAAACCGTCCAAAACCGAACTGCGAACATCCCTACAAATAAGTAACGTTTGGGAATGCAAGTCCGCATATGGAAATTTCTTAACACATTGAAGATAATACACAAATTTCCGTCAATTGTCCTCGAATCTTCTGTAACTCTTTCATCGTCATGGAATTGATCATCACGAAGTTGATTCCACAACTTCTTGTCGATGCTGACTACGTATAGAATCAAATGCCTTTTGAAACTCGTTTTTAATCTTCGGAAGAACTCTCTTGAATATAAAGTATCAAACTCCTTGATGTATGAATCTCAATTCTTAAGTTTAGAACTCTCTCAAGAACATCAAGGAAAACTCATAAAACACTCAGAAGAAAACTTCAAACAAAACCCTAGGACTCTTGAATAAGATCTAAGAAAAAGTAATCCTAAACTTAACCTAAACAGGTATAAATAGATAACCTGTGTCCGCGATCTCCGCTCGAGCGCCTAACATCCCGCTCGAGCGGCTTCAGCAAAAAATGCGAGAGACAAAGCAGTGGTTATTGTTAGGTCCCTTTATTGTCAAATCTGGGTACAAAACTTTGAGTTGTTAAAGTTGTATTTTTTCCTGTATTTTTGTCTTTCCCGCTCGAGCGGGGTCTTTGGCGCTCGAGTGGAGTTTGTGGTCTCTCAGTATTTTGACAGGACTCTAAAAATACTGGAGTGTGTGATTTCGCGCTCGAGCGGGCTCTCAAGCACTCGAGCAGACCACTGCTTTGTCTCTCGCATTTTTTGCTGAAGCTGCTCGAGTGGGATGTTAGGCGCTCGAGTGGAGATCGCAGACACAGGTAGTCTATTTATACCTGTTTAGGTTAAGTTTAGGATTACTTTTTCCTAGATCTTATTCAAGAGTCCTAGGGTTTTATTTGAAGTTTTCTTCTGAGTGTTTTATGAGTTTTCCTTGATGTTCTTGAGAGAGTTTTAAACTTATGAATTGAGATTCATACATCAAGGAGTTTGATACTTTATATTCAAGAGAGTTCTCTTCGGTGGCTTCCGAAGATTAAAAACGTAGAGTTTCAAAAGGCATTTGATTCTATACGTAGTCGTTAATTCGACAAGTGAAGTTGTGGAATCAACTTCAGGATTGATCAGTTCCATGACGAAGGCGTGGTGAAAGAGTTACAGAAGATTCGAGGACAAATTGACTAGGTTGGGAAATTTGTGTATTATCTTTGTAATCTTTCTTTCTTCAGTAGTGATTGATTAGTGGCGGTTCGCCTATGGTTTTTGATTGGTTTTTCCACGTAAAAATCGTTTGTGTCGATTTATTGTTTATTCCTAAAAACAAACAAACTAAAGTCACTCTCGTAAATGTTTGTTGATTTTAGATTGAGTGTTTTGGATAATTAGGATTTGGAATATTTTAATTTTGATCTAATCACGAATCACTTAGGATTTTCAACTACTATGGTAGAAGTGTGACCTTAGTTATGTCTATATCTATCACAAGCAAGTTTGAATCTTTCTTACTCTCTGGATATCTATCTGTTTAGGTGGTTTATGATTGTTAGTTGTTGTAGTTATTATTGGATATCAATTATGAAGATTAACAACACTTTTAGATATGTGCTCTATTGATGTTATTATCTTTAGTGCCTATTATGTGATTTGGTGGAATTGTTGTTAATGTATTGGTTGGTTTGTTGTGCTTTTTTTTTTTTCCTTATGAATTTCTCTTGTAAATTTTTTTATTGTGAATATATATATATATATATGGTGACGAAAATTAGTGAAGAAAACAAATTTCGTTACTAAATAAGAATAATTCATGACAAATTATAAATTTTGTCACGTATAATAAAGAAATAAAAATAATAGATAACGAAATTTATTTTTATCAATAGATGCAGATTTTTTCATAGATGCAAATTTTTAATTATAATGTGTTCCATTTAACAGTAGAACACATCCCATAGATGCATATTTTTTCATAAAAGAACAACTCATATAGTATAACTTTATCAAGTATAACTTTATCAATAAGTCAGAGTGACAATAAATTTTGTTGTACTACATCTTCTAAATTAAGATTTTCCCTTCTCTCTCTCTCTCTCTCTCTCTCTCTCTCTCTCTCTTCTTTTTGTCAAAACATAGGTTAAATACATGGTAAAATGAATGTATGGTATTTTCAAATATATTAGACATACCTCCAAAATTTCCCTTGATAGGTAGACAATTACTTATTTGCTTGGTTGTTTTCACAACATTAATTGACTTCCTCAGCCTTCACAGTTTTCCCTTATTGAACAGGTTTTTGAATAACATATTGATGAAATAATGACTCGGGGGGAGGGGGGGTTAACCCTCAAGGAAGTTAACTAATTATCTATTGTAGATAGAAGGGGGGGAAAAAGAATTGTCAATAGACTTCTAGCAAAGGTTTATTAGCTAACACGACTTGATTATGCTACTCCAACTCCATAAATTTGTTATTTATTTAATTATGTTTACTAATATCAAGTAATTGTGCAAACTGTTTTGTTTTCCAATTTTTCCCATCTTGAGAAATTTCCTTGTTATGTTGGAAAGTTTTGACTGGCTTCAGAAAATCATTGATATTGTTATGTAATGCTATCGTTGAAATAGTATTTGTAGTAGGCTGATATATTAGTGTGATGAAAAATTGCTTGCATTGTCGACCATGGCACTTTCACACCAGTACTTACGGCCATTACAATATGTTATAGTGTTTGAATTTGATAGGTTTTGTAAAAGCATTCTGGAACCTTTTTTAAACCCTAAATTTTGAGAGGGCGGGCCTTGGTGTAATGGTAAAGTTGCTCCATTGCAATTTGGGCATCACTAATTCAAACTACGGAAACAACCTCTTCACATGTAGGGATAACATTGCGTACATTTGACCCTCTTTAGACCCCTATTTTTAGCTAAATTTACACTTTCTATCACCAAAATAATAAGATTTAACCTCTTAACTTCAGATTAAACACTTTTCATGAGTCTTAAAATAATGTTTTCTTATTGGAGGTTGAATAATACTAACATCTAATTTGCTTCTTTGATGAATCTTTGACATTGTTTGATAGTATTTATTTGTGCTAATTGCAATTCTAGTTTAAAAAGGTTGGGGGAGTGAAAAGGTCAAGATTTATAATGAATTTTTATTTTAATAATTAAAGAATGACTAGCTAGGTTATTCAAGATTCTACTTAGGTTGGGAGAGTGAAAAGGTCAAGATTTATAATGAATTTTTATTTTAATAATTAAAGAATGACTAGCTAATAATTAAAAAGGTTGAGGGAGTGAAAATGTCAAGATTTTAGGTTATTCATAAAAAAATAAAATTGACTAATTATGTTATGATTTGGATTGATTCCTTTGCTTTTGTGATCATCCTTGCTAACTGGACTAGCCTCTTGATTCTTCTTGGATATCATGCCTGGTTATTTGAGGATCCTTGTAGATGCTTGATGCTCTGCTATTGTCATTATTGTTCCGAATGGAGATTTACATGACAATGTAGGGAGCCAACACTCACAACCACTTGATGCCGATATAGAGGCACAAAGGAAGCCAGCCTCCCAATCTAGCATCAGTAAGATCTTGAATTTTACTATTAAAATGAAATTCTCTTTTTTAATATAATATGTACCTGTCACATTTACATAGGTTGAGATTTGTTATTATACTTACATAATAATTACTGATTAATATATCATGTATCCATAATCATGTCATAGCATCATTGTAAAATTTCCCCCTAGTCAGCACACAAGTTAATATTGCAAGGAATAATAGAATTAGGCCTAATATGTAACTAGGAACAAGGATTAATGAGTATATTGATCAAGAATAGTTTCAAAGTTTCTATATGCAACAGTATGAATATTTTCTCCCAAGAACTTTGTTGGTCCCCTGAACTAAACTATGTATTATGAGGATTGCACATTTAAAACCCATCTCTAAGACCAACTAGGAAGTATAAGAAATCATGTCATACTTGCCCCCCAAAAAATGTTATTACAATGTTTCTATAAGAAAGATTATTAACTAATAATTCTATGAAAACAAAACTAACCACAAAAAATAATGGTATGATAACCCTCTCTCTCTCTCTCTCTCTCTCTCTCTCTCTCTCTCTCTCTCTCTTTTCTATCACACAACCCTTCACCATAGCCCCTCAAGGCCTGCCTGTGGAAGACACTCCTCATGAAAGGAAATATATGTACACAAGATTACTCTATATTAATTTAGATAGAAAAACATTGTAGACCCATTTTTTTTTCTCCCTGGAAAAATGTCCAGAATGTAGTGTGGCAACACTGCATTCATTATGGTTACACATCATACAGTGGGACCATCATTGAAGAGGTTACTCTGTTTACGTTTCTTTAAATTACTTGATTTTCTGTGGTCAGTTTTGTGGTTAGTTCTATATCTGTAGAATTACTGGTCTAACATATGGTTAAAAGATCGAAGTACCTCATGAGCAATTCGACAGGATCAGAAACTTGGTCAGCATGGGCTGATAGGCCAAGTGCTAATGCGTCCCAAACAAGCAATGCCAGTAATGGCACAACACTTCCAAGCACAACTAAAGCCCTTATCCTCTGTACATCACCTCTCAAATAAGCACACACAACTGCAAGAAATCACATATTATAAAACTCATTGTCATCATTGTTTGATCAAAATCCTAGATCAAAATTTGTGTTCACCAGGAGCTAGATCATGATAGACCAAAGAAAATATAATCACAGGAACAGTAGCCGGAACGTTTCCCCAGTCACCATCCCCCACTAATGCTGACCACCCTCCGAACACGATCGCTAGAACCTCAATTGCTAGTAGCAAACCTATTCCATATCAGTAGTTTAAATTTGTGAATGTGTATGTTTGCTAAATAGATAGAACTAGTATACATTTGTTGAAGGAGTATACCTATCATGGAATGTTTATGTTTGCTAAATAGATAGAACTAGTATACAACTATTGGATGTAATTTTTCTTTGCAGGTAGCAATAGACACAAGCATTATAGGAGCTACAACTAAGTAGAGAGAATTATGAATATTCCTGTATGTTTTCCTAGAAAGTAAGGTAAGAAAATTAGAGGAGAGAGTGAGAGAAAGGGGTTACATCATACATGGTGGATTTGAAGCTTAGTGTAATGCTCTGTTGATGAGTTATTGTCCATGATGAACACCCTTGCGGCTTGACATGCGGATTGAAGGTTCAAGCAATGGCTGAGAAAGATGGAAAGCTCAAAGTTCCCATACCACAGAAGTATCGTGCGCCAGTGGGGGATCATGCCTCTCAATTAGTCTCCAAAATTGGTGTTGAGGTCAAAATATACTTGCCAGACTTTAGCATTCGTAGGTGGAAACATGTCGACAAAGAAGCTACGGCACCTATGTTTCAACGTCTAACGGTAAAAGTTTTACATAATTGATTGAATTCATGTAATATAATTAATTATGACTTACAATATTTATGGTTGTTGCTAGGATCAATTTGACATGCATGGTGAATCCGGCAAAGCAGTGGCAACAAAGTGTGGACAGAGCTTGAGCACCCACACCTACAGACTACGAATAAAATACCTGAACCTTAAGAGTGCTAAGAGAGAGGAGTATGCTAAAAGCCACCCACCGCCTGAATGTGATCTCAAGAAATGGAAAAACTTGATTGATAGGAAGTGGAATGATAGCAATTGGCTGGTAAACTTTTCTTTTGTTTATTTATTGTTGACAATTACCTTGTCTTCCTAATATATATATTTTTCTATTGGAACTTGCTCCTCGTAGAATCAATCAAAAGCTAACATTGACAATAGAAATCAATTAAAGACGAAGCATAGATGTGGATCAAAATCTCTCCCAGTTAGGGTACACAAGGCAGTGTGTCTTCTTTAATTTTTTTCCTTTTTTTTTTTTTATGAAGATGATTCTACTACCATCATTCTTATTTAACTTACTAGTTGATGAACAAAAAAAATCAGACGAGCGCAAATAGGGGCCAACTGCCAGAGTTGCCATGTGTTTACAAATCCACACACTTTAATGATGTCACAAAGCAGTGGATTTCTCCGGAATGCGAAAAGAATTATGTATGTATATTTACCTTTTGTATTAGGATGATTGTAATTTTTATTGTATTTTTATTCACTTTTCTATTCTTTTATTTTATTTAAATGATGGGATAATATGATAAAGATCTAAGCCGAACATTACTCCCAACCTGGTATGGTTCCAATTACTCCGGAGGAGCTATTGTAAAGGTGCTATCAAGCGAAGGTCGGGATATGTTAAAGGACTTGGGTTAATGCCTTCCTTCTTTGTCAAGACTACCAGTGCTTTAACTGACAGTGGCTATGTGAGCCGTCTAGAGATGGAAATACAAGAGCAAAAAGAGGAAATTCAATCACAAAAAGAGGAAATTACAATACAGAAACATAAAATTCAAGCAGAAAAAAAGAAAATTCAAGCACAAAAAGAGAAAATTCAAGCACAAAATAGTGTGATAGGAAAGATGAATGAGTCGCTTGAAGAGCATTTGGAAATGACATCAAGCACCATGGACTTTCTTAAGAAGCAAGGTTTCAAAGGACAATTTAGAGGAGGTGGTATCCCATGAACTCGTAGATCGTCGTTTTGTTAAGTTTCGCTTGTTTTATGCTTTTATTTTTCTCATGTTGGTTAGTATATACCAATTAAAGCACAACAGTTTCACTAATTATGAACTAAGATTTAACAAGTTTCAAAATGTATTTAATGAAAATAGATTCATTAGGGTATCCAGTTCTCCTGGTCTTTACTTGGGACAGTGTTGGCTTTTTGGCTTTCGAAGGTTATTTTGTAATTGCGAGCGTGCCAGCAAAGATCAATCAGTCCTTACAGAAAATTAATTGCCAACCAATTATCAGATGATTGTGTTTTAGTTCTTTCGGCCTCAATGAAGAGGACTTTTACAGGTGGCTTGACTTAGGAGAATTAAACAAATAATAATTAAATGAAGAACAGTTGAAGCATTTCATTAAGATGAAAAAACTTACAATGATCCAAACTCAGCCTCGTAGAGGTTTACAGCGACAATCTACTTGAAACTACTCCTATGAATGAAGTGCAGTGCAGGAATTTTAAAGTACAGAAACGTAAAGAACTGGAAACGTAAGACTGTAAATGTAAAACTGGAAAGGAAACAAAGTAGAATAAGACTGATTTTTTGGATCTAAGTCTGGGGGGTTTTTCTAGGGCCTTCTTTGCTATTTATACTACTCAAGGATGACCATCGAACTGCATTTCTAACCGTCGAACTGCTCCTCCATGATCGCTGATCATATTGCCTCAAGATTAGCTCCATTACGCCATTACTTGCAGTTAGGCTTCCCTCCTAAATTTGAATTTGAAATGTGAATAACCGTTGGAGCCACATCACCTTGCATCTCTTTGTTGATCCACTACTACTCAGATCTCATAATAACCAATACTAACTGCCACGTGTACAATCAGGATCGAAGACCTGAATAGTTTTCCTATATTATCCTTATTTTGCCACACGTCGAATTGTAATTGGCTTGTACAAAATATGTAGCCAACATTACCCCCCGCACTAATATACCCAATACTTGGTAATATTAGTAGATCAAGGTCTTTTACCCACGTCTTAGAACGTGCATGGGCTTTGCATTCTTCTAGAAATGCAACTGTCATTCGTCATCTGCGTTAACTCCCCTTCAATCTTTTGAACACCCCCACCACCTTAGTATTCGAACAGACTGATACATTTTTATGGCCGAATCAATTTCCTTCTCCATTGATCAAGCACACGAAGAGTCATCTGATGATGCTGTTCCTCCTCGAAAGAATCTCCATGTATTAATTAGCCACCTTTACCCACGTTTCTATATTCAGGTCATGGATGCCTTTGCAAATTATCAACCCTTGGACTACGAACACATTGCCCTTAATCCTTTGATTCAGAAACTTACAAATATGGACATGGGAAATTCTTCTTCTAACTCACCCTTGGACTACGAACGAACTGCTCTCAATCCTTTGATTTAGAAAGTTGCAAATATGGACATGGGAAGTTCTTCTTCACAACCCTCTGCATGGGATAAGGCTGTAGCTTCTTCTTCCTCTGGGACTTCTAACTGGACACACTGGTCAAAACTTGAGGCCTGTGATTTAAGGGAGTGAATCAACCATCACTTTGTCGAGTTTACTGACCCTTTAGAGTTCGCTTCCTATGTGCGAAGCTCAGTAGTCTATCCTTATGTGCCCATCGATCATCGACGCAGTTTGGAGGAAAATCTGCTTGTAGCATGGTATACATCCTCTATGCCTACAAAGATAGTGCACGTTGCCCGACGCCTAGAAGAGGCACAAGGGTACAATCCATCATTCTTAGCCCAGAAGGCGAAGATTTGTTCTTCTGACTGACTCGATTATATTAATGTCCTTGTTCCTTCTACCCTTGCTCCATCTCCTGAAATAAAAGCATCCACACCTTCTCCTCCGCCAAATCCTTGCTAGACAGAGAGACTGAGGCTTGCCCTCTCCGCGGATAAGGTCTTTCCACCTTACAAGCCTCCACCTTTCCCTAATCCAGCTGAGCGGAAGCAAGCTCAACTTCTGCTTGCGGCTTTCTCTCATTTGCCCTTCAATGTTCTTGAGGACGAAGTCCCTCTCAAGAACCTTCGATAGGCTTGTGATATTCTGACTCGGGGTCATGTCCTCAATCCCCTCACCCAAGCAGAGCTTCACATGTTTTTGGACCAACTTCTATTTCTTCTCCACTGGCATCGGACCTCTATGGCCACCACACAATCTTTAGACCAACTCTCGTCCTTTCGAGTTCATGCCCAGTACGAAGCAGAGAACTTCATTGAAGAATTCGATGATTTCAAGAATAAAGATTCTGCGTACTGGGATAACTTGGATATAGACGAATTGGAACAAGGATTGAGAGAAACATCATTCAAAATAAAGGCTGAAGAGCTCTTTTACAAAGTGAGAGCACATCAACTCATGCAGCCAATGTTAGAAGAGATAGAGGATAAAATAAAGAAAGAACAGAAATTCATTGATCATAGTTGGACTAAATTTCATGATCTTGTTATTTATTCCATTCCCTATTTTTATGAGCTTGAGTTTGTACCCAAATAGGGTCATTCGATGTAATTGCTCTTGCTTTAATACCACTATGACTTTTTCTTTGTTTGGTATGGTTTGATCTTGTCCCCATTTGTCTTTAAAGCAAATTCAGGGCTTCAAACTAAACAATCTTCTCCTTCGAATTTGGACTCAATCGTTTTAAATGAAACACTAAAAAGAACCAACAATGAACCTTTTCAATTTATGGAATATAGTTAACAATTTTTGATGATTTTCATTTAGAATTAGTGCTTCGAATTTAACAATCTTACCCCTTAAAGCTTGTTTTAATCATAACCAACATATGGTCATGGTTAGTATGATCAACCAATTTTAAATTGACCATTTTTGTTTCGAAGAACAGTCCATGCTGTTTTTAGTTCAAAAGACAATCTTTGTCTGTATGTATACAAACCAACTATTGGTTTTGATATTTCGAATACCAATTCCCATCCTTCAGAGGTCTCAAGTTTTACTTCGAAAGACATTACTTTCATTGAGAAACCTAAAACAAGTCTTTAATCCCTTCGAAGTAAACGAATACTTGAGCATTCTTACATCTATAAGTATGAAATGTACTTCGAAGCTGGCTTCTTAATTTCGAAGCCATTTATTATTTGACTTTTGGCGCTAAAATCTGGTTTTTTTATATTTTGAGCACCAATTCCTATCCTTAAGGGGTCTCAAGTTTCACCTCGAAAGACATTACTTTCATTAAGAAACCTAAAACAGGTCTTTACTCCCTTTGAAGTAAACAAATACTTGAGTATTCTTACATCTTTAAGTATGGAATTTGCTTCGAAGCCGACTTCTCTGCTTCGAAACTGTTGTTATTTGACTTTTGGCACCAAAATCTGGCTTCGAAGCCAAATATTTTACTTTGAAGCTGGTATCAACATCTGGGATGTGTTTTTTCCTCCAAAAGTATCAATGTTGAAGGAAACTCTTCGTATTCGTACTTTTAGTACTTAACGAATTACGCGATATATCTTTCAGATACAAAGGCTTTTAAAACCCTTTTATTTCATGCTCTGAAATCACTTGCTCACTCAACACACAAACCCTTTATCTATACCGATCTTCCACTTCTTTCTACTCCCTTTTCCAGTTTCGTCTTCTAAGAAAGCGTTTTATCAATGGCTTCCTCTTCATTAAAAGTGCCAGCTATAGAGCGTGCAAGACCGTCTGTAGCCCTGAAGAGGCTCATTGACGCAGAATGTGAAACGAATAAGGCTGGGGAAAAAAGTGCCATCGACGGATGCATCTTCATCCCTCGTCGTCATATGCAACAAGACTATGTGCTTGGGCCCATATTCAAGGAAATTCTTACTGAGCTTCCAGCTCTATATCCTCGTTTGGAAGACCATTGTCTCCTTTACGAAGGTGGCCTTGACTGGAGGAACAGGAGGACGAACCGCCCCCACCGATGCTGGCCCACGATGAGACCGGAGTGGCAAGAATGGTATGATCGAGTTGTCCCTAATAGGACCCTGGACCTTTAAGAACTCTGTCTTCTCGACGTCCTCCGACTATCCAGGTTAACCATCTCAGAGGATCCTTTCTTAATTCCTGCTGCCCTGTACTTTTGGAATTCTGCTTTTAATTTCTTTCAATTTAGATGTGAAATAATGGCCCCTACTGTTCTTGACATTTGTCACCTATTAGGATTATCCCCCATTGGAAACCCCATTAGACCAGATTATCCTAACCTAGCAGTCCCGTTTTTCCTCCCCTCTCTTAACTCATCCTATAGTGACTTCGTCAAGGCTAAGAATAAAAGAAAGGGTCCTGTGACTGATAGGGAATTCTTTTCTTTCCTACTCTATTGGCTTTGCAAATTCCTTTTCTGCACTTCCTCTCAAAGAATCATGCCTAAATTTGCCCCTCTTGCCAAAGCCCTTGTTTTACAGAAGAATGTGGCTTTAGCTCCGTACGTCCTAGGTCACGTATATAGAGCCTGTTCTCTCTTTAGTGAGAAACCCTTAGATGCCAATTAAGGGGGGCCATTTTGGATTCTCCAACTTTGGCTTTTTGCTTATTTCACTGAGTTACAATCCAAATGCCTTAAATTTTTTGAGCCGAACCCTCCTACTCATGGCATGAGGCTAGCCAATGCTTCACTTTATCCTTCTACCTTTGCTTTTTACTTTTCTTTCTTCAACCAGCTTCCAGCTTCTTCTCCTTCTTACAGCTTCCGTCCCTTCGAACCCATTACCATTGGCCCATCTTGGTTGAAGAACTTCCTAAGTGATATGTTCTGTGCTTCACCTGTTCATAAAGATATATGGGCTTCTATTCTGCTCCCTAGAGAATTATTCATTGGAACCATGAACCCCAGAGCTTACAAATGCATTGTTGAGCCCTATTGTCCTGCTCAATTTGATAGACAATTTGGCTTCTCACAAGGGGTTCCAATACCTCTCTGCAGCAACACCAATCTAAGTCTTACCACCAAGGACTTAAAAGTTCGAAGGTCCAGACTAGAAGAGGCAACCTCTAAGTTTATACAGGACTTGGTCGAATTTGAGTACATCCCTTTTCTTACTCAAGGTAACACGTTGAAGAGGTACCACAACTGGTGGGTGACCAATATGGAAGTATACCTGACTATTTCTCCTCAAGACCTACTGATGGTGTTAGATGTGCCCAAGCCCAAAGGAGCTGGAGTTATTACTTCTTCCACTGTCCTTACCACTTCAGTTCCTGTACCTGCTACCACACAGTCTGCTCATGCTGCCTCAACTCCTTCTAGAGTTACTCAGGCCACCTTGAAGAAAGGTATATACCCTTGTCTCTTCTCCTTTTGCCTTCTTTGTAATGCTTTTAGCCTTATCTTTAGTTCTTCTTTTGTGAAGGTGGCGTGGGTGCCTCACAGAGAGATTCTCCTCAGAAGACCTAAGCTCTAAATCTTCTCAAAAGCAAACGGCAACAAAAGAAAAGGAGACTTTTACTTGAGCCTGAAAAGGAAGTACCTGAGGTTAAAGTAGTAGAAGAAGAAGAAGACGTAACTCAAGAGCAAGAGTCACCCTGAAAAGAAGGAAAAGAGTGACCGTCCCTTCTTCTGACTTGGTTCAAGATCCCATTCATGAGACAACTGCCAGAGTAGTGGAAGAGGAACTCACTTCTGAAGAATCCGAATCCCAAATTGGAGAGAAATAAATTGATAAGAAACAAGCAATACCAATACAAAGAGCAAAGAGACGGAAGATGACTGTCTCTCCTTCTGATTTGGTCGAAGACCCTATTCATGAAGCAGCTGCTAAGGCAGTAGAACAAGAGCATTCTAAGGCCATAATTGTCTTTAAGAGAGTTGAGAAGAGACAGCAGCAGTAATTCTTAAAAGATGAAGCAGCTGCTGCTGATGCAATCCAAAGGGAAACTGCAAGAAGACAACATATTGTTGAGCACTATTCTCTTCGAAGCTCTCCTATTGCTGTTATCACTACTGAAACAAGTAATTTCTTTCATGCTTCTACTGTTTCTCGCTTATCAAATTTTTGGTATTAAAACTTGACATTACTTTACATCTTTTCTTTTGCAGCAACAACTACTGAGCCTATTCTTCCAATAAGGACTCCTTCAGTTTCAGTTGAAGTTGATCAGATGCAAAATGTGAGGACTATTCAGATAATACTCCCACTTCCTAGGCCTATATTCAATGTACCTTCCTTGAGGCCAAGCATTCCTGCATCTCTTTCCTTTGGATTAAATCCGTATCTTCCTTACCTATCTTTGGATCTACCTCAATTCAGTTCTCTTTCGAGCCTTGCTCTTCCCCCTTCTCCTAAGGAAACTCCAACTGCTACTCCATCTCTGATAGTAGTTGATTCCCCTATAGAGGGTGCTGGCAGCTCTCCAACCCATGGTTTATTACCGTTACCTACTTCGAGCCCTTCTTCCCTTGACCTATTGGTGGCTAGGACCATAGAGACTGCTGAAGATGCTCTATCCATTTCTCTTATCCCTATGCAGTCTTTTGTGCCTTCCACCACTGTTCTTTCTGCACCCCTCATGTCTATGGATGAGGTAGATATCTTCAAAGCAAGACTAGCCAGTCTCTTCGACATGCCCTCTACCTCTCCAATAGCTAATGATGAGGCTGAGCCATTAGTTCTGGCTGATTCCTTGTTAGAAATTCTTGAGAGCTCCTCTTCCTCCAGTAGTAAGCCTTCTGCACCTCTGATGGACTTAGACAGTTGTCTGGAGTTATTGACATCTTTCTCAAGGATTCCTTTCGAGGCTTTACAAAGGCCTATAATAAGAAATGGCTTCTTAGTCTTTGCCAAAGTTCTTTGAGCAATCGATATAAGCTCTCAAGTCATCTATCTCAAGCAGCAGGTACTATTGACTTTTATATCAACATTTGTCATGCTACCAGGGCTGCAGAGGAGAAATTAGTGAGAGACCAGGACTTTGTTTCCACTGTACATGCTGAAGTCTCAGGGCTAAAGGAACAACATTCCTCTGTCTCCCATTTTCGAACTCAACTACTGAAGAGGAAAGCTCAACTTGAGGAGGAGCTATCTGTAGTGAACCAAGCCCTAATCTGAACTGACACCAAACTGTAGATCACCAACCAAGGACTGGCTGATCGAAAGCAGGAAATGACCACAGCCATTCAGTTATTTTCATCTTTTAATAATAGAGCATCCATTGTAAAAGAACAACTGAGGCATTGTAATGATTTTTGGGCCAATTTATAGCAGAATGTATTCAACTCTTTATGAAAGACAAATTCTTATTTATCATTTGAGTATTTTTGTGTTCTTGTACTTGGCATTTATTTTACTCCTTGTGTTTCCCATATAGTTGGAAAATAAGGCTTCAAATACCTGCCATTAATCTTTTTGGGATGTACATATCCATTCAAATTTCTCAAATGGTATGCTCCAAAAAGAAGGACTCTCTGGACTTGGTATGGTCCCTGCTAGTTAGGTGACCATTTGCCAAACTTATGGCTTTTAATCCCTATTGGGTGTATGGTTTTCCACACCAAATCACTTTCATCAAAGCCAATGTGTTTGACATTTTTATTATAGTTTTTGGCTGCTTTCTTCTTTTGGAAAAGAATGTTATTTAATGCTAGAATTCTAGCTTCATCTATGCTTTCTAATTCCAAGCACATACTCTGATGGTATTGCTTAGGATTTAATTGGTCTTGGCATTTTACCCTCAAGGACTTAACATTAATTTTCACAGGTAACACTACATCATGCCCGTATACTAAGGCATAAGGAGTGACTCTTGTGCTTGACCTTGGGGAAGTTCTATAAGCCCACAATACATCCAACAACAAGTTATGCTGATCCCTAGGATTGTCCTCCATAACTTTTTGTATTCATTTTTTCAAGGACTTATTGGATGATTCAGCTTGACCATTGGCTTGTGCATAATAGGGGGTGGAATTAACAAGGCTAATTCCAAATTCTGCCATAAAAGACTTTACCATTTTCCCATCAAACACAGTCCCATTATCAACAGTTATAGTCTATGGGATACCAAATCTATGGATTAAATCCTTAATGAATCCAATAACCTCAGTTTGGTCTACAGCCTTGTATGGCTTAGTTTCGACCCATTTAGTGAAGTAATCAGTGGCCACTAAAATGAAATAATGATACTTCGAAGAAGGTGGGTGTATTATCTCCATCATATCCATGGCCCATCCTTTAAATGGCCAAGGCTTTACTACTGCATGCAGGTCAGTTATGGGCACATGCCTGATCAGGCCATGCTTTTGACATGCCTGGCAACCCCTTGCATATTCTATGCAGTCTTTAAAGATAGTTGGCCAATGGTAGGAATGTCTTCGAAGCAACCACCTCATCTTCACACCAGGCTGATGAGCACTATAGATGCCTTCATGAACCTCAGCCATAGCTGTCAATGCTTCTTTTGGGCCTAAACATTCTAGCAATAAACCATCTCCCCCCCTTTTGTAGAGAGCATTACCGTATATAATGTATTGCATAGATTGCAATTTAATTTTTCTGCTGGCCTTCGAGGATGGGCCAGCCAAGTACTGCATTATTGGATACCTCCAATCTTGTTCCTGTAAGTCATTATGATTGACTTCCAGGACTACATTCCTTTTATTTAAGGGTGGTGTAGATTTCTGGTATGTTGTTTGGCTTATGTTCCTTTAAGTATTATCCTTTCTCTTGAAATTCGAAACTTTCTGAGCCACATCATTAGCTCTATTATTCAAGAATCTTGGGACATGAGTTACATTTGCTATTTGAAATTGAGAAAGCAGATGTAATGCAACAACATAGTATGACAACATGCTTATACTTTGACATTTGAAAATCCCTTTCACTTGGTTAACCACTAATTAAGAATCTCTAAATATGTCAACTGCATGAACTTGTAGTCCACTAAGAATTTCCAATCCCACTATTAAGGCTTCATATTCAACTTGATTATTAGAACAAGTAATTTCATCCACTCTGAAACCATGTGTGGTTTCTATTCCATGTGGTGACTTAATCACTATACCAATTCTAGTTAGGCCATTGGCTTTCGATCCATCGAACCACATTTGCCATAGCTCAACACTAGCCATACCAAGTTCCATTATCTCTTGGCTTTCTGTTTGAGATGGATGGTTTGCCAAAAAATTGGCTAAAACTTGTCCTTTTACTGCCTTTTGGGGAACATATTCTAAATGAAATTCTGATAAAGCTAATATCCATTTGCCAATTCTTCCCCTCAACATAGGTCTATATAACATATACTTAACCAAATCTGTGATTGTAATTACCAAGACAGTTGTAGGCAAAAGATAGTATCTCAATTTCATTGCAGCAAAATACAATGCAAGGCACAGCTTTTCTACAGCTGAGTATTTACATTCACAAGAATTTAAAAAATTACTAAGGTAATAAACAGCTTACTCCTTGCCTTCTTCATTGTCTTGGGCTAAGAAAGCTCCCAATGAATCTTCTGCTGCAGCTATGTACAACTTCAAGGGTTTATCACCCTTTGGTGGCATCAGCAGTGGAGGGTTGGCCAAGTAAGCTTTGATACCTTCGAAAGCAATTTGATGCTCTGCTGTCCACACAAATTCCTCTTCATCTTTTAGCCTTAATAAGGAAGAAAATACTTTAGTTTTCCCTGCAGTGTTAGAAATGAATCTTTGAAGAAAATTAACCTGTCCAAGGAACTTTTGTAATTCTTTCTTACTTGATGGAAGTCTGGCTTCAATGATGGCTTTGGCTTTATTCTGGTCAATCTGTATTCCTCTCTTGTGTACTACATAGCCCAAGAAGTTTCCAGATGACACGCCAAAAGCACACTTAAGAGGATTGAGTTTCAACTTGAACTTTCTCATTCTTTCAAAGGCTGCTTCTAAGTGAAACAGATGCTCCTCCACGGATTGGGATTTAACTACAATGTTATCAATATAACACTCTAAATACCCTCCAATGAGGTCATGAAAGATAGTGTTCATAGCCCTATGATATGTAGCCCCAGCATTCTTCAGGTCAAATGACATTTTAACCCATTCGAAGGTCCCAATATTCCCAGGACATCTGAATGCTGTCTTATGAACATCCGCCTCTGCAATGCAGATTTGGTTATAACCAGAGTGCTCATCCATCATTAATAAATTTTGATGCCCTGCTGAACTGTCTACCAACAAGTCTACTATAGGCATAGGATATTCATCTTTTGGAATTGCTAGATTTAAGTTTCTGAAATCAATACATACCCTCATTTTACCATTCTTCTTAACTACAGGCACAATATTGGATAGCCATTCAACATACCTGGCTATCCTGATAAAGCCTGCCTTGAGTAGTCTAAGAATTTCTTCCTTAACTTTCTGAATCACTTCTGGACTCATTCTTCTTGGCTTTTGCTAGTATGGCTTGAAATTAGGCCTCATAGGGAGCCTATATTCCACTAATGACCTATCCAATCCTGGTAGTTTATTATAAGACCATGCAAAACAATTTTTATATTTCTTCAAAACAACCAACAACTGGTCCCTGTCCAGAGCATTCAAACAAGCACTTATATATGTGGGCTGTTGTATCGAACCTTCCCCTAAATTTACTTCTTCTAAGGGATCTTGTGTCTGAGAACTTACTGAAGCTTCTTCTTTGATCCCTTCTGCCTTCGAAGCAATCTTCTTGCTTTGTTCTGCTCCCAAGTTCTTTAATTCAACATCTTCCCTCCTCCTCATAGACAAAGTCTGTCCATAAGGCTTTGTAACGCCCTCAAAATAACAACACAAAACCCAACAATATAGACATGCATTGATATATATAAAAGTCCCATATCCTTCTATTTATCACAGTTTCATTACAAAAAGTATTACATGTGAACAACAAAAGCAAATGCCCTAAGGGCTTACAGCTTTCCAAGTTAACACTTGGTTACAAAAAAAGAGAGCACTAGCTCAATTACACCTTAAGCCCTTGGCTTGAATTTACATGTAATACATCAAAAGAAAATAGACGACCAAAGAGTCTGTCAGCCTCAAGCCTCCCAAGCTATGTCCTTGGAGGTGGCGTGCTACATACAAAATGATGTTCCCATATAGGGTGAGCCACAGCCCAGTAGAAATATACTAAACCAGTTATGAATAATGACTAAAAGATTAACGGTTGATAGATGGTCAACACTTTTACACTCTTTCATAACACATTACAATTCCAAGACTTTCAAGCCTATGTTCAATTCAATCTCCATTTTTATTAAATTCTCAATTCATAATTCATGGCTCAGAACCTGGCCACACAACTCATATGAGACAATAACTCATATTAACCACTTACAATTTCATTACTTCCACAGATATGCATACTAGCTATATCACATTCCCAAGACAAGCATATGAGCTCTATCTCTGAGTCCATCCCTATCTTCTCCCAAACAACATCCGGTTTAGAGGTACATCCCCTATCTTCCCCTAAACCGTGGAGTACATCCCCTATCTTCTCCAACACAACACAATGCATATAAACAATAATTATACACATCACGAATCAATACATAAAGTTAATGTATTCTTCAACTGTCATACTCAATGACACATTTCAATGATTGGTTTTAGTTTGCCTAATCATCATGCATTGTCTACAACAATCAAGACTATCTTCCACCGATAGCCCAAAGCAGATATTTCTAAACAGAAAATAAATGCACAAAATGGATATTAAATCAACATTTCCACTTCAATTCCTCATTTCTCATAATTAATTATATCAATTAATTAATCAATGTGGTTAGGGCATTTTCCATAATTAACATCTCAACCCTTAGGTTCTGTTTTTATCAATGTTTCAACATTAATCCCATGTTTTCATACCAAACAAGCCTCTAGGTTCATCATAAATAAAACCTCAACTTTTGTAAAATTACAAAAGGCCCAAAGTTTTCTCAAAATTTCTCAACAACTTCCAACACATCAAAATGCTAAAATTCAAAGACAAAATCCATAAAGAGGAGTAGGATATCCCTACCTCAAAGTTTGAGCTCAAAAGGAGATGAAGACCCAACACCCAACTTGCTCCAAAGCCAAATATTTTCAGATTAGATCGAAGCCCAAGTCACCCTCTATCTTTTTAACAAAGCACTTAGGGTAGATTCACACTCTAGGGAGATGATTTCTTAGAGAGAAGGCAAGTCTAGAGAGAGAGGCTCTCAAATTTAGGGTTTGAAGATATAAAAGTTTTGAAAAAGTGAAGTTTAGATCGCTACTGCGAACTGATATAAATAGGCTCGCTCGAGCGAAGGCTTGGTCGCTCGAGTGACCAGACACAGAAAACCCTAGCTCGAGCCAAGAAGGTCTCGCTTGAGCCAACAACCCAGAAGCTCGCTCGAGCGAAAAAAGCTCGCTCGAGCCAGGAACTCGACCCTTCAGGTCTGCAACTAGATGCACGCTCGAGCGACAAACTGCTCGCTCGAGCGAAGACCGAACCAGATCGCTCGAGCCAAAAATCATGGTGTTCAGGTCCAGTACCAGACGCAATCGCTCGCTCGAGCGAAGCCACTCTGGCTCGACCCACCAGACACAAAACTCAACGCTCGCTCGAGCGACCAACTCCTTGCTCGAGCGAAGGACAAAAATTCTGGGCAGCAACCCTTGGTTCCCAAACACAACCAACCTGAAACAAAACCTGCCCAACACATCCTATAACTCAAATACAATGTAGAAAAGGATGTAAACAAGACAAAGCTCAACTATTAACATCCAAGGACACATGTCCGGATCACTGTACAATAAGGGGTAAACCCGGGATCGCTATAGGCTTCTTCCTCCTGTATCTCCTGGACTTTTGTTTCAATGTCCAATGCACAGTATTTGTCAAGGACCAAAACTCTGGCCTGTTGTTTCTTCTGCTTGCAACCAATTATCATGGCTTCTTTCTCTTGCTCTTGTACTCTCTAGACTATTGATTTTACATCCAATATTGAGAACTTAATTAGAGCCAAAGACTTGGCTTTTGGACTTCATTTCTTTGCCTACAACTAGGTATCATTGTCATCCTTAACGACAACCTCTTCATCGGCACTCTCCTAGACTAAGTGCTTCAGGTGCGTCACTTCCTCATCAGCCGTCACTTCGGCTGAGCCATCAGGTTTCCTCAGTATACTGAGTGGTGTCACTCCCTCAATATACAATTTGGCCTCTGCAAAGTCTGCACAGGCTATGAAGGGTTGAGGATCTGCATCAATTTCCTCTGTCTCCCCATTGCCCAAGGCCATCATTATTTTCTGATGCAAAGAGGAAGGCACACACTTGTTAGTGTGAATCCAATCTCTACCAAGTAAAGCATTGTACTTAGCATTACTGTCGATGACGAAGAATGCTGTCATGCAGTCCCTGGTTCCCACACTCAGGTTCATAGGCAGAATTCCCTGAGCCATCTGTTTGTCTCCGGCGAAACCAGTAATGGTTGTGCTGGTTGGGATTAACCTGGGGTTCCTTTTCCCTAGTTTCTTCAAGGAAGATTTCGGTAGTAAGTTCACCGTTGCCCCATTATCTATCAAGACTTGGTTCAATTGTATCCCATCGAAAAATGCCTTGATATACAAAGGCTTGACATGCTGTGTCATAGAGTTCGAGGGATATTCAAAAGGATATAAGAGGTTAATGCTCACCTCTTCTTCACTCTCATATTCCGTTTCCATTGGGGTAGCCATTCCGGAATCATCTTGCACCATACTCACTTGTGAGTTTTCGCTAGAGACTGGAATTGGGTCCACTTCTTGCCCCTCTTGGTTCTTATCTCCAGCTTGCAATTCATACAGTAGTATGTGTACCATATTCACTGATACTGAGCCAAATTGGATGGCTAGCTGTGCCTGTTTCTCCTCTTGGCCACCTTATTCAGTTACCTCAGAAGCATCCTCCATACTGCATTCTGGCACTTCCTTACTAACAAGCTCTTTCAAATGGTCTTTTCTGATTGGTTTTTCAACCAAAAATGTTTGTTCAGCCATGAAGGCTTCGAACATTTCTTTCTCAACCATTTCTTTCTTTTGGCCTAAGCCAACTTCTTTCTCTGCCTCGCTGTCACTCTCCATCAACGCCTTCTCCAATCCTGCTAAACTGGACTTCTCTCTGGCTTTTAGTTCAGAGTGAACTTTGGTCAACTGTTCTCTGCTGCAACCCATCTTGCCTTGTAGAGTTGGTTTTGGAGTATGGTCTGACTTTGGATTCTTCTTTCCTTCTATCTGTACCAATGAAGAACTCTCTCCACTCTCTTTCGGGTCTTGCTGGTACTGAGTGTACCTACGCTGAATTTTCCTCCTTTGTGATCTAGAAATTACGGGGACCATATCTAGTTCCTTTGTTTTTGGGTGCTTAAGCAATACCCAACTGTTTGGAGCCACCAAAGGAGGCTTGACCATCCTGCCTTGGTTTCCAATTATATCTCTTTGGGTAAATATTTCCCTAGGTTTGTTCTACATCACAAACCAATCTGGGACCCCAGGTACCCACGAACTTACTAACCCAGCTGTTGAACTGCTTCTTTCTTCCTTCGAAGTCACCTTCGAAGCTGGCTATGAAGGCCACTGTTTGGCCCTGACTTCATGCTTTGGACCTAACTCAGGCCTTTGATGAAGGTGTCCACTTTCTATCTTGCGTGAGGCTGGTCTAGGGGGCCAATCTCTGGCTTTGATCCCATGAACTGAACCTCTCTCTAGTCTCCTCTCAGAATGACTGCTCTCCATTCTATAATAATTAGGTGGCCTGGACTCATATAAAGGCCTCTTGCCTTTGGAATGCATTCTATCAGCTGTTGGTTCAACCATCAATGGCTGCTGCCTAACACCAGATGGATATGGCCTTTTATTATAAACATTGGTTGGTTTAGGACGTCTCTGCACATCCCTGTAATATTGCTTCCCACCAATTGGAAGCCCTTTCAGCCATTTGTAGCTCAGTCTACACCTGGGACACATCCTTTGTATTACAGCTGCTTCTAAGGAGTCGTCATCCAATGCTTCTTCATCAGAGTCTTCCCTCTGGTGTGAGAAACCTTGTCCAATAGCTGGTAGATTTCCTGTGTCCTTCTTGATAGTTGTCTGGTTGGCAATATGCATCTGCACATTGACTTCTCCCAATTCTTTCAAGGACAAGCTTCGAAAGTCTGGCATTATGACATGGCTGCCACCTCTCCAATCTCTGGAAATGGATTACTGTCAATCCGCATGGCCTTTTCTGCTTTGGCTGGGAATTTCAAACTTCCTTTCCGAATTTGTTCTTGGATCCTGTCTCGAAAAACAATACAGTTCTTAGTCGAGTGAGACCAAGAATTATGCCATTTACAATATATTTTTCCTTTAAGTTCATTAGGAGATGGAATTTTGACTCCTTTCGGTAACTTAAGGAAGTTGGCCGCAAGCAAATGATCAAAAATGTCATCTACCTTAGTTAAATCAAAAGAGTATTTCCTATGAAGGTCTTTCTTTTTAAACTGTTGGTCAATTGTTGTATCCTTATGAATTAATGCTTCACAGATTACAAGTTCTTTCCCCACAATCTCTGCTGCATCGATCTCATAATTAGGATCTCTATAGTATGTCTTGTACGATGCATTATTTCAACTTGTTCCTCCTCTAGTAATGCTTCGTACCTAGACACCTTATAAGTGAGTTCCACTAAGTCTCTGAACTCAATTGAATCAAACTTCTTTCGAAGCCTAAACTCTAAACCATTTTGAGCCAATCTCACGAATTTTGACTCTGGTAAGATGACTCTACATTTATTTCGAGCCCCTTTAAATCTGGCAATAAACTAAGTAGCTTTGTCATCAGGCCTTTGACTCAATCTTGTCAAGTCTGCCATGGAAATCTCTGGCTCTCATTGGAAGAATTGGGCATGAAATGCCTCTTCCATCTGTTGCCAAGTCTGGATAGAGCCAGGTGTAAGGTTAATATACTATACAAATGCTCCCCCAGTTAGGGAATTTGGGAATAACCTTAACTTTATATAGTCATTATTGGTAAATTCACCGCATTGAGCAGCAAACCTAGCAATATGCTCTACTGTTGATTGGTTTCCATTCCCATAAAAAATGGCAAAATCTGGTATCCTGAAACCTCTTGGGTATTCATGTACCTTGTCTACCCATTCTGGATATGGTTTCCTGTACATAGGAGTCTGGACCCCCCGAGCCATCGGTCCACACATCTCTCTAACAATATTTGCAATTTGGTCCCTAGGGACCATATTTTGTGCCTGCTGAACCATTACTGGAGGGGCAAACATAGGATTTGATGGGCAAACTTGTGCCTGTGGTCCTCTTGGTCCATAAGGTGGTATATTTGGGACTGGTTGTCCTTGTGGTGCAGGTTGCTATTGGGGGTATGGGTAACCCCTTTGAGCCTGTCCTGCGAAAGGACCTGCGAAAGGTGCTGGAACTGGTGTTGTGTTTCTTCTATTTGTAGGAAAACCTTCAAACCCCCTGAGTATAAATTCGAATAAGGGATTAGTGAACCCTCTTGTGCCAGGTATGGCTTCGAACATGGGATTTGGAACTATTCTTACGCCATTTTCTTGTACTAGGCCAGATCTACCAAATTGCATGGCTTCACTGTTAAGTACTAAGGCATTTTGACCTGCTATAGGCCTCGGAATAAGTTCGTACCAAGACTGAGGTGATGGTCTTTCATAGTTCTGATTACTAGTTTGACCATTAGAATGTCTATTAACTTGCATAGGCTGTTTATCTCTAGCCAATCTTTGCTGAGGGACATTCGAAACTTCCTCCATGTGTTGTACGTTTGTTAGTTGGTGGTTATTCATTCGATCCAAAAAGGATGTTGCCCACATTTCCATTGTGTTCATTAATTGCTGTCCCATAGCATCTACTAGGCCACCCCATGAATTCATTGGCTGAGTAGATGCAACAGTGGATGGTCCAATTCCTTGGTCTCGTCCAATATTATGAACATGTGGTACTTGTTCTGAAGTGCTGGTCTATTCGACCATAGGTTCTAATAAAATGGGAGTTTCCACAAGATGTGTTATCACATTATCCTCTGGATTAGGTATCTCTACCTCTCCTTCCACGCCTTCTTCCAAGCATTCATTTTCTCCTTGTCTCCTACGTCTCGCCATTTCAATTAGTCCCACCGGGGGTGCCAAAAATATATGTTGGCTTTTTGGCTTTCGAAGGTTATTTTTGTAATTGCGAGCGTGCTAGCAAGGATCAATCAGTCCTTACAGAAAATTAATTGCTAACCAATTATCAGACGATTGTGTTTTAGTTCTTTCAGTCTCAATGAAGAGGACTTTTACAGGTGGCTTGACTTAGGAGAATTAAACAAATAATAATTAAATGAAGAACAGTTGAAGCATTTCATTAAGATGAAAAAATTTACAATGATCCAAACTCAGCCTCGTAAAGGTTTACAGCGACAATCTACTTGAAACTACTCCTATGAATGAAGTGCAGTGCAAGAATTTTAAAGTACAGAAACGTAAAGAACTGGAAACGTAAGACTGCAAATGTAAAACTGGAAAGGAAATAAAGTAGAATAAGACTGGTTTTTTGGATCTGAGTCTGGGAGGTTTTTCTGGGGCCTTCTCTGCTATTTATACTGCTCAAGGATGACCATCGAACTGCATTTCTAACCGTCGAACTGCTCCTCCATGATCGCTGATCATGTTGCCTCAAGATTTGCTCCATTACGCCATTACTTGCAGTTAGGCTTCCCTCCTAAATTTGAATTTGAAATGTGAGTAACCGTTGAAGCCACATCACCTTGCATCTCTTTGTTGATCCACTGCTACTCAAATATCGTAATAACCAATACTAACTGCCACGTGTACGATCAGGATCAAAGACCTGAATAGTCTTCCTATATTATCCTTATTTTGTCACGCGTCGAATTGTAATTAGCTTGTACAAAATATGTAGCCAACAGACAATATGTGAATAGTGCTGTAAAAAAAATCAATAATGTACACACTAAACACTAAGCGCCACAAAAAGCGACTTTAGACAACAAGAATATTTACTTTTCCTATACTTATAGGTAGAAATGTGGGGCATAACAGACCATGAGCTGTGAGGAGAACACTGAGATAACAAGTCAATTGTCTCAATAGACAATATAGTACAACTTAATGCAATGAAACATTGTCCTAATTATTTGTGGCACTAAGATGAATCCATAACGCAACAAGTCCATTCTGTTTAAGACATAGTTTAAAGTAGTACATATTATTCCATATCTTTTCTCATTACCTAAACCTGCATCTATTAGGTCCTCATATCCTTGGAAAACATAAGAACATGCCACTAGTCGCAAGTGTTGCATTATAAGTCATCTTTGCACTTTGGTCACAGAAAATATCAAATTTGACTATTAATCAATAACTCCACACATAGCATTGGAACTTTCCCACTTTCTTTAAATTTCAAAGTCATAAAAGCCATATTTTATTTCAAAGGAGCATTCAAGGAATAAAAGTACACATTTCTACACCAACACCCACTTCAATCTCCTAGGGGAAAAAATGGAGATTAAATCAGGTAAACAAAAAGAAAGTGTCAATCAATTTTTTGGATAAAACTAGGAAAACCAATACAGGCTTAGCAACATCTTCTTATCTTCCTAGTAAAACAGAGTTAAGACACAGCAATTTCACTAATTATTAACTAAGATTTATCAAGTTTCAAAATGTATTTAATGAAAATAGATTTATTAGTTGCTTCTTATTAACATGAGCCTTGTTAAAATACACACTAACCAAAGTAGAGACAAAATTATGTGTTTACTTTTTTTTGTATATCTTTGCTAGGCAGTGTTGGAGTTGCTCTAAGTTAGTGATGTGATTAATAGGAGCTTGCCATGTACAAAGGAACTTTTGGTTGTTAAGCTAGACTCGTTGTGTATTCAATTTGTATTGACATGGATAGAGAGGTCTTTACAATGTAATTGATAATATGTTAATATTTTTCTTGTTTATTTTCTTTGCAGATTGGTTTTTGATGACATTTGGAAGCATACTTACAAATCAAGATCAAGTGTTGATTTTTTTTTCTTGAACTGATACTAGTTGTAGTTGCAAATCAAGATCGTATGTTGATTTTTTTTGTGGATTCCACGTTAGCTTATTTTGGGATTTGCTTTGATGGTTTTTTTTGTTATACTTAATGAATTATTTTTAAAATTGTTTAATGGAGATATTTTGATTCATAATATAAATTTTCTAGTGAATTTTTTTGTGGAGTGGTGTATAATAGCTAGTGAATTTCTTAGTACAATTAAAAAGCTATTGGGATATGAGTAGAGATATTTGTGAAATAATAATTTAAATTGAAATATAAAATATGGAACAAGTTTAGTGACGAATTTATTTTGTCATTTGTACTTGTTATTATGACAAAGTTGTAACAACCCAGATTTTTAATTATTCTGTATAATTTATACTAATATTATTTAATTTCAGTTTGAAAAATATATAATTTATTATATATTATTATGTGTAATTTTGTAAAATAATATAATTTATTAGTCAAAGTATAAAATAACTAAGTTTTGACAAGCTTGACTTCATTTAGATAAACTTGAGTTAAAGAACGAATTGGAGCGTGGCACGTGGCAACCGTGGCTTGGTGCCCACGGCTGCCTTTTCTATATATGGGGAAAGAGAAGTTGACTCTGTGGAAAAAGAAAGAAGGAAAAAGAGAAGGAAGAGAAAGGAAGAATGGAAGAAGAGAGAAAAAAATAGTGGAGGCTGAGAGGGTCTTTGATAGTGAAAAAGAAGAGTAAGGTATTAAAGTTAAGGTGAGTTATATTATACCTTAAGTCACCAAAATGTATTTTACGTATGTTTTGACTTACCAAAATCTGTTTTACACAAGTTATGTTTTATTCGTATATTAATAAAAGTTATGTTTTATAAAGATTTCAGTTTTGTGAATTGTTTTATGAACTCTATTTGTGAAGGTGAAACCCATGGATATGTTTGTTTTGCTTTTAAAGAATATTTGGCCATGACCTTATATAAAAATATGTTTTGTAAACACCACTACGGGAGTCCCACGCCTTGGGGGACTTAAATAACCATTGGCTTAGAGATTGACCACTTTGTGGTCCAGTGTTTGTCGTGAATCTATTGACCAGTGTAGTGCTTGGCACTTAGTGATGTACCGTGGTTATGGTTGTATAGTGATTTCCGTATTACGTGATCCGAGGTATATGCCAAATGATTTCCGTACTATGTATGTTATCTATCAAGCTCTTTTAGCCAATAACGATCCATGATGAATTTTATGCCCTTATGCTCTTAGTATAATATTTCTCACCCTGCCATGTGTTTATAGTTTTTTTACCACTTTCAGGTGACATGTCAGGACCAGCGTGTGGGGTAGGCACAAAGCACTTTTATTGATGTACTTTTTATATGTAAATATCGGCCTTTTTAGTCAATACATTTTGTAATAAAAATAGAAGTTCCGATGATTATTTTAGTACCCTCATTTATATATTTCTTCCGCTTGCGTTCATTGATTTGTTTAAGAATTGGCCGGAGGTAACCTCGGTTACTGGCCATCACGATGCTGAACCCTTGGGTACGGGGAGCGGGTCGTGACAAATGGTATCAGAGCAATGGTTTACAAAAAAAAATAAAAATCATTGGAGCATAGGACACATGCACATTTAAGAAGTGAGATAGCGAGTAATTAGTATTGAAATATTATATTTTGTTCATCGATTTAATTATATTATAATTTTATATGATTATATATATATTAAAAAAAAATTGTGCATAATTTGTGAAGGATATATTTGTTATTGCGAAAATAAGAAAAAGAAAAGAAGGATGTCAGGTTCAAGCATCTACCAAAATTATAATATAATTAAATACATATAATTTTCAGTTCAGTATTAAAAAAAAAAATTATTTCGATATATATTTTTTTTAAAAGTGGGTTCAAATTTTAAAAATAAACTATTTTCAATCAATGAAAAGTTCATCTCAAATTTTTTCAACTCTCGCATATGATTATGTCATTGTGGTCTCATTTTATTTCTATTTATTTATTTTTATCGTAAACAAAACGAGTGAAAAGTTTTAAAGTCACCAATTATTTATCATTTTGGCCCAAACCAATTTTTGACAACTAAACCGTGAGTTATTTTTAGTAAAGTTTTTTTTTTTTTTTTTTTTTTTTGAGGTACTATTTTCTATCAAATTAATCATCTAATATATATTTATTAGAGTGCGCAGCGAATAGCTTACATATAACAAATTTCGATGACGAAATTTTAAAAGGAGGAAAGATTGTAACAATCCAGATTTTTAATTATTTTGTAGAATTTATACTAATATTATTTAATCTCAATTTGAAAAATATATAATTTATTATATATTATTATGTGTAATTTTGTAAAATAATATAATTTATTAGTCAAAGTATAAAATAACTAAGTTTTGACAAGCTTGACTTCATTTAGATAAACTTGAGTTAAAGAACGAATTGGAGCGTGGCATGTGGCAGCCGTGGCTTGGTGCCCACGGCTGCCTTTTCTATATATGGGGAAGGAGAAGTTGACTCTGTGGAAAAAGAAAGAAGAAAAAAGAGAAGGAAGAGAAATGAAGAATGAAAGAAGAGAAAAAAAAAATAGTGGAGGCTGAGAGGGTCTTTGATAGTGAAAAGGAAGAGTAAGGTATTAAAATTAAGGTGAGTTATATTATACCTTGAGTCACCAAAATGTATTTTACGTATGTTTTGACTTACTAAAATCTGTTTTACACAAGTTATGTTTTATTAGTATATTAATAAAAGTTATGTTTTATAAATATTTCAGTTACGTGAATTGTTTTATGAACTCTATTTGTGAAGGTGAAACCCATGGATATGTTTGTTTTGCTTTTAAAGAATATTTGGCCATGACCTTATATAAAAATATGTTTTGTAAACACCACCACGGGAGTTCCACGCCTTGGGGGACTTAAATAACTATTGGCTTAGTGATTGACCACTTTGTGGCCCAGTGTTTGTCGTGGATCCATTGACCAGTGTAGTGCTTGGCACTTAGTGATGTACCGTGGTTATGGTTGTATAGTGATTTCCGTATTACGTGATCCAAGGTATATGTCAAATAATTTCCGTACTATGTATGTTATCTATCAAGCTCTTTTAGCCAATAACGATCCATGATGAATTTTATGCCCTTATGCTCTTAGTATAATATTTCTCACCCTGCCATGTGTTTATAGTTTTTTTACCACTTTCAGGTGACATGTCAAGACCAGCGTGTGGGGTAGGCACAAAGCACTTTTGTTGATGTACTTTTTATATGTAAATATCGGCCTTTTTAGTCAATACATTTTGTAATAAAAATAGAAATTCCGATGATTATTTTAGTACCCTCATTTATATATTTCTTCCGCTTGCGTTCATTGATTTGTTTAAGAATTGGCCAGAGGTAACCTCGGTTACTGGCCATCACGATGCTGAACCCTTGGGTACGGGGAGCGGGTCGTGACAAAAGTGATTATTTGTTGATAATAAACATTTTTTGTGAAAAAATTTATTGCAGTTTATATATGAAAGTTTTCATTGATTTTGTTGTTTGGTGACTAAAAATTTTGTCACGTATATATATTTTTGTAACGAAATATATTTCGTCACCCATGTATGACTTTTCGAGACGAAAAATTTCATCAACTTTACATCTTACTGTGATGAAATTATTTCCTCATCAATGATTAACATGTGTGACAAATTTATTCGTCAACTAAAGTTATAAATATGGTACTAAATAACTATTTGGTAACTAAAACAAGGATTTTTTGCAACAAAATGTTGTTTTATTGGTGACAAAAAATTTCGTCACTAAAGTAATTTTATTGGTGACGAAATTATTTTTCATCACGATGGTTTTTAGTAACAAACATTCAATGACGAAACCGGTGAGGAAAATATTTCCTCACAAATATCTATAGTGACAAAATTAGCTCTTTGGGGATAAAAATTTCGTCATTCAAAACCCAACTTGTAGTGTCTGAACATGAAAATTTCTTAACATATTGAACGGTCAAAATTGTTAACGCTTATTGAAGTTTTCATTTTTTCAAGTTCAGAAATACAAGGCTGAACATTACTTATTTGTTTGGGAAGGCATTCTCGAACAAATAAGTAATGTTTGGGAATGCAGGTCCGAACATAAAAATTTCTTTACACGTTAAAAAGTCAAAATTTTTAACACTTGTAGAAGTTATCAGAAGTAGTCCAAATCCATTATCAAGTTCAAAAGTTATTCCTTAATCGCGTAATTTTGATAATATTGTTGCGTAGTTCTCTACTTAACTCATAATTTTAAAATATCTACCAACAAAACTAACAAAACCAATTATTATAATTTTTTTCTTGCAATAGAAGAAATTATTACGAGAAAATTAAGAAATTATGTGTATATATAAATAGAGAGAGAGAGAGAGAGAAAGAGAGAGAGAGCGAGCATACCAACTGTGATAATGGTGAATGAGACAGTAGAGACAATAATCACATTGGCTCTTCTTCTTCTTGGTGGATTTTGTTAGGATTTTTTGAAAGAGGATTTTTTTGGGATGTGCATTCAATTAGTAGAATATTTTCACAAGAATAATTTGATATTATATGGAGGGGGAAAAGAAATTTTAAGAATTTTAAAATTTATAAGTGGAGAGCCTAAAAAAATTAAAGGTCCAAAATAATTCATGAGGTGCTTAATGCTACCACTCTTTAAGAAACATTCTATTTCAATCTTCTATTTACTTTTTGAGCACGGCTTCATATACTCAGTGGGGGTGGTGCCCCCAGTGACGTGGCGCGCCCCCACTGGTCGAAAATAAAAAAAAAAAAAAAAAAAAAAAGGAAAAATTGTTTTTTCCGGACCAACCCCCAGCTGACACCTCACTGGGTGTCACCCCAGCTGGGGGTAGAATGCATTTCTCTTATTTTTTTGTGACTGATAAATATAATTTCTAATCTAATTCGTATGGAGTACATTAACATGTGACTTCAGGGAGAATTAGATGGCGGGCTTGATATTCGTCACAGTGACAAGAGGTTTGCTGGGTTCAGTAAAGACAGTTAGAACCTTGATGCTGGTCCACCGCAAATACCTTTATGGAGACCAGGTTGCTTCCTACATGGAGGTGAGACCTGAATCTTGTGTCAGAATGGATTATTATGATGTTGAACAGCATATTAATATCAAAAATGATTTGTCTCCCTAAAAATAATTCTCTTAATCCTCCTAATTTCTTTTTTTAGAAACTGTTTTTCTTTTCTTTTTTTTGTTTTTTTTTTAAACTTAAAATGGCAATTGTGAGGATTTGGGGTCCCCCATTTCAGGGGACCTAGCACTGCTGTATTAATATTTCAGAAATGATAGAGAGTTTTTTTTTTTCTTGATCCCTTTTTTTTTTTACTTCCACAATCTCTATAGACACGTATCAGTGAGTAATAGAAGTAAAAAAAATAAAAAACAAAAAGTAAAAAATTGATCAATCTCAATACATTAAAAGTGATTGAGATTAAAAGTGATTGAGGTTAAAAAATAAAAAAGTCTCAACTTCTTTTCCTTGATATTTTAGAGATTGTGGCGTCTTTTGGAAATACACCAAAAAAGTCAACTTTTTGATTTTTTAATTTTTTCAGTCAAAAAAAATCAACTTTTTTTATCTAAAATAATCCAGCTTTTCATAAATAAAAAAACTACTAAAAAAATTAAAAAATTAACTTTTTACCAACTTCATAAAACACAACTGTGTGTGTGTGAACTTTCTCATTTTATTGATCACGTGGACTCTGATGGAAGACGAGCCAGCAAAGTACCAGACTCACTTTACCCAATACATAAAGAGAGGTGTTGAGCCAGATGGCATTGAGGAGAAGTACAAAAGTCCATGCAGCAATACGGGCTGATCCCAGCCCAAAGAAATACCAGAAGAAGCCACCAAAGGAGCACCAGGGCCGGCCCTCAGTTTTACGGGCTTAAGACAAATCTCGAAAATGAAGGCTTTCTTACGTTTAAAAAAACAAATTTATGGATAAAATGATAATTTAAAACTTTTTTATTTGTTTATAGTTACAAAAAAAATTTACCTGTGCATATAATTATTAAAATTATAAACAAAACAATTTAATGAAATAAAATTATGACAAAAAATTAGGAAAAATTATTCAATTAAAACTGATAAAGATCTTGGTAAAAAAAATTAGGACAAAATTATTTATTCCACAAAAATCTAATAGATAAAGAAAGTTTAAAAAAAAAAATTAGGATCCATATATTGTATGTATTGTTCTTCTTCGGCCCAAATATTTTTTTTTTAAATATATATTTTCATTTTAATAAATATGGGCCAAACTACACTTATAAATAAATATGGGCTAAACCATACTGGACCCAATAAAATATTTTGGGGCTCTTTAAATTGATCCTTAAAAAAAAAAAAAACATTGGGCCTATACTAAATTTGAGGACCCTATTTTTGAGCTAAAATTTTGTGGCCGAAGGCACAGGCCTTACTAGCCTTAGGCCAAGGCCGGCCCTGAGGAGCACAAGAGGTAATCACTACAACATATAAGAGTTTTTAAATATTTTGGTCTCTAAAAGTGAAAATTTTGTTATAAAAGATATTTAGAAACCAATTTCTATCATTATGAAGATAGTCGTTAAAAGGTTGTCTCAAAAAGTCAAAAATAAGGCTTTTAATGACAAAAATTTTAAAATGTCACTAATAAATAGACTTTTAAAGAAAATAATTTGGTCGCAAAATGCTTTATTTTTTGAGATAAAAAAATTTGGCTCCAAAAGGATAATAATTCATTACTAATATCTAATTTTTGTTGCTAAAAATATAATGACGACATTTTTCGCAACAAAATTATATAGTCCCTAAAAAATAATTGTCTCTGAATTTTGATGTCTAAAATTTTATTTTATTTTATTTTATTTTTTTATTTTTTTGTAGTGAATGCAAAATGATTCTAATGTGTTCTTATTTGTTTGATATGTATGACTGTAAATCTATTAATGTTCTGTGCCAGGATTGTATTTAGTTAACTATTATATTAGGCCATGACCACATTTTGTCTCTACTTCAGCTAATGTGCAAACCTTTATGTGGGTTACATCAGTAGTAATTTCTCTTCCTTCATCCCAACTTAGTTTCTCTCTTTCACTTCTTTGTCCCACATCTCTCTTTTCAATATTTTTACAGGACAATGATGACATTAATTGTGCTTTTGAGGAGAGGGTATTATATGAGCTAGTGAGCTAATGGAGAGTTGACCATGCTGTTGCCATAGTACTAGACTCTTGAGCTTATTCTTCTGAAGAGAAGTTGGCCAAAGAGAAATAATGCATCATCTTTTTATTCGTGTATGTGCACATTTCCACCTTCATATAAAAAGCTTTAGAAACATAATTCATTCCATTAGACGGACTTTTTTATGTGTTTATTATCTGCTTATGGAACCGTGCCATTAATTCATTGTTGCATATTTAAATTTCAGCTAGTATAGACCAAGAAGACTAGAGTTACCTGCAATCTTTGAAGTTTCAACTATTGTTTATGGTTAACAGTACAAAAATGCCAACACACTCTATGACACTTGCATATTATTGATATACAATGTGAGACTGATTGTATTAATGGTAGTTAAGTGTATACTATTGCCATCTGATGTGGCACACAAATATAGCATTCCCATGTTCATCTTATGCTATTGGTTATAAGCTTTTTTTGAAGACTCCTCTTAGGACACTTATGAAGCACGAGTACTCCAAAAATAGTGCCGTACACGCACCGGGTACTTACTGGTGCTTGAAAGTACGCATCGTCGATACGTCTGCCTCGGTTGGATCTGACATAGATGCGGCATGGGTATGCATTGATGCGTTTGGAATGCGTTGGGGGCAAAAATCAAATTTTTTGAAAAATTGAGAGGTACCGGAGCAATATTAAGAAAAATAAAAAAAAATAATAAAAAAAGTGTATACCGTATGTACGAATGCCCTAATCTCATCAATGTTTTGCCCTAATCTCATCGACTTCGACCATCTTCATTTTCCTCTTCTACGACTTCAAACAGTGATCGACTTCGACCCTTACCCTCATCTTCAACCCTTACCCTCGTCTGCGACTTCGAAACAGATCAACTTCGACCCTCACTCACCCTCATCTTCGACTTCTACCCAGAGATTCGACCCTCGTCTTCGACTTCGACCCTCGGCTTCGACTTCGACGCAGAGATCAGATCACCCTCCTCATCACAGTTTTGCCCTAATCTCCTCTTCGACGCAGAGATCAGAGAGGTATACGTATCTCTTCATATTTATTTATTTATTTATTTTTCTTGTTTCGTCTTTAATTACTAAAAATGCTTCATCTTTATTTATTATTATTAATATTAATATTTTTAGTTATTATTATTAGTTATTAATAATACCGAAAATGCTGAAAATGTGTTATTATTAGTTATTATTAGTTATTATTATTTTCCTCTTCTGCGACATCTTTATTTTTAGTTACTTCATCTTTATTTATTAATTTTTTTTCTTGTTTCTTCTTTAGTTATTATTAATACTGAAAATGCTAATAAATATTAATAATAAATATTAGAGATGAAAATGCTAATAATCATAAATATTATTATTAGTTATTAATAATAAAAAATTTGAGATGAAAATGCTAATAATCAAAAAAATTAGTTATTCCTGAAAACAGTTGATGCTTATAGGATGTAATAAGCAGTTTAGTTAAATTAGATGTATAAGCTTTTCACTACAGTTTATGCTTTAGTTTAGTTAATAATCAAAAATATTATTTTTTATGCTTATAGGAAAATGAATTTTATTTATAGTTCTCTTTTTAGTTTTGATATTTAACTTCAATTTGTAGGTTGGATCTTTTAACCATAATTATAAAAAATAAAAAAATATCGGCGTACCGCAGCCGTATCCGTACCCTACTTTTTTGAGATTTTGCCGTATCGGCGTACCCGTACTCATACCCGTACTCGTACCCGCACCCGTGCTTCTTAGTAGGACACATTCATAATCACGACTGAGTGGTTATTATTTTATAATCTTGGTTTTTTTTTATTTTATTTTTTATGGTGACAGGTATAACCTGAAGAGATTAACTTAAGAGGAAAGGAATGCAAGTTTGATAGAGAGGTTAAATGCACTCAACTCTGCTGCTGCTGATGATGAGGAGGGTGATGATAATTATGATGACTGAACGCACCAAGTAGAGATATGAGTGTTCATTGTGGACTGTTTTGTACCGATCTCTATTTTTTAGTTTTTTAACTTCAGGAACTTCGATTTTGATTAGTTACTAACTTGATATAAGATTACAAAAAACTGCCAAGATAAAATGATCACTTGGTAGAGGGACTTTACTTTTGGTGAAATTGCAGCATTAACATTGTTTATCTGGCTTGATCTTTTTTTAATGATCTTCAAACAGTTGTAATTGTTCTTGATTATTCTTGACATTACTGATGAATCTATCCAGGTTTAACTGTTTTAACTGGTTGTGAAATGGCCCATTCTCTCTCATGCCCATTTCCCGCAACTGTTGGATTCAGTTTTCTCGACCAGGCTTTCTCTTGCACTAGATTTTATTCAGTGTGTTTGGTTTCAGTTTTTATAAATTAAGTTTTTTAAAAATTGAATTTTTTGATTTTCATATTCTTTTGTTTTTAGTGAATATTTTTAAAATTTTAAACATTTTTTTTACTTTTTAGATGCACCTTTGTTAGATACATCTAAAAAGTAAAAAAAATTGTGAAAAAATATTTTAAAAAATTAATAAATAAATAAATAAAAATACAAAAAATATACTGAATTTTTATATTTTTTTTTGTATTTTTGGTATTTAGTAAATTTTTAAAAGATTTTTTTTACAATTTTTTATTTTTAGGTGTATTTATATTAGGTGTCTAAAAAATAAAAAAATTGCTTAAAATATTTTAAAAATTTAGTAAAACAAAAAAACACGAAAAATTAGAAAGTAGACTTTTCTGAAAAGTATTTTCTGAAAAATGAAAAATGAAAGTAGAATTTTCTGAAAAGTATTTTCTGAAAAAAAATTCATTAAAATATCATTGTTGATTTATCTTTACTCAAATTTAAGTAAATTTGAGTAAAAACTTTAAAACAAATAAATAAATAAATAAAAAGGGCGAAACTAATTTGGTAAACGTTTTGAGTAAAGGAGATGAGATTTTGTAATAATTTTTATTGATTTAAGGGTTGGAGATGTCCTAAAGAATCAAATTTGTAGTAATCTTTCTGTTTGTTTGTTTGTTTTTTTTTTTTTTCAATTAAAAAAAAATTAATGTGTGCAGTAAATATTTTATGGTAATTTTTTTTTGAGGGATTTGGTCTAAACCCTCTCATAATAAAATTTTAACACATAAGGACATTCAAAAAAAAGTATTTTATTAAAAGTCCAGCACATATCACTATTATCAAAATATCTTTAGTGAGTAATTCAATATTTTAAACTTTAAAATTATATAATTTTTTATCTAGATATCGATTTTTAATAAAAGTAATATTTTTAGAATTTTCTTATCAAGATTTATCAAATAAGACCCACGTTAATTATGATTTTTTTTAAAAAACAAAAAAATACCATCAAAATTGACATGAACAGTAACATGTTACTCTATTTGACAGTAACATATTATTTTTTTTAACATTAAAATATTACTCTGATTAACAATAAATTTTTACTATCACTACAAGTTCACAAAACAAATCACACAATTAGAGTAACATGTTACTATTATATGAACATGACATGAAAAAAATAAAACATAGTACATGATCGAACAAACAACAATCAAACAAATAATTAATCAAAAATTCAACAGACATAGTCAAACTCAAAGAACAATCAAACAATGATTGAATGAACCTTGAACTCTAACACGGGTAGTAATGAAATGAAGAACAATGATCACTGAACACCGCTTAGTGATCAGTTCAAGATTGCAATGATTGAAGAATAAATGATGATTAAAGAACAATGAACACATATAACCGAAAAACAATGAACAATAAAGAATAGTGAACGATGATTGAACATGATCACTGTTCAATAATTAATGAACAATGATCATTGAACAAAGCCTTAACATCAACAATTAACAAATTTGATTCAAATCTATGAGATTTATATCCAGTGCATGACTGTCCAGAAAAATGAGAAAAAATATTAGTCTGTTCTTTGTAAAGAACACACCTCCTACTCAGGTGGTTTAGAAAGTAAAATATTTTCGGGTGTCCTTTACACAGTAATATATTGAACTTAGGGGGTTTTGCTTAAATTTTTCTCTTTTTTTTTGGCTTTGTAAATGGGCCTTTATTTTTGAACTCTTTGTTTTTTTTTTTAACCCCCTCAAATGAAATATAATTATGGTATTTTATTAGTTTTTTACTTTATTAAGAATGCAATAAATTGACAGTACAATACTCAATCTTTTGAATAATGTTCATCTCCCTAATTTTGTTCCTCAATTACACCTCTAATAAGGAGGCTAAGATGAGAAGGAGAGGATTGTAGGACGATTACACATGAATGTGGACCATGTCATTAGAGGTGAAATTGAGAGAATAAAATTAAAAGGTAGTACCACTCCAATCTTTTCAGCATATTTTAATGAGATCAACTAATTATCAGAGAATAATAATTATTATTATTATTATTTTCACTGTCTTTAAAAATTAAGTTAAACACAAACTCGCATAAATTCATGAAAACTTATATAATTTTTTAGTAAGATTACATACGACATGCATTGCCCACCGAAAAATTTTCCTAAACTAAATCTTATAAAACCTGATATTCAAAACAGCTGTACATAAAAACCCTTAATGTAGATTCAAATATAATTAGTATAGAAAGACGACTAGGCTTCAACTCTCAAGAAATTCTAGTGAAAGATAAATAAATAAACAAAATACAAGTAACTTAGCCCTAGTGCCGCAACCATGTTTCATTACCAAAAAATAAAAAATCAACATTTCCATTCTGACTTTGCTAGGGTTGTCTGAACTTTTGCTGTTGCATTCAGTGCCATGGCTGCGATGGGTGATCTAACCAATTAACGTTCATGTTGGGTTGAAATTTAGGCAAAACTGAATCCCATCCGCGAAGCCAAAATCTGAAAATATGGTTTTTTAAGGTGTGGAGCCATTTTTTCTCCTCACACAAGGGAGTTTCCTCCGGACTAATCCCCTAGGTCTATAACCACACATATACCATGTAATTTTCGAGCAAGTTGAAGCCATTTTGAATCCACAAAAGGTTTTCTTAACCACCTACTACTGTGAACAATAAAAGCTATGAGCAAAAACTGATACGCGGAAATTGATACTCATAATGCCTAAGCCTATACCTATCGCTAGGCATTGGTAATGTAAATTTGTTTTAGGCAAAAGTCATACGACTAGTAATCACAAACAAGCACCCAGTAAATATTTGAGACTACAAAAATAGTTCACATCAGGTCCAAACCATTCTGCTAGAAGATCTCACACATGTTTCGCCCCTCATGTCCTAATCAGAACTGCAACTACAACAAAGCCAGCCAAATGATACAAAGCCCCCCTAATCATCATCCTCCGGATCAAAATCCTTAACCTTCACATCTGCATCTTCTCCGTACTGAATGCAGTTGTCAATTTGTGACAAGACGTATTGTATACTGTCAATGGAAAAGAAGAGAGAAGACTATTGTTAGTCAAATGACACAAGCACAGAGGAAACCAACATATGTATTGCATTAATCTATTGTTACTCGGGTGGGTGCACCCTTGGCGAAGTCTTTAAAATTCAATTCTCACTTGGCTAGAAAAATCTATTGCAACTCATACAAAGAACCTACAGGGCCTTCAAGTGTGCCTAAAGAGTTCATATCTAAACAATGAACACGTGTGTCTCCAAGTGTCCAAAGCATGTCCGTCTCTAGAAAATAACAAGACACATATTTGGCCATGTATACGATGTGTGGGGAAGTGTCTGTCTGACACGAACACACCTCCTTCTCAAAAGTTTCTGTGCTTCTTCGCACATCCATGTACAACTGGATGTACAGACTGGTTCGGGTGTATCTCTGTATGCATAAGCATGAGTAGAATAACCACCCCCCCAACACACACACACACACACACACAGTGTTCCTGCTCTCTTTCCTCAAGTCCAGAGGCACGAAGCTTACCATGCTATACTGATCCACCTGTTACAACAAAAATTGAGACTAATGAACGGTCACAAAAGATTCAAACATTTCTTCCTATAATTAATAAACGCTTCCAAGAAAGATGTACAGAGCCATGACTACCAGGAGGTGGCCATCAAGGCCAAAATTAAAAACAATCATACAATAGCAGAAATAAGAACACTTATTCATAGGGATAAAATGGCAGCAAATTATTGTAATTTACAGGGTAAAACTAAAATGTATCCATTATGGTGTCTGAGTCAAGAACCTGCACTCCAATAAGAAGCAAATAAATAGACAGTTAATACACATAATCATATGAATATAATCACATGCATATTTACCAATCCACCATATGTATGCCTATACACAAGCCGGTTAACATAGACGACCGATCATTTAACCAAAATGTTGACTCACCCAATTCATTATGCCGTTCATAAAGGAGAATCTCATCATGAAGATTTCAGCTAGGCTATTCTCCAGCAAGAGAAATTATTTATAAAAAATCAAAAAATCAAAAATCAAAAAGTTTACTTAAGCAACTTCATAAGGGGATGCAACACAGGTCAACACAAAGTGTGAGGGAACATGGGTTCTTACACAATCCACCTGTAGATTTAAATAACAGTAATGCACATTCTGATCTGCTTAATGACTTACTAATTCAATCAAAGCTTTGTTAAGCTTTTCAAATTGAGGAGCCATTCGTTGATTCAACTCTGACAGCAAAACATGAGACTCTGGATTCAAATAACTGAGAGCAACAACGATACAAAAGGATTAAAAGTGAAGTAAGATGAACATGAACAAGTAGAAAATAGTAGCAAAATGTAAAAGGACTTACTCTTCAATGTCTCTTTTGTTTGTCACAAGATCCATTTTGGAGAGAATGTTAACATGGGGTAGTTCAAGTTGAACCATGGCAGAAAGTGAAGCCATGCAACCACTAATAAACTTGGTCACATCAGTCATGAACTGGCACACAAAAAGAAATTAGAACTCTTCAGTTTCAGTAAAAAGACATGGCATCCATGACCAATGGTGAAATTAATTGAAATTAAGGTGGAGAAAACATATACAAACCTGTGAATCAAGCAAGTACACAGCACAAACATTGAAGTTCTTACGCGTTAAGTGCTCCACAAAGTTCCTAAGTACAGGAACATGTGAAAAAAGTTCTATTTGGCCTATAAAGTAATTGAAGTTCAAAGATTAAAACATAATCCAGCCAAATAAATAAACAAATAGAACACTGAACAAATCCTAACTAACACACCATACTCCATACAAATAAAAATAAATAAATAAAGGTAGACAACTATTTATATTATTAAATTTTATTGTAAATAATTTCAAGAAATTATATTCTTTTGGAAATGTTACATATATATGAGTTAGTTGACTGTAAGTTACATAACTAACTCTAGTCATCAGTTGAAAGTAGCCAGAATGAGTTTTACGAATTGGGATTGTTTTAAGTTTAGAGAACAAATGAAATATGCATAGCAATTCTCCAAGCATAGTCAGTTGTTAAAAATATTTGAGAAGCCGATCAACATAGATCTCTTTGCATATTGAGTCTAATGATCCTCAATGTGGCAGGAATAGTCCTTCCATTCAATCATAGAATCATCAAAAGAAGAAGAAGATACTTTGAAAGGAATTTAAAAAATAAATGAGAGAGAGAGAGAGAGAGAGAGAGAGAGCAGGTTTATGTATAGTAATTAGCTAGAAGGAAGAAAGGCAGAGGTTCCACACCACATCATGTGTGTGTGTGTGTGTTCAATGAGTCCTTTATATGGTGTTTAACAGCCTCACCTGTTCAACATAAGTAGACTAATAAGAAATGAGTCTAGGTTTAGGCTTTGCCTTTTTCATGTAATAAGGAAAACTCCTTATACCAATTTTCCATTCCCACTGTTACCAATTTTAACATTTTTACAGCCGAAAAACAAAATATAGAAAGCATAAATACCTGGGCAATCGAAAACTAAATAATCATCATCCGAGAAGTTATCCAATTCCTCAGTTAGCCATTCATCCAAATTTTCTTCAAGGTGCCTAGTGTCAAGATTTAAGGCCATACAAACTTGGAATCCAATATCAAATTAACAAAAAAAACAAAAGGTTCTTTACACAATAAAATAAATTTATCCCTCACATGGGATGTCAATCAATGCCTTTATGCTCCTTGACAACCAGCTCTAGCCTTACTAGAAATAAATAAGTGACAACACAATCTAAGATGAGAGAAGAAAATGATTTACAAAAACATTAAAACCCAAATGCAAAGGATACTCCATGCAATATAAAAGGCCCCCATTTGGACCCAATCCAAGCTCCTCCATAACATCATCCAAAGATATGAGTTCCCTGATATCTGCAAGGAAAGCAACACTTCATTGCTCTAAAACCAAAGGAAATGAATCAATATAAGTTGCTATGGAATTGAGGGGGGAGAAGGTGAACTCTAATTACCCATGGCGACAGGATAATTAAAATTTTCAGCGGCAGGATCTAAGTTCACAATATGAATTGTGCGCCTCGTTGTTTGACAGTGTTCATATAGACGAGAGCAGTATGTAGACTGGTGAAGAAATGTAGATAGTCAGTATAAGGTGACCAGATTGAAAACATAAAGATTGATTGCAGAAAAAAAGAACAAGGTTAATATTAAAAACAAAAAATAAAAATAAAAGGGTAAAGCGTTCTTGATAAATGGTCATCTGTGAACCCATATAAACTAGTCCAACGAAATATTTTATAGTAAGGACATAAATCAAAAGCCATGACGATGAAACAATCAATGAAATGTCAAATCTAAACAATCACCTTGCCACTGCCTGCAGGGCCAATAACTAGCTGTGCATAACCCATTATAGCTCTTTGAAATGCTTTATCAATTCAAGATAGAGGTACGGACGTTATCGAATATCTGGAAAATCCCAAGAACTGCAACAAAAGCATACGTGGCACACCAAACACCAGCCGCGAGCAAGAAACTCAGTACATCAAAGTTAGCCATAAGCACTGACAATAGAGCCGCAACATAAAAATACCTGAATTACCATCATATATATAAAATAAAAAGAAAAAGAAAAAAAGTATCACATTACTTTTGTTACATATATGCTAAACAAACCTACCATTCATTTCACATTTTTAGTCAATGCATTCATTTCAACAGCTCCACCACTCCCAAAAAAAAAAGGGGGTGGTTTAATTGGTAGTTGAATCACCTTTAATTGCACTTGCAATCAATAACCCTACCTATCAGAATTAGTAGGAGCATGCTAATCGTGATTGATTTCATAGAAACACAGACTATTCAGGCTTTTATTTTATAAAAAATATGTAGATTATTAATAAAAGCCGCGCAAAATACATAGGTGTGTGATTGTTGCCATCTTTTGCAAAATTTGGTTGGAAAGGAATGCACGAGTTTTTTAGGACAAGTTTGAGGAAGTCAATTTGTTGTGGGACAAAGTGTGTCATTGGACAGCAGTTTGGGCGTCTACTACTTCAAATCATTTTAAAGGGATTCTGTCCTTTTTTATTTCAAGAGATTGGAAAGCGGTTTGTAATGTATATGAGTTTTCTTTGGAATTTTTTGTTTTGTGGTTTTCTTGTTTTGATGTCATGGCCAATTTTCTTGAAGAAGACACCTTGTCCTCTCTGTTTTTTTTTTTTTTTTTTTTTTGATCAACTTGTCCTCTTGTTGTTTTTGTTTTTGTTCCTTTCTTCCTAATCAATATAATTTCTTTTCGTTGCAGATAAAAGATAAAAGCCATGTAGAAGACCTTATACGCTTCAAAATTGCCCCATTCACTACAAATTCAAGAAATAAATCACTTGCATGTATTGCAAATCAACAAGGTTTTATCCACTTCTCAAACATGTATCATGTTATGGTATATTATAACATGGTTAATTACACTTAGCACCTTGTGCTTTCATTGTAATTTCATTTTGGTCCCTTCACTTTTAATTGTAACAGTCATTACCCTACACTTTTAAGTCAAGTTGCAATATCACTCTTCCGTCCATCTATTGTTAATAAGATTAACGAACTTGCCAAGTTGCCATGTGAGCTAAAAGCGACATTTTTTTTTTTTTCGTTTCATTAGTGCAACTACACTTTCATTAAAATCCAACTTAAGCTCTTGCCTTGGTTGCTTCGCAAGCTTGCTTGCTTTGTTCAAAGTTAACCGGGAGGAACTAAAGAGGGAGGTCAAGGAAAGAAGCAGTTCCTTCCTGGGAACGTTGGTAGCTTGGCTGGCACGAGAGCCCCTGATGCGGACCAGTGCAGTTCAATAAAACCTAGCAAAGATATGGAAAACAAATAAAGTAGCCCTATGTTCAGATTTGACAATACCATCCCATAATCAAAAGGCACAACAGCCCGTTTATCTATCTATCATTGATTCTATCTATGAATCAAGTCAAAAGACTTCGTTTTTGGGTTCCCCGAATGGATTAAAACATCAAGAAAGAAGCAATTTCGGTGCCAAGCTATTCCTTGCACATTGACTAAAATCTCACTTTGGTCCATTCACTTTCTTTTAATTTTCGTAAACCTTGACTTAAGAGTGACATTACAACTTGACTTGAAAGTGTTTGGGGTTGATTCGTGACAATTGAAAATGAAGATTAGGGTGAAAATGCAGAACATAAGAGCAGTTATTAATTATCATCACATCCGACGAGTGATTTCAATTGACATAAATGAAATAGTCGATGAATCAAACGAATCGATCACATATCCAGAACCCTAAGCTACGATGATGTTCATCAACTAATAAACCAGAGCTTGAAATTAATTAGTGTAACCCTAACACAAACTTGCAGAGGAACAAAGATGAAGATCAATATACATATACATGTACATATACAAATACATATACATATATATATATATATAGAGAGAGAGAGAGAGAGAGAGAGAGAGAGAGGCGGACCGTTGAGTATTTAAGCAAGAAAAGCAGATGACTGGAGGAAGAGGGAGCACAAAACAGAACAGAAGAGAACAGTCTTTGGCGGTGCTGCCTTCCTTTTCCTTTCCTACTTAGCTTATATGATCCAATAAGCCTTCCTTTAGCATCCCAATCTTGCCTAAAATAGCGATGGGATAAAAGATATTTAAATTATAATTATTTTTTTAAAATAAAATTTAAAAAGTTAAAATTTTAGAGAAGATTAATTTAAGGTTCCGCTTTCATTTTTAGTAATGGAAGAGATTTACTATATTATTTTCTAATGTCTAAGGTCCCTCAACTCCACACTCATATATCACAGAAAAATTTGACTCTTTCACATCAAACCTCAGTTCTCTCTCTCTATTTCATCCCTCTCTACCTAATTTAAACGTTTCAAATAAATAATCTGTATACAGAAATTTAAACATGTATATCTATGTGTATGTATATAAGTACACTAGTTGTCTCTCACTTGGACGAAATTTGCGAAAATTTTGAAGCAAAGTTGGAGCATAACACTGAAAATCAAATCAATTTCACAAAAATAGTCTTTGAGATTGATGAATTATAAGAATAATATATATATATATATATATTATTGTGTTTATGTTGAATATGTGAAGATGATCGATGAGATGAATCAGGCTCAGCGAAGCGTGAAGGGTTTTGCTTTTCTTCACAGCCAACAATGTCTTCTAGTGGATGCAATGCAAATCCTCTCGATCTTTTTCCACAAGGCATTCCAACTGTGGGTTCAAACGCAAGTGCTGGCAACCTGGAAAGGTTTGTCTAGGAATTTCTTTGGGTTGTGGAGTCTAGAGAAATTCTCTAGGTTGAGAGAATTTATTTGGAAAGGTTTGTCTGGGAATTTCTCTAGGTTGGGAAGTCTAGAGAAATTTTGAATTTTCTCTGTGATGTGTCCAGAGAAATTTGAAATATTCTCTATGATGTGTCCAAAAAAATTAGAATCACAGATAAATTTGGAATTTTTTCTGTGATATGTCCAGAGAAATTCTCTGGATCAAATTTTTTCTGGATTGATATTAAGGGACCTTAGACATTATAAAAATATTGAGTGTCCTTTATACTATAAAATGTTAATACCAGAAACCTTAAAAAAAATTTCCCAAAATTTTATTTTAAACGACACTTTTTAATTCAGACTAATAATTAAAAAGTCAAAAAAATTAAAAAGCCAACCCTCATCATAAGTATTTTAACTTGCTTTTGGCCTCGTTTGATTAAAAAGTTATAAATTATTACATTATTTTTTTTATTTTTTTGTACAATTTTTTTATAAAAAGTTAAATTGTTTAGAATGTGTTATATAATTGCACTTTTTTAATTTTTTATTTAAAAAATTAGAAAAAGAAAAGGATGTATATTTGGGATAATTTTTAAATTTTTTATAAAAAGATGTATAATTAAATATTGTAGTAAAATTAAAATGATTATTCTACCCTTATTGACCTTTTGACTTTTGAATAATTAAATTCAAAGCACAAAATAATAATTTTATCTTTTAAGCTTCTCTCACTAGCTGCACTTAAATAATATGAACTTTTTAACTTTTTTTTTAATAATTTTTTAACTTTTTAAGTTTTGTAGATTATCTCAAACCTTCCGAATTTAGATTATCTCAAAATAATAATTTTATCTTTTAAGCTTCTCTCACTAGCTGCCCTTAAATAATATGAACTTTTAAACTTTTTTTTAATAATTTTTTTTAACTTTTTAAGTTTTGTAGATTATCTCAAACCTTCTGAATTTATGTTATCCCTAGTGTTATTAAGACGAATCGAGATTCTCTCCTTCATCTCTCTTCTTAACTTCCTACTTGATAGGTTATTGGACCTACTTTTGAGTCCAATTTCGATAATCCAAACTGTTTGCATTTTAAGATTTGTTGAGTATATCATACTTGTAAAAAATTAAGTTGATCGAATATTAGAAATTGTGTGTTCGGAAAACTGTTCATTAAATTTTTTTCAAAAAATGGTTTGTAGTTGATAATCCGAACACGTAGTTTCTGATATCCGATCAACTTAATTTTTTACAAAAATGATATACTCAATAAGTCTTAAAATGTGAACGGTTCAGATCATTAAAATTGTATCTAAAAGTGGGCCCAATAACCTAGTAAGTAGGGAGTTAAAGGAGAGAAATGAATGAGAGGATCTCGATTCTATTAAAACCCCTTGAGACTAGTCATAAACTTTAAAAAAAAAGTTATTATAAATTATCATATTATTTTTTTTATAAAAAATTAAATAATTAACCAAAATAATTAATTTTCAAATGGTACTTAAATCCCATGTCCCTTGAAGTAGTTAGTTTAGTTAATTTTTTAATTTTTTATGGAAAAAAAAAAAGAGTACAAAAAAATATAGAGAATAGTTGATTTTTTGTAGTGATTTTTTTTTACTGTTTTAGCTATTTTCCAAAACATTAGTTTGACTACAGTTAAAAATAAATAAATAAATAACACATTTTTATGAAATTTGTTGTCTTTAATGATTTTTTTTTTTATAAATTTGCATCATTTTTTTTCCAGATCTGTTAAAAAGTAAAAATAAATAAAAATAAATGTTTACTACAAATTTAAAGAAAAACCTTTTTTAGTAAACTTTTTAAAAAAAAAAACAGTAGATATTTTAATTTTCATGTCTGTCTAATCTTAATATAGGATTTAAAAGTGAAGAAAAAAAATGATTTTCTTTTCTTAAAAATTTACTAAGATGAAAAAATAGCAATTAAGGGACACAATATAAATTGATTGGATCCAAGCTTTGGGCCGGTCCAAACTGCTAAGCTCATATCTGAGTAGACCATTCAATATGGGCCAGATGATGGCGTGGGCCAATGCCTATCTCCATGTAAATGATTCTCCAAAGTCCTCAAGTACTTGGATCTAACATGTAGGGGAAATGCCAACCTAGCTGCAATGCTAGGTTGGGCTGAACAATTGGATTTGATTCATAGACCGAATTGATGGATCGAACCCTTATCAGAACCAAAGTGGGCCGAGTCCACATAAAGTTATCCAAATGAGCTAGCATCGAGCTGAGTCACAATTGGAACCGAGCTGAAGGAACTTCACAGAGAAATGTAGAAGTTGTAAATGCATACATGTGCAGATTGTCACCTCAACTAGTCCCTCTTCCTAGAATCACATAAACAATTAACAAAGAGAGTGTGATCTGTTATATGTATAGTTACAACGAGTACATGTCTCCGTGGTCAACTATCATGTGGTCCTCCACCTTAAGCAATGTTAAGGGAAGCATTGAGGCACCCAAACTCCATGAAATCATATTGGGCAATAAGTAAAGTACTTTATATAAACAATACTCTCTTCGCATTGAAGGTAAGGAATGGATCCTAACTGATTCTAACTCAACTAATCTCAAACACTTTTCCTCTTCCTCTCTCTATACTTAGAGAGAGTCCTTCATCTTCTTCGATCACCTATTCCAACGTTGAAGGAGTTTTTCGGCTAACCCCAGCTGGGCAGCTCTGACAGTGCCTTGTTTTGCAGATCCTCAGTTCCTGAATAGTCTATTCTAACTGCGGAACTCCGATCCACTTCATCTAATGCGAAATTTGGTATGCACAAACAATATATATATATATATATATATATATTTTAAAAATGACAAACCTACATTGGAAAAAAAAAGAAAGTGCGTGAACATAACTTAGCAATCTCATTTATTTATACAATCAAAACGACAAAATCATCTTTTATAACACAACAAGAAATGAAAATTATATACCACATTTATTTTATTTCAATAATAAACGCCAATGCTCTTTTTTTTTTTTTTTTTTCTTTTTTTTTTTGAACAGTAATAAATGCCAATGCTCAATGCTTTATTAATCACTCTCTAGGATTGTGCTTATTATTATAGTTTAAGGTAAATTACACAAATAATCCTTATAATTTATGCGATGTGTCAATTTGGTCCTTGTTATTTTAATTTGTTCGATTTTGTCCCTTAATTTAACGTTTTAGTCCAATAAATAACGGTTGTTAAGTTTGATGGACAAATTTAACATTGTGTAGACTTTCCGTCCACCAAATTTAACAATTGTTATTTATTGGACTAAAATGACACAATCTGTTAAATTAAGGGATAAAATCTAGCAAATTAAAACAATAAGGACCAAATTGACACATTATATAAACCACATGGACAATTTACATAATTTACCCTATAATCTATTATTAAAAAATGTAAGCCGTAATATAATTGGCTTATTTGATGCATCTTATCAAAATTGTTTACAATATTTTAAAATTTGAAAACTTATTCTAAAATATTTGATATAAGTTTTATTTACAATGAATGAAATAAAAATAACTTAAAATAAAATGAAAAACTAATCATTAGAATTGCTAATGGAATACTTTTATCTCTACTTTTTGATTATCAAATGTTAATTTAAATAAAAAAAGTACTCTTATAATTTAGCTAGAATCATATACATATATACGCATTTGCATTTGGTTTATGTACTCCGATTTCTGCTTCACAGCATTTTGATAAGTTTTGCACAAGTAGGCTGTACAAATGTCGTATTTAACTCAGCTTTCTCTCCCTCCCTTTCATGTGTGATCTCTTAATACATTATCCGATTCCCACTCTTAGGTAGTGCTTTCACTTTAATGGAGTGGAATGGAATGATCATCAAAATATTCATTCTCATGGTTGGTTAAATTAAAAATTAAAAAATACATTACAAATAGAATTATCATTCATTATTGTAAGGAAATCTAAAGATTGATCGTTCAATTCCATTCCATCTCATTACATTGAACCAAATAGAGCATTAGTTACCAATAGCCGATTTTGATCTGCTAATGGTAGTGCAAACACGATGCTTTTGCAAGTATACATTTAAACTTTGGGCACTTTGATAAATGGGAAAAATCATATAACAGTTTTCGAATGAGAAAAATTCTCAATAGTTTTGAACGGTTTGATAAAGTGAATGTGGTAGTTATTGAAAATGGAGGGTATTTTTGGAGGGGAAAAAAGCGTGATAGCGTTCACCCTAAATGACGCGTACACTTTATATAATCGAATACATAACAACCACATTAGTCATGTTTGTGTACCTTAATAATATGCATGTGTTGACAAGTATTGTTGAAAGTACGTTTATACGTTAAATAGGCCCCTATTTGCTCTTCTAATTTTTTAGGGTCATCCTTCTACCAAGAGAATTACGAATCAAATTTCGTTTTTTAACTTGTATAATTACTTGGCTTATCAAGCCAATTGATGCATAAATCCCATCTTGTTTGTTACCTTACCACTTTCCTGTTTACAATTTTCAATTTTTACATATTGTTGGACACTAATGGATTATTTCTAGCCACAAATGTGTTGCAAATTTGCTTAAATTAGATGGTATAAATCTTTTTTAGCTTTATTTTCATCTTCTTCAACTAAGTGGTTTATTGATTTCTATTATTGCTCTTGTGGAGCAGAGGATGTTGACTTTCTTTAGAGATTGTATTTGGATCATGAATTTGGATAGAAATTTAGAAATGGAAAGAGAAAAGATAGTTGAAGTATAACTTTATTTCATTTACATTTTACCTATTTTTTTCTTTTCATTTTCTAAATTTCTATCCAAATTTATGATCCAAACACAATCTTAGCGAATGAATGAACTCAACTTAAAGACTGATTCTAGCCTACATATTTTTACTTTGGCTTTTTTCTTTAGTATTCCTCTCTTATCTCATATCATCCTAGAGTTGGTGGCTTTATACCACAAGCATGCAATTGAAAATGGGTTCTTAGGTTAGCTTCGATTCAACAAATAGAGTTGCACTAACTGCTAGGTTAAAAACCTATTTGAATTCTTAACTAATCCTGCTATTCTTTAGTATCAACAAGAGAATGCAAGATAAGATGCCAATAGACTTGCCAAAACCCTCCATGGTTCTAAAATGAACTAATATCCAAGATTAAAGAAGACAAAACCAGAGTCCAGATGATTTACAATGTTTTGAAAAATATGCTTCAAAATTAGAAACTGTTTGGGAACAGTTAAAAAAATTCACATTTTTTTTCCCCGAATTTCTGTTTCTAGTGATTTTTTTTTTTTTTTTATAGATTTGTGTCAATTTTTTTACTTTTCTGATCTGTCTAGTCTAGAAAGATCTAAAGCATAACTTTTTTGACTTTTTTGTTTTTGTTTTTTTGTCTTTAGGAGACTTTTTTTAAGTTTTGAAATTCTTTTAGAACTTTTCAGGTCCGTCTATTCAGTAAAACCTGAAAGTGTAGAATTTTTCAAAAATTTTTAAAAAAAAAAGAAGTTTATTAAAAGACAAAAAAGAAAACCCAACAAAAATACTGCTAAAAAAGCGGTTGCCAAACCTCACCTGACGGAGGCTTGTAGGTAGAGTGGGCAGTAAAGGTTGCCTCAGGCCCAGTAACTAGGAGGTTAAATCTAGTTTCATATTAGAAGTAAACACAAAAATTTTATTCAGATTTATATCCAACATGTGTTTGCTTTTCATGTCAATTGAGACTTTCACTTATTATCTATGCCTATGCTTTCTCAAGTTTTGCACTTTTTTCTTCCTTCTTTTTTTTTTAATAATTTAGAACATCACCCTTTCTTACCAAGGGTTTGGTATCCATGTTTGGTAAGATTGTGGCATATTTTGTGGGACAGAACAGAACTCATTTTTGTTCTATTTAGATTGTAGATTCAGTTTCAGAGGCACAACCAAACCTTGATCTCTAGGCTTTACTGTCATATTCAATGTTGAATCTGCTTTCTTTTAGTAAATTCTATCTGTTGTGTTTCATGTTGTCTCTGTTTGAACTTGCATCTTGCTTACTTTCAACATTTGATGTTTCATGCATAAAATGGTTCCATTATTTCTATCTGAACAAACCTGGAGTGATGCTGGTGATGATGAATCTATTGCCTCCTTTGGAGCCATTGCTTGGCAGAATTGCGAATGCTCGGGTTGTCAAACAAAAGAATGCAATCCTTTTTTAAGAGCTGGCTTTGATTTGGAACTATTTACTATTATTTAAGGGACTTGTGTACCAAGAGAAAGCAAATACATGAAGTAAGCACTGTGCATCAGGGAAGAACGTATAAAAGAGTACTAGCTGCGTGATATGCTTGAATTTTATGACTTCAACACTTCTTTGTCGATTTAGGCTTCTTTTGGATCTAAAAGTCTTTTTTGGTGTCCATGTTTATTCAAAATTTTTTTTTTTTTCATTAATATATCAGAAACTTGGTGAATCACTTCATTTAAGAGGTTTTAAGAAATTACTTAGGCTAGTCATATTGTGTTTATACTATTAAACTCCACATTGGCTTTTGTTGAATTTGTATGTTTTCTGAATTAGCTAATACAAATAAAAGCTCTTATTAATTTGTGTGTCAAATGAGATTAATAATGAAATGGAACTTTGTTTACTTTGTAGGTGGACATTTTGAATTCACATGAAATTTATGATGTTTTGTAGGTGGTGGATTTACCAGAACACCTATCAAAGCATTGCTTTGCTTTTCCACATGGATGAAGTTGATTTTTGCACAGTGGGGAGGCGAGGCTTAATTCTTTTGTGGCATGGATTAATTTATTCAAATTCCTTCGGTTAGGACCGTGATTTTTTTTCATTTTTCTTATTCTAATTCAAATCTTACAGGAAATCAAATATTTATTCAAATTCCCTCTTCTTTGAAAAATGGTTATAGATGAACCAGATTGGATGAAGAGGAAATGTATATTTTATCTTATTTATCTTTGTGTTTTCACACGATCTGCATTAATTCCATTCATATATCCTTATTTAAAGGGAAATTGGTGTATTATGTCAAAATTATAGAGCTTGTTATAATTTTTTCCAAACCTAGGAGAGTACAATGTAATTTAAACAATTATTTCTTTTATTATACTTGATGAGTTAAAGACACCTTGAGCAGTTAAAAGTAATTTTCATTATATCGATTGGAATCTGCAGGTTGATGCTGCTATGGTTTTAACCTCATCATTTGCATCTGGACTTTACCAGGTGCCATGCAGATCTTAGCTTCTTCAGATGCTGCTGCTGCTTCTGGTTTTTGATCGATCAATATTCTTTTGACAATACTTCATTGACTGTTTTCCAATCAAGGCAAAGCCAGCTGGAAACAGAAGCTGTTTTCTATATATATGAGGAAGAAGAATAATAACAAGGAGAGTTGAAGACAGCAACTTCGTGCGCCTACTGACTTATGTAGTTCATAGTATTTTATCTTTTGAATACAAGGGGCCTGCAAAGTGTACATTTATATAGTGAACAAACCAGAACTGGAACACTCTTGTTGGAATTTGCACCTTGTGTGGTGAAGTTGATGGAATCATCAAGGAAATATTACGTCTTTCTTCCATGCACTCTGACGATTGGATTTGAGATTTTTGTTGATGGCTCCATGCTCATGCTAATATCAGACCTGAATTCTAGTACTTTGGGTGAATGTTTGGGCCAGATAAGATTAAATGAGAGAGGCAGGTTCCAACAAGATAGGTGATGCTAATCCATGCTTCTGTGTTTTCTTTGGCTGATTGCTTGCAGGAATGTTTTTCTTATCAAATGTCTGAGCATACAGCCCTTTCAATGGTTTGGCATTTCAGTCAGACTAATAGTGGACTTGTTCAGTGCAACTTTTCATTAGCTAAAAGTTAATAATCAAATAATGGAAGTAAAAAGCATGTCTTCCATAACTTTATGATAATTAGTGTTTTTTTTTTTCAACTTAAACTCTATTTGTTGCATAAGATGTTATACTGTGCATATTTTCAAAAATAAAAAAAAAATAAAAAATGCAATCCTAAGTATCTTCACTGAACAGGTAATTTAACTCTAGTAACCCTTTTTCTCTTTAGTTGAATTGAATTCTTGAGAGTCACTCAGAAACCATAACCAAACAGACCTGGTGTAAGTTGTGTATGCTTTCAACATTCACATAGGGTCCATGATTTCCTTGCCCACTCAGTGCTCCTGTGTTTGTTCTGGATTGCCTACCGTACATCCATCAAATAATGGAACTGTATGATCAGTTAGCATTTTTATCTTCAAAACAAACCAAAATAAGGCTTGAGATACGAAAGCACAAATGAATTTTTTGATCCACACTAAAAAGACGGCTTTTTTCATTATTTCCTAATAAAATCATAAGTTACACATTGTTACAACAGAGCATTTGTCGATCTTGTTATTTTGCCTCATAGGGTCTCAACTGTTCATAGAATGGCACACACTCCGATAGGATTTTAAAGAGCTTCATTTTGAGGCAATGATAAGAATGCATCCTCACCATTTTCAAGCCCTGCAAGTGAGGAGAGATAAACAATAAGGAAATTGAACTTGTATTGCATATAGGACTTCAAGAGAATGTTTATGATTCACCAGCCTCATAAACCAAACTTTCTAGTAAAACCCAAATTGTAAACAATTTATTCATTATTTATGCTACTACGGTATTTGTATCATATTTTAGCATAATACTGAAATCATTTCCTATGTTTATATGTTAGAAAAGAAGTGTGAATGCAAAGTATTAAAATCTATTTTTAAAGGTCTATCCCAAAACTATTTGAGGGGAAACTATTTTCCTTTTTTTTGAACAATTTTTTGGGGGTTTAGGGACCAAAGTGGGAAAATTTCCTTCAACCTAAGCGGGAACCCATACTTTTTAGTGGGTAAAAGTGCAAGTTACTCTCAAGTATGGGTCAGCCCAAGCCATGTGGCATTTTCCGTTACAAATGTATAATGTTCGTTGGAAATTGGACCAAAGTGGGAGGAATAAGATAGTTCAGGGACCAAAATAAGAAATTTTTCCTAGGATTGGAGTGAGAAAGGGTCATAATTTATGGGGTAAAAGTGTAATTTACCTAATTTTAAATAATAACAAATTTGGTACCCATTATATGCGTTCATATCCCTTTGATCAGGTAATCATTCAGATAAGAAAGAAACTTACCTAATGATACGAATGTTGGCAAGCTGACATACTTTGGGCAAGAGCTCTTAGAAGAAAGCATGTCAGATCCAATTACACAATCCCGAGGCTGAAATAACATAAACTTTCAAAAGGCATTAGAGTTCCGACATGGAATGGAAACTCAGAAAGAAATGTATATTCCAATAAAGATGCTCTAAAAACAAATAAATAAATAAACTACTCAATTCAAGGGTTTTCATTTGGTATGGCCCCTATCAATTTATCCTGTTACATGTGTTGTTTTTCTTTTTTATCTACTTTCCTTTTTTCTAGAGTTTTTCAGAACATATTTTCATCTTCAAATGTCTAAGATAGATTTTCGGCCAGGACCCCTAATTGGTGTCCTTTGGGCAAGAAATGCAGACGGTATCAGAGCATGTATTTTCATACACATGCTCACCATGTGCACATGCGTACACATTGCAGGTTTAGTTTCCAGTATGGAACTAACAATAAGATTTTAAGCAGCAGAGAAGTCATACCTTAAAATCCTTATAGAAGCATAATCGGAGTTCCTCCACTGCACCATTAGAGCAAACAAGTAAAGGTGTTGCATGGAAGGCATTTTGGATTGCGGTAATAATGCCTCCAAGAGGATACTTTTCAGAGTTCGAAGGAATGTATCCAGCTTCATTAAGAACTTTCTGTTGTCATAAATGCAATATATAGTTAATGGTCAAATGAATAAAGCAAAGAAAACCCAATATAAGATGAATGATTTGCCAATGTCAAGCACCTTAACAACAAAATGTCGTCGATTTAATAAGAGAAATTACAGCATCAGAAAGAAAGTAATTTTTCATGGAAGCTGGCTTGAAATATTTTTTCTTGGTTCTATTAATAATTCAATGTATGCGGGTCATAATAGAAGATATCTCAAATTAAAGCAAAGAAAAGGGCATCGTGGCTGGAACATATATGAATTAGAATATCAACTACTGTAGTCAAAGCATAAATGCAATTCCAAGGTGATCAAGCCTCCCTATATTGAGGTGAAACCCAAGGCCTAGCTTAGACGACCACAAAGATTAATCAGGAACTTTGTTGCACATATTGCCTATACAATTTTGGATTTATTGGGGGGAAAAAAAGAAGGAAAACTTGAGGGACATAATGAAGAACTGAATGAATATTATTTAATGGTCTCCATTGCTTTTATGCCACAAGAAAAACTTGAGAAAATCTAGTTTGAGTTGAAAATAGGATGATACCATCTCATCCTTAAAAAGCCCCTAATCTACTCTCTTTTTCCTCCTCTCCTTTTCGAACCTTTAGGGTTGCAAAGTGTTACTAGAAGTGAATTACATTTTGGAATGCATGCTCCGAAACATGGTACACTTTCGTTTTAAAATGATAAATTTAGCAATCCAAAGCAATCCTAAGAGTTTTTTCCAACACATTTACTAAATGTTTCCTTAGGAATTAGAAAATCAAATATAATAAATTAAAATCTAAGGTGAGTGAAAGTTTTGACAAGATAAAACGTCAAAATGGGTCAAAGTGCTCATAGAAACGTGTCGCTACATGATTAATTTGGTTTTAAAAAAAAAAAAAAACTCTAGAAGTACCTTAAAACTCTTGTAATCTATAGAAGTCTACCCCTATCATACCAAAATTTAAATCTTGTGGCTTAACATGTTCCCTTCCCATTTCACATACCAAAACTATCCATGTTCCAAGTAACATTAACAAACCGAACTGTTCATGAAGTTATGAATAGCTTGAGCTCAGCTTGAATGAGCTCGAGCCTAATCCTTTGGCTCGTTTAAGAAACAAAAATGACCAAGCTTAGGTCATTAGGCTCGTGAACATGTGGCAGGGGCACATATGTATTTTCTTAAAAATTTCAGTAGCATTTTGTTAGCTTTCAACATCCCTACGGCGTTACATACTATAAATATATACATACATATATATATATAATAAATCAACTGTGTTAACCAAGCTAACATTTGGCCAATGCCTGTGGTGTAATGTCATAGTACTTCTTTTATTGTAAGACTTGTCAGCATCTTACTTTTTATTGTATTGTATTAAATTTTAAACGTTTGGCTGATGATATTCTGACTAGTGTTGAACCAAAGAAGTCTTTTGCACTATTTACCACCCAAGACAACCAAGACTTTGACGAGTGTCCATATTAGTTGGATTTTGGAACCCATTCTGCCACCAAGCCGAGCTCGGTCTACGGTCTCTAAGCTTGACTCAAGCTCAAGCAGCACTCATTTCAACTGAGCCAAGCTTGAGCAACCTGATATTCGGCTTTGCCCAGTTCATTTGCAGCCCTTGACACAGTTTTGGAAGCTGCAAGTTTCACTTGCTTAAAGTTTGTGGCAGTACAACTCACTTTGGCAATAACAGAACGTTGATGTCTGCAGCCAGCATGGGATGCAAAATTGACAAAAACATCAATTTCGATGCATACAAGAACAAAAGGAAAAATGCATGTAACAGAAAGACAACATGATCATTCGCTATCTATATAATTTAGTAATCGATTTAGTGAACAACCTAGTCTAAACATATTGAAAGAATAAGATAAATAACCCAAATCTTACCGTGACATTATATTTGAAATAGACATTAAGAGTTGTCAAGAAGTAGTCATATTCATCTCGAATAACTGGAAATGAACATGTTCCATGCTTTTCTGTGATTCAAAAGCAAAAAGTGAAGCACGAGATTAATATGGGGAAAAAAAAAACGTACCTTATGATCTTAACATCACTTACTTTCCTAGGAAAAAATGTTATACACACAACTCACAACTGCCTTTTGGACTCATCATTTTGATGGGCCACATAACAAAACAACTCGAATATCAATGTTCAGCAAGACTGTTGATAGTTATTCATATCACTAAAGACGATGCAACAGGCCAATGCACTCAAATTGAGTGATCTCTTTGCAGCAAATCATCCTAAGCTCATTATCACAATTTCTAATTATTTGTCTAAAAAGAAAAGAGAATCTATAACAATTAATGTATTCCTTCTAGAATTGGGAAGCTAGAATTCAGATGACTCTGGGATCTGTTTCCCTATAAGTGCTGTTGCGGGTGTATTGTATGTATAGCTTCAACAACTTTTTCATGCATCGAAGTAGCTTCTAATTTGAGAACAATATAATCCTACATAATAAACATTCTATTCGTCATACAATGTAATGTAGTATAGGATGAAGATGATTACCCCACTGGCCATGGATGTCGCCCAATTCAGCCATGATAGAAACACAAGATTGTTAGTCCCATATTATAAAATCAGAAAATTTAGTAAGAAAGCCCACAATTAATAAAGACCTCATGAGCCCAAAATAATCCTTTCCCACCATGACAGGTCGACGCTAAACTACAACTTAAAGATGGCCAATAAGTCTCTAGGGCACTGCGCAATGTTGAGATCTACAAAAGAAATGAAGCAAACATGGTTAATATTCAACTTGGAAAGCCAAACCACTTTTAGAATTTATGTTAGACATAAATATCAAGCTTCATAAAACTAAAAAAATTGAAAAGAAAAAGAAAAAGAAAGTAAAAGCCACTTGTATATGAGCTTAAAATCTTTGCTTAACCATATCATAGATTTTTTGAACCAGTACTTTTCTAGAATGGATATATGTTGGCTGCCATTGTTTTCTACGTTCCTATTTGAACCCATATACCCAAGTTTCTCAAGATTTTCAAGTACTTCTTCCATAATTCATATTACAACTATACATGCACTTTATCTTGTATAAACACATCTTTACCAAAGCAGAATAGTTAATTTTATGTTTAATGTGTCTTGAAGTTGCAGTTATTTCCACATACTCTAGCAAAATAATGGAATTTTTGGGCCAAGTTCTCTTCTCCATAATTTATATTACCATTTTCAGGATGCAATTTTGCAAGTTTGGATGCAATCATTTAAATATATTGAATCTCCAATAAAACTTCTACAAAATATGAAGACAAAATACAAATCTTGGAGATATAATTCAGGCCCCGTTTGGGGAGTGGCTAAATTAGCCAATTAGCCAAAAAGTTACCTTTTTAGCCAAAAAGCCAACAACTCATACCAAAAAATCAAAGATTCTCTTTTCTCTCTACTTTTTGCACAGCTTTTCGTAATTAGCCAAAAAGTCATCCCAAACATATAAGTTTTTTTTACCTACCTTTTTAGTCAATTAGCCAAAAAGTTACTAAATTAGCATGTTCCCAAACGAGGCCTCAATAGCACAACTTTAGAATATATTACAAATGAAATAATCAATTTCTATCTACTAGTTACTAAATTTTCTCTCAATTAAAGATGAAACGAATCTCCAGTTAACTACCAAGCAGTAAAACAGAGTTCTTACTCTTCTAAAGAAAACATCCATGCATCTATAACAAAGTGCCCACATCCTACATATGGTTTCTATATTAAATGGTGCAACAATGCACCATACCCCATAAGCACATGCCAAAAAAATTAGTTTTAAGATGTTCCCTATGCATCTAGAGCCCCATCTCATGTTCCCCCCCAAAAGCATTATTAACTAGACAGGCATGGGAAGTAAGGGAAGTGAAAATTAAACAACAGCAGCAGCACATAAGTACCTCCTTTATATCAAAATTAGAACGGGTGCAACATGAGGGCCAGGTGCCATCATTGTAGTCAGGCCACAATCCATCTGTGATGCAAAAGGCATTAAATAAGAGAAACCAGATAAATATAATGGCAAATTATAAGTTCTTTAGGCATGCTTTATTATGTTAAAAGACTTGAGTATATGGCTGATTTAGTTCTAACACCATAAACAACAATCAAGAAGCCAATAAATTTCATTCCTCTAGTCTAGATTCTCAATTTAAAAGAACAATCCCAAATTTATACTTACGGATAGTAAACTCGATTGGAGCATTTGAGCTGGGTAAAAATCATAAGCAAAGTGTGGTAAGTCCCAATCTGTAGAGCTTAATGCATATTTAAAAGATTCAACATAACTATATTCGTGAAGGAAAACAAATTTGACAACACAAAAAAGGCAACATGGGTGAAAGAAGAGACAAAATTCAACATGATGGTAATTGAAGCACATAAAATAAGTTAATTTTCATTATCAATGTTTTGCATTCATTTGTTTATACATTTATCTATCTTACATGTAATTCCACTTTAAATTGCTCAATATTGATCTTCTATGTTACGGATCCCACATCGGTTAACACAGGCTTTTGGCCATGTACATATGAGCCTCTTGGACACCTTCCCTTTGCAAGTCAGTTTTCAAGGGTAAATTCTACCTAAGGAGTTCGTATTATTTTGTATCAAAGCCAGCCATCACAATGAGTATGGGATCAGACAAACCTATGCGAGTATGGGATCGAATGGATGCTGCTTTGCGGTCGAGCTATGGAGGGGGCCACCTATAGATTACTAGATTAAGACACCTAAAAATGGACGCTGCTCCTGCTTTGCAGTTCGAGCTGTGGAGGGGGCCACCTATAGACTACTAGGTTAAGACACCTAAAAATGGGTGTTGACTACTAATAGTTTAGTGAAGTTGCCAGAAGGGAAAGGGCTACCACCAGTTCAGTGTCGATAGAGTGGGCCGTCGTGGATGTCAGCTACAAAGCATAGTGATATGTTACAATCTCATATTGGTTAATAGGCCTTGGCCATGTACATATAAGCCTCTTGAGCACCGTCCCCTTATAAGCCTATTTTCAAGGGTAAGTTCTACCCAAGGGGTTCATATCATTCTAATTAAGTTAAAATGGTAGGAAAAGAAAAACATTACTTGCAAGGCCCAACCCTTTGTTGGCACTTGTTGGGTTCATAGGGCCCACTAAGAGCTCAAACAATCACATTTGAGTCAATTTTGAGGATTATAATGTAAGTGTATACATTTTTAAGTTAGTTTTACTATTGGTTCAATTATACATCTATATTACAGTATTACTTTGTTTTCAGAGTGGAGGTTATTTTAATTAAGATTTAGGGGACATGCTCTATAGATATCACCCATAGGCTATGTTACATAGACTCTTCGAAATAGATCAAATACCCGTGTCGGACACCCGACACTCAGACAAGGGTATGGGATATGTGTTGGATACTTTTCAACGGATACTTCTTATATAATTGTATATAACACAATTATTATATGTGCATATTATTGTAAAATTACTAAAAATGTCATTTTGACATTGTAAGTTACATATAGTACAATTTTATCTCACATATTAGACTAAAAATATAAAAATATGATATTTTTTTCCCGAGTCCGCGTACCCTTAAATTTAAGATTTAATGAGTCCGACCTATAAATACATACCCGCACCCGACACCCCGTACCTGAGTCCATGTAACATAGCCCATAGGTAGCAACTTTGATCAAGTTATCTCATGTGCTAATCATTTATAATTTTTAGTTGTTTAGATAGGCTTAGATGTCATAATTAAACTTTCAAATTTTAGAGTCCTAGTCTAAGAAGTATGGACACGAACACGAACACGGACACGTGACACGACACGGACACGCTGACAAGCAAATTTTCAAAAAATGCAAAACATGACATATGGGAGACACACATGAAATATATAATTTTATATATTTATTATATCTTATATATATGAATATATCATTAAAAAATAATAAAAAATGCAATATGACACTAATCCCTGCAAATTTATATGGTTTTTGTTTTATTATTGTATCTTAAGTTGTTTTGTTCAAGCTTATAATTAGTTTCACATGTGTCTAATTAACAGACACGTGTGTTGAGAGATACACATGTATGTCCTCTAAGTATCCAGGTCTATAAAAAAATAGGATACGTTTTGAAAAGTGTCAAACACGTGTTGGGAAAGTGTCCAAAGAATGTCGGTGTCCAACACGGATACGACACAGATACGACGCGGATACGTTATCTTCTTAGAAGTATCCGTGCTTCTTAGGTCCTATTTAAAAAAGAAGGCATAGGGTGACTGGGCTAGGTCAAGCCAAGTTAGAATTCCCTAACCTCTTCACTAGCAATATTGTGAAAAACCGCCTTTTCACCTTTAGATTAGAACCTAACTTGTTAGGATTGAGTATTAGCTAGGTCTTCATATTCATGATTTATAGTAGTTCCAAGCCGGTGAGATGAAATGTGGAAATTGTGTAATGCAATTCTAACCCTATTTGTAATAACTAAAGAATCCTAGGAATGATTTCTAGGCTCTTACACTCTTTCTTCTTCTTCCTTTTAACTTTTAGCACATTTAATTTAAGCCTTTAAAAGCTCACAACAAAATGTGCTTCAGCTCTTTTCTAAGATCAAATCCTAATTGGCAATTCTTAACATTCCATTTGTTGGACAAATTTAAATTTTCTTCCAACAATTACTCAAATGCTTCTCTATTCATTTGAATATATATACTTGTCTATTTGGCATGTAATTCCCACTTTATATTGCTTATGCTTAGTATTGATTTTAACAAAGGTAAATTGGAAAATAAGGAGGACAGATACAGACAAGGGACATGGATATGACACAAAACGAACATGCCAACCTGATAATTTATTACTCCCTCCATCCCATTTTTTTTTTTTTTGTCCACCTTTCTATTTTGGTCCATCCCAAAATATTTGTCTACCTTCTATTTTGGGTATTGAATTTTTTTTAGATTTCCAAAATTACCCATTATACACGAGTAGAAACATATTTTAAAATTCAAAATCAAAGAGTATTATGGTAAAAGTATTTTGAATTGAAGTGTAATGATTGCTTGTCTCCTTAATAAGTTGGATTCTCCAAAATGGACAAATAAATTGGGCAGAGGGAGTAAAAAATAAATCAAGTAATCACATGATAGGACACGATAAAAAATAAATGCATATAATTATTTGTATACATGCAAATAAAAAATATTTCTCGATTCTTGACATTACAAATGTGGTTATATTTTATTAAATCAAAATAGTTATTACTCATTTTTCACATTCTACAAACCAAAAAGGAAGTGTGTATAAAAAATGCTAATATCTATTTTAGAAAGCTCTAATAAATTGGAAGTTTTGGATTTTAGAATTCCTAAAACTAAATGAGGAGAGATTAATATGTATAAATCCGTATTGTTTTTAATTTATAAATAGATTTTAAGTTACTGTCTTCAAACTTGCGATGTGTTCACGTGCGTCCCAAAGTGTATGGTTATAAAATATTGAAAAAGATGATAAAACATACTTGGACATGTATCCGACACTTGTCGATTTGAGTGTTTGATTTGGTTACAACACCTTCTTAGAAGTGTTTGTTCTTAAACCGATTAGAAAAAAAGGAGGAAAAAAAAAAGTATTAGCAATTTATTAAAGGAACGCAAAAGATGCCTCCAAGGCCCTAGCCTTGATATGGCATGTGTGGTGATGCAAGGCCAACTAGGGAACTCAAACAATCATGTTTGAGTCCATGTGAAGCTTATTATTTATATATATATACTTATACACGCGCGCGCGCGCGCACACACACACACATATATATAATAAGTACAGTATATATATACTTTTTAGAGGTTTTTTGTTTTTTTGCTACTGATTCAATTATGCATATATTTTTCACTATGTTTTTCAAGTCAAGGCTATCTTGGTAATTTGAATATTTGTGGGACATGACCTATAGTTGTGTCCATGAGTTTTAACTTGGGTCAAGTTAAGTTATTGAATTTTCATTATAGTTTATAGCTGGTTTAGATGCGTGTAGAAGTCATAATTTAAGTATCTAATTTTGGAGTAAATGTACAAGTTAAAAAAAGTAAATGTTCAAATTCTACTAAAGAAAAAGCTTAAAAAACATCCAACTATTATCCGCTTCAAAGAATTGTACAATGCAATACTAAACCTAGATGTCATGCCAAAGGAACTCCATGAGTGATTTCTAGATTCTTTTTCTTCCTTCTTCTTCTTCTTCTTCTTCTCTTTTGACTTCTATCATATTTAAACCTTTCAAAGCCCACGACCAAGTAGGCTTCACCTCTTTTCCTAGATCAAAATCCTACTGTCTTCTACCAAACAACTCTAGCACACAACAGGAAACACAAGATAGCTCTTGAGTTCTGTTCACCAGCACCGTTTACAGCAGATCCCAAACTTAAAGTCTCTCCTTGTTTTGTTAAAACTCCAAATGTTTAGCCCTTTGCTACCCCATTCCAAATCCTAAAATGCTATTTCACCACTGATATATCTACTTATTATATATTCAGCACACCTATTTGGTGTGAATGTAAATTTGAAGCTCGTTCACAAATGATTTAAGTCGGCGTTCGATAATTGTCAGGTCAAAAAGGCAAAAACCAACCCTACATCACCACTCTGTGCCCAATATATTTAGATATCTACTCCTAAAAGTCCTCACTGTTCAGTTTCCTTGCCCACCGCGATTAGGCAGTTCGATGAAAATGCATCACACCCATGCTCCGTCTATTTTCTTATGCTCCGTCTATTTTCTTTGTTTTGTCGGCTACAATCTCCGCCTCTCATTGTCTATGTTTCTTTCTCCTCTAATTTCCTTGAATTTAGTGGTGTTCTATCCTAGAAAGGTAGTGAAAATATGAATTGAGTTCATATGAAATTGAGGAGTACCCACAAAAAAATTTACTATATCATCTTACCTACAAAAATTTTCTGAATTAAATCTCAGATCAGCCATCTCAAACTGAATGGACCACGAGTTTTACCTCATGAAAGTGGGACATTAGGTCCCATTTTGTTTGTGGTGGCCAATTACAAATAAACAGGACCAAAATGGTCTGGGACTTTCTCCCAGCCATTAGGCTAAATATCAACATATAATATCAGGTTCTCATTGATGCATCAATTGGATTAGTGTAAGGTGTTCTTTGAGCACCGTATGTGGGTCTTGCTCCAAGAGCACCGAATAAAGCCCTTTGCAAAAAACCACTATATTGAGGAGACAATAACCATCTCCAACCCCTTCTCCAAATTTTTCATCTAATTTGATTCCAAATTTGAGTCCAAATTTGAGTAAGAAGTTTGATTTGATATGAACTACTACAATCATTTCATCAAATTTTCATCAAAATCTTTTTTAAAATTACCCTTTTATCTCAAATTTTCCTTTTCATCAAATTTGAAAAAAAAAAAATCATCTTCAACACTTTGTTTTTTAAAATTTTTATCAAATTCAAATTTGATGAGTTCTCAATTTGATAAAAAAATAACTCTCCCTTGATTTGATGAATATTTGATGAAATGATTGGAGATGCTCAAGTTAGCAAAGATTGGCACTAAAATAGCAACCAAATTAGAAACAACAACTAGGCCCTTACACAAATTTACCTCAATCATGCTAGCTCATATTTTGTTTCCCTTTTTCCCCTGTTGCTCATACGCAATATCACGTTAGGAAATTGATTCTTCTTAATTAGGATCGGTGAGACATAAAATAACATTAAGAAAAGATAAAACAAACTAAAAAAAATCACGCATATACAGGAACACAAGAATTTAAGTGGTTCACACCACAATAGGGTTACACGGGGCTACTGCGATTTTCAAAATTACAATTAAGAAAAGATAAAATGAATCAAAAAAAAAATCACACACACGTACAAAAACACAAGAATTTACGTGATTCACCCATAATAGCATTATGTCTAAAGCTACTGTGGTTTTCATGATGATTAGAAAACAATACAACTCTCTACAGAAAAAGGGCGACTCCTTCATTTATATTTATAAGTATAGAATTAGGCTACTTGAAAACAACAAGAAATTACCAAAGTACCAAAGCCCCATTGGGCCCGTGGGGGCCAATGAACAGTAATTATCAGTTCAGCTCCGATTCATAGCTCGATTCGGAGGCTCGAATTCGGAGCAGAGGAAGAAGAGAAGAAGGAGGGAGGAGGAGGAGGAGGAGGAGGCCTGGAGGGGAGGGGGCCATAAAAATGGGGCTGGAGGAGGAGTCGGGGCCGGAGGCGGGGCTGCGACGATAGGCGGCGGCAGGGGCCCTTCTCTCCTCTCCTCTCCTCTCTCTCTCTCTCTCTCTCTCTCTCTCTCTCTCTCCTGTGTTGCCTGGTTCAACGAAGAAGAAGAAGAAAAGAAAGAAAGAAAAGGAAGAGAAAGAAACAGAAAAAAAAAATATATATTTGAAACCCAAAACGACGTCGTTTTGAGTTTCAACCCGAACTTAGGCCACAGAATTCGAGCTCCCAGGAATGTTTCTTATCAGTTCCACAACCCCCCAACATATCAATTAGGTAAGAATTCGCGAACTTTAGTAAAAACAGAATTAAGGATCAATTAGGGTCCCAATCTAAAGTCCTGAAAACATACATAAAAATCGAAGCTTCCACAAGAACACACCCCCATTATAAAAATTAATTGCAAATATATACACACAGACATATATATAAATACCCAGCTCATGTATAAATCAATTGTATACGAAATAAAAGAAAATAAGTGGAAAGATTGACAATACGAAGTACCCTCTGCAACAAGCGTTGGAGGAGCAACAATGGCTAGTAGATCTCTGACAAACAGTGCCAGGCCATTGAAGAGCCAAAGCGAAGTAATCGAACTCTCTCTGTTTTCTTGCTTCTACAACCCCACCACTGATATATGCGATTAACAACGCCAAGATTTGTAAGGAGAGAATGGTTTGGGTGGGGAGAGAAGCCATTACTCTCTCTCTCTCTCTGATCGAGTTATTGATTGATTGCTCCTTTACGCTGTATTTGGCTTGGTTGAGTAATTTACGGCTTGGATAAATTTTTGGAGCTAATTATAGAAGGATAAAATAAATTAAAAAATTAATAATATAAAATATTATATTTAAATTATAATTATTTTATTTTTTTATAAAAATTAAAAAAATTTATTTCATACGTGACTTTTAATTTCAAGATTAAAATAATTAAGAAATTAAAAAATTAAAAAGTAAATTCACATTTTAGATGAAAGTTAAAAAAAAAAAAAATTAAAAAGGAAAAAAAATATATAAAATTATGTAAAATATAAATATATTTTATTTATTTTTCTTTTTAAATTCTTTAACCAAAGTTTTAAAATTTTTCAACCCAAGAAGAGTGCGGAACGGAGAGACTGGTAGGTATAATTGTAACTTCACACCTACCAAACAATCATTAGTTAGGGTTGGTGGAAGAGCATCTTGGCTTGAGAGGTCTATTTTGAGATTTCCTTCCGGGAAACTCTAGAAAAATTACTTAGACACTGGTCAAACAGTCTCTCTGATTGAAGAAAAAACATTTTTTTTTTTTATTAAGGTTTCCACTAGTGATAGCGCCACAAATTTGGGGTCTCAGAAGCATTCTTAGGGAAACTCTATGTGCATATATTAAAGTATTAAAATAAAAGAGGATTTGTTCATAGTCCCTTCATTATTTAATTTGTCTTTCAAAAGGATAAGAATTATATAAGTACTTTCAAAACTTCTTGATATTTTAAAACTTTACTCTCATATCTATCAGCTCTCCTATTAAGTCATCTTCACTATGTATTTCAGAGTAAAATTTTACTCTGTATGAAAGTAAAATTTTACACTCTGAAACTAAAGTAAAATTTTATTCTGTATAAAAGTAAAATTTTACTCTGAATGAGAGTAAAATTTTACACTCTGAAACTAAAAGTAAAATTTTACTCTGTATGAAAGTAAAATTTTACTCTGATTCTGTCAAATGAAAAAAACAGAGCAATAGAACCAGAATAAATTTACTCTGGTTCTATCAAATGAAATTTGACGTTTATTCTGAAAAATCGATGGAACTTTGAGCTTTAAGCTTTGAATCAGGCCTATAATCCTTGAATCAATCGATATTTACTTTGAAAAACATTAAATCAGGCCTATAATCTTTGAATCAGGCCTATAATCTGAAAATTTCAGAGAAATCTCAATTTTTCATACCCCGATTCTTCAGATTTTTCTGATTTTACAGATTTTTGAAACTTTGAGCTTTCAAAAATCTTGAGATTTTTTTATACACACAGATTTTTCAGATTTTACTTTAAATCTTTGAGCTTTTGAGTTCGAATCAAATGATCGCCGAGACCAATCTATGCAATCATTCAAATCTCCAATCTTAAAGACTCAAAACACACATATATAGATATATATTAGAGATCGGAATATGTAGATATATATATATATATATATATTTGAATTCAAATCTCAAAACACACACACACACACACACACACACACACACACACACACACACACACACACACACATATATATATATATATATATATATGTATCAGTGCGATTTGCAAGTTCTCCACAGCTCCGGTCATGGAGGAAGCTAGGGTTAGAAGAGAGAGACGAGAGAGAAGATGAACAGTTGAAGGAAAGTTGAACGAGGAGAGTTGAGAAGATGCGGAGAGAGATCGTCGGAGCTTAGGAATGACGACCGGCGGCGACGGACGCATCGGAAGAAAAGTTCTCCACAGTTCTGGCCATAGAGGAAGCTAGGGTTAGAAGAGAGAGACGAGAGAGAAGATGAACAGTTGAAGGAGATCTGTGAGGGTATAATAGTCTGATAAAATATTTAAATAATAAATTTTGTCCTTTATGCAAGACTTTATAATTATGAGGGGGTTTAGAAAGTATAATTTTTTTCTTAGCCCTTCTAACAATGAAAAGAAGGTAAAGGGGGTTTATAACCAAATTTTCCTAAAATAAATATAAATGTGAGTGGATGATTGAGTAGCTAATATTTAATTAATTAATTTTTTGTAAGTATGTTTTACTTGATATATTTTAAAATGTGAACGGTTTGAATTATCAAAATACACTCTGAAATAGATTCATTTCGCTGTACGACAGTTGTTGCTGCTGTTGTGTGGCGAAATAAGCCCATTTTGATAATTCGAACCGTTCACATTGTAGAATACATTAAGTAAAACATGTCTATAAAAAATCAAGTTAATCAGATATCGTTTACCCATTCATCCGCTCATATTTGCAGCTACAAAAATAAATAATAATTGTAATTTAAAATATTAAAATCATACAAATGTAAGTGAATGAATGGGTAAACGATATCCAATTAACTTAATTTTTTGTGAACATATTTTACTTAATATATTTTAAAACATAAACAATTTGAATTATCAAAATAAACTTTAAAATAGACCCATCTCACAGCACAATAATTACTGCCGCACAGATTGCGCAGCAACATTCCCATTCCATTATTTTTTGGGTTAATTAACAAGTCTTATTAAGGACTAGTTTGGCATATACTAAATAAGTCAAAAAGTCAAAAAGTCACTATCTTATTTAAGTCACATCATCTTATTTAAATCACATCACCTCTCTAACACATCACATCAAACCCAACCCAAACCCAACTCAAACCCAACAATAAGTCAAAAAGTACACTTTTTTAGGACATCCCAGACCAACCCTAAATGAACTTAGATCGGAGTACCTACCAGTCCTACGTGTATATATGTATATACTTATTATTAACACTTTATCTATTATTTTAAATCTTTTATTTTTTTAGATCACTATCTATAAATTTTAAAATTCTTAAAATTTCTTTTTTCTTTCTAACAATATTAAAATTATTTTTAAGACAAAATTCATTTTATCTCTTTATGATATGATTCAATAGCACTTTACTTCATTGTCTTTTCAAAATGAGAGCTTTTTTAGTAAATCTTCTTTCTAAGAGTTTTATTCCATTTAATTGTAGACACCCTATTTTTTACCACCCTTAAAACTTGGACGCTTCAGGTTAATCACTCGATGATGAAAGTTACGCTGTACAATTATTCGATTTCTTCAACAAGAAGAGTTTCTTAATCCTAACCTTACACCCTATTTTTGACGAAAACTATTTTAGACCTTAAAACCCTCTTTTTCAAAATATTTTTTTTCAAATATTTCTACGATGTTCCGAGACTTGTATTTTTTTTAAAATATTACATTTTTCGGTAAACCGAGTAAGGACAAAGTAGAAATAAATGAAAGAAAAGTAAACTCTTCGAAAAATCTTTAAAAACATCTTATTTTTAGGTTTGGAGTTGAAAAAAATAGGAGGGGATGGAAGAAAACTAGTTGGAGAAATGGTTGAGTATGAAATTGTTAAGAAAGAATTGAGCAGCTTTCACTAAAATAGGCATATCTTTTTGTACACTTAGACTTTAGATGTGAGGCCACCATCATTGGAAGTGGACTTCTGGAGCTTTAATTTAGACTCAAGAATCTCCTAAAGCTGAGTCCGGATGAGGGAGATATGATCGTTTGAAGTTAGGTATCAATCCGGTTAAGATAGAAATGAGCAACCTTCACTAAAATAGGCATATCTCTTTGCATATTTAGAATTTAAATGTGAGGCCACTACCATTGAAAAGTTGTCACGCCCTCAAAATAAACCCATAATATATACAATATTAACATGCATCGACATAAGAAAATAAAAGTATTATTCCATTCATCAGAGTATCCTCAAAAGAAAACATTACATGTAATGATGAAAGTAAATGCCCTACGGGCTTACATCTTTCTAAGCCAATACTTGGATATAAAAGAAATGAGTACTAACTCAACTATAGGTTAAGCCCTTGGCTTGTAATTACATGTAACATTAAAATAACAAACTAGCTAACTAAAAAGAAAGAGTCTTCAACTCCAAATCCTCCCAAGCTAAGTCCTTGGAGGTAGCATATCACCTGGACCTGAAAATGATGTTCCCGTATAGGGTGAGCCACAGCCCAACAGAAATATACTAAACCAAATATACAAATTGACTAAAGTAATAGCATTCAATAGATGGTTACACTTATAAATTACTTTTATCACAATACAGTTTCATGACCACTATGTCCATGATACGTTTCACTTTCCATTATTTATCCAATTTTCCATTTATACAGATATGGCTCAGAACCTGGCCAAACAACAAGCTAAGACTACATCTCAACTTAATATTTCTTCTGATCTTAACAATTAAATGAGGCTAAGACTCATAATAAAACACTTCCATCAATTGATAAGTACACATATATGCTGTACTAATACACTTCCAGACAACAATAAGTACACAGATTTGCTGTACTAATGGAGTCCATCCCCTTTCTCCTCTTAAACAGGTTTGAGAGTCCATCCCCTATCTTCCCTCAAACCATGGAGTACATCCCCTATCTTCTCCCAAACAATATGCATATACAATGTGATAAACACTTGTCATACACAATATTCAATCAATACACAGATTTACTGTATTAATTCAACCATCATATTTAATGACTCAATCAATGTGATTAGTTTCAGTTTTTCCTAATCAACATGCAATGTCTACAACAATCACGACTATCCTCCACCGATAGCCCAAAGTAGTTATTTCTAAACAGGAAATAAATGCATCAATATATATATACATACACTCGATTCCACATTTTTCCCAAAATTAATTATACAAATTAATTTACTACAACAATTAGGGTTTTTCCCTTTTTTCTCAACATCAACCCTAAGGTTCAATTTTATCAATTTAACATTGTCAATATCATTTTTCAAGACTTACAAACATATGATATTTAACAGATGAAAAGCCTCCATTTTGAATTATAAATCAAACCCTAGCTTTTCCCAAAATTAACCCAACAACACCAACATATCAAAATAACTAAAACTTAGGACAAAACATATAGAATGGAGTAGGGTATCCCTACCTCGAAGTGAAGAACTCAATGGAGAAGATGGCGAAAACCCAATGTGCTCCAAACCCAAGATTGTTCAGATTAAAGTGAAACCCTCGACCCACTCTATCTTTTAAACAAAGGACCTAGGGTAGAAATACACTCTAAGTAGATCAAACCTAAGAGAGAAGGTGTGTGCAGGGAGAGAGAACACGGACCTAGGGTTCTGAAATCAAAAAGATGATGAAAAAGTGACTTTAAAACCACTGCTGTGTATTTAAATAAAACAGTCTCGCTTGAGCGAAGACTTGGTCGCTCGAGCGACCAGACACAGAAAAACCTCACTCGAGCCAAGAAGGTCTCGCTCGAGCCAACAACACAGAAGCTCGCTTGAGCGATAGAATGCTCGCTCGAGCCTACAACTCAAACCCTCAGGTCTGTAACTAGACGCATGCTCGAGCGACGGAACGCTCGCTCGAGCGATGAACAAACCAGCTCGATCGAGCGAAGAAGATCTCGCTCGAGCTAAGAAACACAGCTTTCAGGTCTATACCAAGACGTAGCCGCTCGCTTGAGCGAAGAAATACTGGCTTGAGCGAAAGACCAAAAACAAATAGCTCGCTCGAGTGATAAACTGCTCGCTCGAGCGAAGAACCAAAATTCTGGGCAACAACCCTTTGCTTCCAAACACTCCCAACCTGTAACAAACCTGCCCAATACATCCTATAACTCAAAAATAAGGAATTGAAGGACGACAACAATACATATATAACAACATAATCTACGGAACGTAAGTCCGAATATAACCACCAAATAGAAAAAGACCGGGGTCGCTATAACCTCCCCCCCTTAAAGAATTTCATCTCCAAAATTAAGCACAAGTTTTCAAAAACAGGTTTGTTTCTCAATTTCCAACAATATGACATTACAATAATCAATAACTTGACCCATAACTAGTCAATCCATCTCTTATCAAGAGGCATCTCACAATATGTAAAATAACATATATTTCAACCTGCATTATCATTATGCAATTTCTTTTCAATTTCAACAGTTTTCAATATACATGATTCCCATTTCCATATCATATTTAATTTCATGATATAACTCCAATTTTACAACGCATTCAACACATGCAATGTTACACTAAACTTCCATTATGAGGCAAGTTTCAAAATACTTCCATTAAACCAAAACATTCACAATGTTTTTCAACTTAAGACATATATATAATGTTCTTAAAGTTCATTCAAATTACAAAACCTCAATACATGATTACACATTGACAAACAAGTCCGGATATTTCTGACGGACTTCCAACTCATATTTCCAAGTGGCTTCCTCCACTCCGTGATGTTTCCACAAAACTTTTACCAAAGGGATGGTTTTGCCTCGCAAAACTTGATCCCGTCTATCCAAGACCCGAACCGGTCTCTCCTCATACGAGACATCCTCATCTACCTCTACGTCGGTCCAATCCAATACATGCGATGGATCCAGCTCATACTTCCGAAGCATACTCACATGAAACACGCCATGAACTCCGGACAACTGCGGTGGCAAAGCTAAACGATAGACAGCCTCACCAATCCTCTCAAGGATCTCAAAAGGGCCAATAAACCGAGGGAACAACTTCTCACTCTTCCCGAATCTCATCAATCCCCGCCTAGGTGATATTTTCAGAAAAACATGATCACCTACCTCAAATACCAAAGGTCTCCTCCTACGGTCAGCATAAGATTTCTGACGACTCTGGGCTGTAACAAGCCTCCTACGGATAAGCTCAACTTTCTCCATCGTTTCCCTCACCAACTCCGGACCCAACAAAGCTGCATCACCCACCTCGGCCCAACAAATCGAAGACCTACACGGTCGGCCATACAAGGCCTCAAATGGTGCCATACTGATACTAGACTGGAAACTATTATTGTAGGCAAACTCCACCAAGGGCAATTGCCTCTCCCACGACCCACTAAAGTCAAGAACACAACCCGGAAGCATATCCTCAAGGATCTGAATAGTACGCTTGGACTGTCCATCAGTCTGAGGATGATAAGCCATACTAAAGGTCAACTTAGTGCCTAAGGCACTCTGCAAACTCTGCCACAATCTAGCAGTAAAACGAGGATCTCTATCTGAGACGATCGTCACTGGGACCCCGTGCAATCTCACAATGTCCCGAATATATAAGTCGGCAAGATGATCTACCAAATCTTTCACGCGCATATGAATGAAGTGCACCGACTTAGTTAACCGGTCTACAACCACCCAAATAGCATCACTACCCCGCTAAGTCCTCGGAAGACCTACAACGAAGTCCATAGTGACATGTTCCCATTTCCACTCGGCAATAGGCAAATGCTGTAATAAACCCGCTGGCCTCTGATGTTCGGCCTTCACTTGCTGACAAGTAAGGCACTTAGACACGAAAGCTGCCACATCTCTCTTCATACCCCGCCACCAAAACTGGCAACCCAAATCCCGATACATCTTATTGCCTCTTGGATGCACCGCAAGGCGTGAATGATGAAACTCTTGAAGTACCTCCTCTCGGCAAGACTCCAGCACAAACAAACGGTCTCGGTATCTCACACTCAGGTCGGGATACACAGACAAACCCTTCTTAACTTTCCCATTAGAGATCTTCTCTCGTAGAGATTCTACCTCAAGGTCACCTGTCTGTGCTTCTAACACTCTAGTCACAAGTGTAGGCTGCGCAACAATAGAAAATAAGGCTGCAGCCTCAACGGATTCGCCCAGAAGCAAATCAAACTCCCCAAGTGCACCCAATATCTCCCATTCCCGGATGGCTATACTAGCTACGTCACGAACAGATTTCCTACTAAGGGCATCGGCCACCACATTGGCCATCCCGGGATGATAATGCAACTTGAAGTCATAATCCTCAATGAACTCCATCCACCTCCTCTGCCTCAAGTTCAAGTCTTTCTGTGTAAACAGATACTTCAGACTTTTATGATCCGAGAATACCTCGAACCTCTCACCATAAAGGTAATGCGTCCAAATCGTCAAGGCAAAGATTACAGCTGCTAACTCTAGGTCATGCGTAGGGTAATTCTTCTCGTGTATTTTCAACTGACGTGAGCCATAGGCTACCACTTTCCCCTCTTGCATCAACACACAACCCAAACCCTCTCGTGAGGCGTCACAATAAACTACATAACCCAACCCTCTCTCCGGAATAATCAAGACCGGAGCGGTAGTCAATCTAACTTTCAGCTCTTGGAATGACTTTTCACAAGTATCACTCCATACAAATTTGACTCCCTTCCAAGTCAGTCTAGTCAACGGCGAAGCTAACCTGGAGAAATCCTTTACAAACCGTCGGTAGTACCCAGCTAATCCCAGAAAACTACGGATCTCAAACACACTCTTAGGCTGTGCCCAATCTTGCACTGCCTCAATCTTGGATGTATCCACAGACACCCCTTCCCCCGAAACGACATGGCCTAAGAACTTGACTTCCCCTAGCCAGAACTCACACTTCCCAAACTTAGCATAAAGCTTATGGGCTCTAAGCAACACAAGCACCACTCTCAAGTGTTCCTCGTGCTCCTCCTCCGAAGGTGAATAAATCAGAATGTAGTCCACGAAGACGACTACAAAACGATCTAAGAATTCTCGGAATATCCGGTTCATCAAATCCATAAACACTGCCGGTGCGTTGGTGAGCCCAAATGGCATCATCAGAAACTCATAGTGGCCATACCGCGTACGGAATGCCGTCTTCGGGATGTCCTCCTCCCTGACTCTCAACTGGTGGTACCTCGATCTCAAATCTATCTTAGAGAAACAACGGGAACCCTGCAACTGATCAAACAAATCATCTATACGAGGCATAGGGTACTTATTCTTAACCGTAGCCTAATTCAATTTCCAGTAATCGATACATAGTCTCAAAGCACCATCTTTCTTTTTAGCAAAGAGGGCTGGTGCTCCCCACAGCGAAACACTAGGACGAATGTAGCCCTTATCATTCAACTCCTGGAGTTGAATCTTCAACTCCACTAACTCGGCTGGGGCAAAACGATATGGTGCCATAGAAATCGGCGCCGTGCCGGGCACTAGATCAATAGAGAACTCGATCTCTCTGTGAGGTGGCAAACTAACAAGATCATCGGGAAAGACGTCTGAGTGCTCGCAAACCACTCTTGGTAACACAGTCTGGGTCTCATCACACTCACTACTTAAAAGGCTAGCAAGAAGACCGCTCAACTCACTCCGCCCTTGCGGATCATACACCGATGGCAAAACACTACCAACCCGATCCCCCAAAAAATAAAAACACTCCCCGCTTAAGGTACAAACTGTGACCCTCTGGCGGTAGCAGTCAATAACAGCTCGGTATGACGATAACCAGTCTATACCCAAAATAACATCAAATCCCGACATGGGCATAACTGCAAAAGGAAAGGGAAGTCAGCGGTCGGCGACCTCTATATCACAGCCCTAACATCCTTGTTTCAAAATCAACTCACCCCCAACAGGCAATACTACACATATAGGAGATGCTAACTGTGCCAACTCCAATCCCAAAACAGATGCAAATGCAGCAGATATAAATGAATGTGATGCTCCTGTATCTATCAATACACTAGCAACCGAGTTACAAAACAAGAAGGTACCTTTCACAACCTATGGAGCCGGTGCAAGATCCTGCGTGGTAACAGCATACACGCGCCCAGACGATCTCTGGTCTACCTGCTCACCTCTAGGAGCATATGACTGCTGCGCAGACTGGGACGATGAAGCCCCCTAATTGGCCCTCGAGGCCTGAACAGACTGAGCTGGTTGATGACTCTGAGTCTGCCTCAAACTAGATGCACCAAATGTGCCACTCGACTGGGGGCAAAACCTCTTCATGTGCTCTGCCTGGCCACACTGATAACACGAGAGCGGCTGGCCTCTATCCTGACTCTGGCTCTGAGATCGAGCCGAAGATGACGCTGCTTTCTGTCCTCCTCCCTTCTGCGGGCAAGCTGGAGACTTGTGGCCTAGCTAATAACACTTGAAATAGGTAATATCTCCCTAGCTGCCTTTCTTTGAAACTGCACTCGTCACCGAAAAAGTCGATCTAGTAAAGCTACCCTGAGATTGTTGAGAGTTAAAACCCCTCTGTCTCCTGCCATCACTCTGGCTATCCTGACTCCTCTTGGAGCCCCTCTGCCTCTCCTCCTCCTCCTGCATCATGATCTCCATATGGGCTGCAGCATCCACTAGGCGCCCATACTCTCGGGTCATAGAACCCCCAACTCTCATCTTGAGGCCATGCCTCAACTTCTTCTCGAACTCAAGATAACGGCGTTCCTTAGACACCACCAACTCAGGTGCAAACCTGGGCAAACTTGTAAATACGGCCTCAAACTCGGCCACTGAAGAGCTCAGCTGCTTAAGTTGGCAAAACTGCTCCCTCAACCTCTCCCTGATAGTTAGAGACAGGAACGTTTCCCGGAAAGTAGTTATGAAGGCCTCCCAAGTCCCTCCTATACGGCCTCTGGTGAATTTCCACCACTGACCCACATCCCCCTTAAGCTGGAAAGATGCCAAGGTCACCTTCAGAACCCCGTCCTCGATGCCAAGCATCTCAAATGTCTTTGTTGTCTGTTCGAGCCATTCATCTGCCTTAAGCGGCTCTTTTGGATCGCCCAAAAACTCGTCCGGATTAGACCGGAAGAACTCTCTCTTCAGAAATGCAGGCCATGCATCTGTAACATGAACCTGGGCTTGATTCTTAGCCCTGAGAATGCCTACTGACTCCCTGAATGCCCCTGCTATCTTTCGGGCCAAAGCGCCCATAGCCTGCTGACCTACTGGCTCGGCCACATTGGCCTGGCCAACTCCCTCCTGCTGCTCCAGAATCTCATCCGGAATAGACATCTCCTGCCTACCACGCCTACCACGCCTACCACGTCCTCGTTCTCGTCCTGACATCCTAATAAAGGTAACAAAGACAATTAATACGTTTGCACATTAATAAATGTGCCGAAGCTATAACACTCGCGTCCTAATGCATTGGACAACAGTAATTCATTCCACATAAGCACATAATCACATAAGCACCTACGAATTTCATTCCTGGATAATGACAGTCCCAAGGCGTTACTAGAGTTCCAGTTGGAAACAACATTGATCAAGTACTTTTCCAACAAGACTCATAGGAACTCAAGGATCCAGTCAACATCCTAGAAATTAAATCGCATACCCACATAATCACATAAACATGTTATCATATAAGCATATAACAGTACATCTAAGTCTCTATCAAGCGAGACGAACCCATTGTGATACTAATCACTTCCCACGTACCCAAAGTATTCGAACTCGGTACGCTCTGATACCAATTTGTCACGCCCTCAAAATAAACCCATAATATATACAATATTAACATGCATCGACATAAGAAAATAAAAGTATTATTCCATTCATTAGAGTATCCTCAAAAGAAAACATTACATGTAATGACGAAAGTAAATGCCCTACGGGTTTACATCTTTCCAAGCCAATACTTGGACATAAAAGAAATGAGTACTAACTCAACTACAGGTTAAGCCCTTGGCTTGTAATTACATGTAACATTAAAATAACAAACTAGCTAACTAAAAAGAAAGAGTCTTCAACTCTAAATCCTCCCAAGCTAAGTCCTTGGAGGTAGCATATCACCTGGACCTGAAAATGATGTTCCCGTATAGGGTGAGCCACAGCCCAACAGAAACATACTAAACCAAATATACAAATTGACTAAAGTAATAGCATTCAATAGATGGTTACACTTATAAATCACTTTTATCACAATACAGTTTCATGACCACTATGTCCATGATACGTTTCACTTTCCATTATTTATCCAATTTTCCATTTATACAGATATGGCTCAAAACCTGTCCAAACAACAATCTGAGACTACATCTCAAATTAATATTTCTTCTGATCTTAACAATTAAATGAGGCTAAGACTCATAATAAAACACTTCCATCAATTGATAAGTACACATATATGCTGTACTAATACACTTCCATACAACAATAAGTACACAGATTTGCTGTACTAACGGAGTCCATCCCCTTTCTCCTCCTAAACAGGTTTGAGAGTCCATCCCCTATCTTCCCTCAAACCATGGAGTACATCCCCTATCTCCTCCCAAACAATATGCATATACAATGTAATAAATACTTGTCATACACAATATTCAATCAATACACAGATTTGCTGTATTAATTCAACCATCATATTTAATGACTCAATCAATGTAATTAGTTTCAGTTTTCCCTAATCAACATGCAATATCTACAACAATCATGACTATCCTCCACCGATAGCCCAAAGTAGTTATTTCTAAACAGGAAATAAATGCATCAATATATATATACATACACTTGATTTCATATTTTTCCCAAAATTAATTATACAAATTAATTTACTACAACAATTAGGGTTTTTCCCTTTTTTCTCAACATCAACCCTAAGGTTCAATTTTATCAATTTAACACTGTCAATATCATTTTTCAAGACTTACAAACATATGATATTTAACAGATGAAAAGCCCCCTTTTTGAATTATAAATCAAACCCTAGCTTTTCCCAAAATTAACCCAACAACACCAACATATCAAAATGACTAAAACTTAGGACAAAACATATAGAATGGAGTAGGGTATCCCTACCTCGAAGTGAAGAACTCAAATGGAGAAGATGGCGAAAACCCAATGTGCTCCAAACCCAAGATTGTTCAGATTAAAGTGAAGCCCTCGACCCACTCTATCTTTTAAACAAAGGACCTAGGGTAGAAATACACTCTAACTAGATCAAACCTAAGAGAGAAGGTGTGTGGAGGGAGAGAGAACACGGACCTAGGGTTCTGAAATCAAAAAGAGGATGAAAAAGTGACTTTAAAACCGCTGCTGTGTATTTAAATAAAATAGGCTCGCTCGAGCGAAGACTTGGTTGCTCGAGCGACCAGACACAGAAAAACCTCGCTCGAGCCAAGAAGGTCTCGCTCGAGCCAACAACACAGAAGCTCCCTCGAGCGACAGAATGCTCGCTCGAGCTTACAACTCAAACCCTCAGGTCTGCAACTAGACGCACGTTCGAGCGACGGAATGCTCGCTCGAGCGATGAACAAACCAGCTCGATCGAGCGAAGAAGATCTCGCTTGAGCCAAGAAACACAGCTCTCAGGTCTATACCAAGACGCAGCCGCTCCCTCGAGCGAAGCAATACTGGCTCAAGCGAAAGGCCAAAAACAAATAGCTCGCTCGAGCGACAAACTACTCTTTCGAGCGAAGGACCAAAATTCTGGGCAGCAACCCTTTGCTCCCAAACACTCCCAACCTGTAACAAACCTACCCAATACATCCTATAACTCAAAAATAAGGAATTGAAAAACGACAACAATACATATATAACAACAGAATCTACGGAACGTAAGTCCGGATAGAACCACCAAATGGAAAAAGACCGGGTCGCTATAAAAGTAGACTTCCGGGAGTTATTTGGGATGTCCTAAATAAGTGCACTTTTTGACTTTTTGGACTAAAAAGTTGAGGGAAAAAAGATGGTTGTTTGGAAAAACTTTTTAACTTTTTACGAAAAAATATATATTAAAAAATTGTATAAATTAGTGTACAAGAGAAGCTTTTTGGCGAGTAGGCAGTACAGTGGTAACATTGTGCAGAGTAGTGTATTGGATATGCTTGCCTCCTTTTCAGGCATTGAATTGGACGGTGCTGTTCAGCCCATGGGGGCCACCATGGGTTCCGTTTTGCTAATCAGAACCGTTCAATATGTAGAACTCGTCGAGTACTATATGCTTGTAAAAAATCACGTTGATTGGATATTGATAGCTATCTGATCAGACTAGTTTTTTTGTCAACCGATAACTATAACACCATCCATTTTTTTTTTATACAAAACTGATTTGATAATGTAGTTAGCGATATCAGATCAACGTGATTTTTTACAAGTATAGAGTACTCGACGAGTTCTACACATTGAACTGTTCAGATTATCAAAATGGGATCCGTGATGGGCTCCCACGGGCCAAACAACATCGTCTTGTTTGTGCACCCGCCTGTTTCCTTTGTCCAACCAAAGTTAGCTAAAGTGCAACTCATGTGAGAAGTGAGTTATACCTTCTTCTTTTTTTTTGTAAAATTAATTTTTTTATATTTTTTTTGGTGAATAGTGATAACTTTTAAACTTTTTTTAGTAACTTTTTGATTTTTTGGCTTTTTTGAAGGATGCCAAACCAACCCCTAGACTTAATAATGACCTAAAACTGAGTCTGGATGAAGGAGATATGCTCGTTTGAAGTCGGGCCTGGAAGTAGACTTTTGTGGCCGGGCGGCCGGCCACTTGTGTAAACCATAGATATTTTTTGTCAGCTGTCCCCATAAGCTCCAGCTGTTTCTATATAGATATTTTCGACCTAAGAAGTTGTTTTGCTATATATATAAGGCCAACCCTCATGTTTTTAGGTTACAAAAAATTCCAAAAGCCCTAAAACTAGAAATTCTCTCTCTATCTCTATTTTGCAACACACACACCTTACCCAAACACTTCCTAAAACAATATTAGAGCTCTCCTTGCTGAGATTATTGAGTCCAAATTTTAGCCATTGAGAGTGAGAACTTGTGGGTTTGTTAATAAAAGAGTTGCCTTGCTTCAAGAGGTATAATTTTGAGCATCTTTGCACTACCTCTCTCCTATCTTTTCTTGTTGTTTTTGAACTATTTTTACACTATTTTTATGGGTTGAAGCTTGTGGTTTAAGGCTATTAAAGGTAGAGGGGTTAATCACCCTTCTTTGAACCTTGTCTCCAAAACCTTTAAACTTGTGTTTCCCATCTCTTCCTCAATATTTTTTTTTAGGAGCTTTTTACCACTGATTTTCAGAGGTTTTTAGAGGCCAAAAATATAGTTTTGAAGTCCCAAAAATAGAGGGATTAGCCTTCCCTTCTTGTGCTTGTTTACTAGCTTAAATTTCTCAATATTGTAGCTAACTTTTTCAAGCTTTTCCGTGTGAATTTCAGCACTGTTTTTGCTTACTTTAGGTCTGTTTTAGGCTGGTTATTTCATTTATGCTTTGTATAGCATGCTTGTAGTGTAATGGTCCTCATAAGTTTGGTGATTTAGGCCTTAGCCACCAACCTATTTGAGTTGATAGCATTTATTTCAAGCTTTCCATACTTGTCTTCATCTCTAATAACCTCTACAACCTCCCTTTTTTCTTTGTTTTTTTTCTTTGCTTTGAGAGTCGTTTCAAACCGATTGTTTGTTTAAGCTTGAGATAGAGATTGTTGTGTTTAATGGTTTAATCTCTTCGGAGGTTCATTACCAATGGCATGATATCTCTCTCATGTCCAAAACAGCCCTTTGTTTGATACTTCTCTCCGTTAGTGGACTCAATCTTCATTATTGGACTTAATTGACTAATGGATAGAAGGTAATTCAAAAGAGGTAATATATTGGAATAAAATAAAGCAAGATAATAAAATGATTTGGTGTTCAATCAGACGTTAATTAAACACATGGAGACTTGGCTTATTTCATACTTGTTAGTGATGAAATGATCCAAGTTTCCAAGGTCAACCATTTCCCTTGATCAATCCATGATAGGGAGGAGGTTTTGTTGGTCTTTCCTTACTATTTATTGAAATTGTATCCCTTGGTTCATAAGTCATCATGCAATGAAATTGCGTTGATTGATGGCTTGTGAATCAAGCCTACCCCTCATTTGAGCTATTTATGATAAGGAAAGGTAGGGTGGACAAACATCCCTTGAGAATACTCTGTTTGTGCTCTGTTTGCTCTCTGTTGCTACAAGAAAAAGCCAACATTAGTGGCCGGTAGGCCACTTTTACTGGGCGGTAGACCACTATTAGTGGCCGGTCGGCCAGCCACTATTTTTGGGTTGCCAGTCACTTTTTTCAACCAAGCAGTGTCCTTTTTCCAGTAGCGCAGAGCAGAGGTTGAGGTGGAAAAACAGTGCAATTTTCTAACTGTGCAACATAGGCATTCTGGCAGCAAAACAGAGGCATCTTCTGGTGGAAAATCCGTGTGCACGCATGAGTCATCCCTTATCCCACGGGGCTCGTTAAATTATGCTTGTAGTAGTTAGTTAATTAAGTTAATTAATGATGTTTTGTAGTCAATTAATTAGTTTAAATTCTAATTTGTAATTAATTAGTTAAAATAGCTAGTTAATTTTTGTGTTGTACTTATTTAATTAGCTAAAGTAGTTAGTTAATTCGTAGTGTTGTAATAATTAGCTAGCGTAGTTAGTTTATTCCATTTGGTTTGTAATAATTAGTTAAGTAGCTTAGCTAATTTATTTATTTGGACCCTCTTGTGCGAGGGCCAAATCTGTAATAATGTGTATGCCTTCCAACCCCACGTCTTTCTCCCTTTTATTTATCCGCTTATGATAGATAGAATAGAATATCATGTTTCTTTTAACATTTCTCACATTTGCATCCACTTGTTTTGCATGAATCAAGACTCGGTTCATCACTCTAATAAAGCATTGTAGTTTACATACTTCGTTGAATACATGTTTAAACCGCATGCTATCAAATTGACTCATATGTCATAATTAGTAACCGAGCCTATTAATTACATCATTGCATTAGTCATGTTGCATTAATTAGGGGCATGCATTTTTTCTAATTAGTTTCTCTTTTGGCTTGCCTGGGGAATTAGGGTAACCATTTGTTGCTTTACCATATTGCATGCGCATGATTGTCTCCATGATAAGCATGAATACCATGAGGCTAAGTGCTTAAGTGTTATATCTGTTTGAATGCCTGTAGATGAAGGTTAATTGCTCAAATTGGGATGATTTGATCAAATGTACATATGAGATCACTTTTTCAAGTGGTACATATTCAAAACAATTTTCAAAAACAAACATGAAATAAAAGTGTTTCAATTTTTGCAAATTAGTCTATACTTGTATGCGACACGTAGTAAGTTAGCCTAAATACATCGGAACAAAAGCATATAATGTAAATAAGAACCACATCATGATTAGTAGAGGCTGATTTTGATCGGGTGAGTGGGGTGCTCAGTTCATGACCTTCCCCTCTCGTACCTAAGTTCCCGAGCCGAGACAATCTTGGTGGTAACGGACACATGGCCTTTGGCACGAGTCTCGAGTTTCCTAAATTTTTCAAAAATATTTAAGTGACGACTCTGTATCTGGCAAAGCAGTCAATTTTTGATATTTTGATTCAAAATCGATTTTCCAAAAGAATTGTCGGATTTGGACTCATTTGTGTTTATCTATTTCACATTACACTTGTGAAATCAGATTCAGAACCATGGGAGTCTGAACTGTAGGGCTAGTCGTATCTGAAAGGAGCATGAAAAGTCGAGCTACACTAACTCATATTCTTTTTAACTAGTTCATTAGGTCCTATTTGAGGTTAGAAGACCAAAACACCCTCAATCTCCTTATTATATTCTGAAATCAAAACCGATCCTATTCCATTTTTGTTTCATATTTCACTCCCAAATCATTCCTTTCCAAAACCATCACCGTTGTAGCAAAAACTCATAAATCCTAACCCTAGGTTTCACATTGCTTCACCACCATCCTATTGTCATCCACCATCGCCCACTGTCGCTAGCGACTGGTATTCCGTTTCGATCCACTACTGCGAACGTTTACATTGATTTGATATCACCAACCGTGGTTTATTCGCGGCCGGCCACAATGAGAAGCAAATGTATGCACCCATCCTTTCACTCTCTGTTTTTCGTTCATTTGAATCTAAATAACTGATCTAAGCATTTACATTACCTGATTATTATTGTTGTTTTTTGTTGTCATATGCTATTGTTTTGTAATAAACTCCCTATTTTTCTCCCTTCTGTGAATGTTGGTGTTGTTGATTGTTGATGGTGATCAAATAATTAGAACTCTCAATTTCTAAATTTTCTTCTCATCTTTTAGTTCAATGTGAATTCCTACACAGATAATGTAAATATGGTTACCATTGTTGTTGAGTAACGACCGATGTCAACATTTACATTATGTACCTAACTGATATAAACATTTATATGATTTGTTATTATTGTTGATTTTTTGTTGTCATGTGCTATTGTTTTGTAATAAGCTCCCTAGTTCCCCTCTTCTGTCAATATTGAACTTGTTGATCTTATTAATTGTTAATGGTGATCAAATAATTAGAACTCCCAAATTTCTTATTATTTTCCCCCATCTTTTGGTTCAATATGAATTCCTGCACAGATGATGTAAATATTTACATTATCTAGATATATTTATTATTAAGTAATCCCCAATATGAACATTCACATCAAGTACCTAACTAATGTAAACATTTACATGATCTAATTATTATTGTTGGTTTTTTTGTTGTTGTTTGCTATTGTTTTGTAATAAGCTCCCCATTTCTATAATTTTGTCAATGTTGGATTTGTTGGTCTTGTTATTTGTTGATAGTGATCAAATAATTAGAACCCCCCCCCATTTCTGATTATTTTCCCCGTCTTTTGGTTCAATTTGAATTCATACACAAACGATGTAAATATTTACATCATCTGGTTATCATTGTTGTTGAGTAACAACCCATGTAAACATTCACATCATTTATCTAACTTTGTCCATTGTTGTTTTATCATGTGCTATAATGTGTTTATATGAACAATCATATCACCCACTATCTTTTTGGTTCAATGTACATTTGGAAAAAAATAATTGGAACCCCCAATGTCCCCCTTCTATTCGGTTCAATGTGAATCAAATTATAATTTGTTGTTGTGGACATTCACATTAAACATATATTATGTAAATGTTCACACCATATACTTAACTTTTTGTTTATTCATGATTTGTAATGTCTCCATGTGAACATTTCCATCGACTATTCACATCCATATTCGCCATAATCATTTCACTATTCACATGACATATATTTTGTACTTGTTATCATTTACCATTTGTGACCATTAATAGTAAATTTGTTTCCAACTGAACAAACAAATGTTGCTTATAGATTTCATGGCAAAAGAAAAAGAGAACAGTTCCACGTCAAAAACGAACTTGAACAAATAGTTAGCCCTCCAAAAAGTGAACATGACAACTACCGATCTAACATCATTAGGTTAGTAAAACTGACGATGAGCACCAAGTTCTTGGATCCTCAGCCTGATTGTTTGAAGGAAATGTCATTTTGACAATTGTTTGATATATTGAGGACCGGTAAAGTTGACCTCGACAAATGCATGAAGTTCAATGATATTGTCGTATGCATGCTAGAGACGTACAAGGCATCCGAAGACACATTTTACATTGGTGAGAAAAAGATGAATATGAATCTCACATCCTTTGCGATTTTGTAAATATTAGAATACATTGGACAAAAGAACCATAATTAGTTATTTTGATTGTACTTAATAAGACACAATGGTATGTTGTCATAATATTTGTTACAACAAAGTCAATATTAATATTCATATCGATTTATGTTATTTTATAATTATGTACATAATTATTGGCTTAATGTGACTAAATTAATTTATTTGATGTTTTATTTGTGATGTTAATATTCACATTAATAATCTGATTATGCATAAATGTACACTTTATGTTTGTGTACACACAGAGATGATAGTTTGTGGTTAATGCAATATTGATGTAGTCATATTTTTAGAGATTAAAAAATCAATGTCAACATTTACATTGTTGTTAGTTACTTTACAATTGTGTACAAATAATCATTGGTTAATGTGATTTGTAGGCAATGCAATTTTGATGTAAACTTTAATATTACCATTCCATATTGGTAATTAATATTGTGAAACCATAGTGTCTTTATCTATACTCTAGAATTCATGCGAACCTTCACATTCGTATGTTTTAGTGTGAACATTCACATTATGTTTGTATTTAATGAAAGTTGAGACTTATGATTGTGTAATTTAATGTAATACTGATGTGAACCTTACATTACCTTTATCACAGTGGTAATGAACATAGTGAAAACATATATTCACCATTCAATATTATATGAGTGTGTGAATAATATTAACACCACTTAACAACACAATGACAAATTTTCATTTCAAATTAATTTGAATATTAACATTGATTAATGATATGAACATTTACATCATTTTTTATTGGACACATTACACATCTCAAAAAATCATTGCTACATTGAAATCCAATAACAAAAAATTCAAAATCAATGACGATAACAAAATCAGAAATTCAAAATTCAAAATATCTCAAAAAATAAAAAATATCACTGACATCCTCCCCTGCGTCTTCATTATCTTCATCTTCATCACTATTATTAACACCTTCTACATTTCCACCATTATACCAATCCAAATCAAACCAAATCCACTTCATCTCTTTACAAAAAAAAAGAAAAAAAAAGAAAAAGCCTTATTACTATACCAAAGACCTCACTTCTCAAAATTCCAACGCTCATTTCTTAGACTTCCAAACAATATGAAGTGTGAACATTCACATTAATTGACAGAAAAACCAAAAACAATGGTAGCAATAGAACTAGAAATCCGAAAAAAAATCAATCTCTCTAAAAATAAAAAATTATCACCCACATTTTCATATTCATCTTCATCATTATCACTATCATTAACAATCCATGCAATTTCACCATTCCACCAATCCAAATCAAATCAAACCCACCTTCGAAGAACAAGTATGTAACAATGTAACGCTCCGAAATAAACACAATATGTCTATCTCATAACGACCAATAAATAGCAACATAAATGAATTGATAAGCTTTCATTAATTAGAGTTTGATATACAAAATATGACACATGTGATATACATTCATAAACGATATATCCTGAATCTACAGCATGTGTTAGAAGATAGTGAAAAGAAATGAAAACTAAATAGATAATCATATGCCCTAAAGGCTTACATCTTTCCAAGTCAATGATTGCGTACATCAAAAGTAAGTCTTAAGCTCAATATAGATAAAGCCCTAGGTTTGTACAAAATTAAATATAAAACAACAACATTGAGTCTTCAGCTCCACAATCCTTCCAAGCTAAGTCCTTGGTGGAAGCATATCACCAGTACCTGAAAATGGTTTTTCCCGCATAGGGTGAGCCAAAGCTTAGTAGAAACACTACAACACAATGTATAAATCTTAACAAAGCCACAAGGTTTAATGCATATGCAATGCAAGTACCAAAACATTTATATCCTTTTTCAAAAGTCGTGCTATGCCAGGTTTATATCACAATTCTCAAAACCATACCCTTTACAATAGAAAGCTAGGGAAAATCTTAAATCAGTATAACCTTTCACGAATATTTTGTCTGCGAGAAACCGTCAAACGACAACCATGTAAACGTACCCTATACAAGGACTACTATTGCCATTTATAGATATTTCACCCTTAGGAACTGGCACCTATGTATACGCACATTTTTCGGGACTTTCACCTTGAACACACAGGCCAACATGATTTGGTGATACATACCTTTTTCCCAAGTTCACCAATTTTTCTCAAAATCATATACATTTTCAACATATTAAATGAACAACAATATTCAATGTACATGGATGAGAAATTAGTTTTTATTCACCTAATTCCCATGCAATTTCTACAATACTCATAGCTATCCTCCACTGATAGCTCAAAACAGATATCTCTAGACAAATAAATAAATTTCATTAAAGATACAGTTTTCCAAAATCTCAAGATGAAAGTGCTAATACATATCCAACTCTGCCATCATCATTAACATTATTTCAATTTCATAATTCTCAACATCAATTCCATTTTCTCTTTACCATCTCAGTGTAACGCCCGAAATTTCTAGCCTAAATGATAATACAACAATCATGGCTTTTTCAAGGAAAATCGAATATAAATCTCCAAACTTACATTACATGATACAATAGTTCTTAATGCAACAATACATTAATCCAACAACAAGTAAATAAACAAATAAATACCCCCAAGGGTTTACAAGTTTCCAAGGCTTGAGCCTAGTTACACAAAACGGTTATTCAAATCCACACACATACAGCTATTGGCTTACACACAGAGTCACAGCAAAATAAGAGTCTCGTACTCTCAACACACATTTCCTCGCCTTTAGTTAGACGGCATCACCACATCTTTTCCTGCACAAAAATCCCGTAGGGTGAGCATAAAACCCAGTAGGAAATCCTTAACAAAGTATATACATTTTATACAAGTCTCAAGAGATGAAATGCACATGCCATGCTATGCCCCATTTTGAAAATAAATCACATTTTCATCTTTTGAAAACCATCATGCTCAGTGATGTCATGCAATTTCAATTGTTCAAAACTTAACAATTTATTTCAAGGGCAGTAAATATGACTCTGGTAATCCCTAGGTCGGTGTCTACAAGTACTACCAAATTGTTATTTTTATCGATATTAAACGGAAGGCTCGACACCTATCCACGCGGATTTTCGGTCCTTCATCCCAGACTTTCAGCCCAACTTATTCAATATCATCTACACCACCTATCAAGGCTTACCAATGTATTTACCCCAAAACTATTTCATAAAAACTTGTTTCTCAACATTCTTTTCTTAATGCAGGTTTTCAAATCAACTTTCAAAGTTTAATGTAATCAAATGAATTGTTATGCCAATAACACAAGATGAATATAAATACTTTTATTCCAATTCATCATCCAAGGAATAACACAATTCCCTCTTCTCAAGTATCCTCAACAATTAGTTATTTCAAGACTATTTCAACGTTTTGAACAATAATTTCCAAAATGAACAACAATTCTCATATTCCCTGAAATTCATCATTTGTATAAATATAAATAAGAAATTTTCCAAACATCTATTTATTTTGACACACAAAATAAATACAACAATATCATTCATGGATTTTCAGTCTCTTTAAAAAAAATTCCCAAATTCTAGGTTTTCTCACCAAAACTATACAACTCAAATCCTTTGAAAGAAAACTTTCCAAAATCTTCTTTTCTTTAATCAACGAAGAACAAAACCCATAAGATTATTTTAGAAGAACAAGAGACAAACCCACTTTCAAAATTGCTCAGCTTCTTGAATTAACGATCAATTTTCAAAGCTATTGAAAGATGATTTCGAAAATCATATAGATCTTGCAAAAATATTATTATAACTCTAAGAAATCCCTACCTCAAGTTTTGAAGAGGAAATGAGATGAAACCCCCAAAATCAACGATGTCGATACTCGATCTTCACCGCACACAATGAAGTCCTCGAGAAGTTAACCAACTTTGATGAAGAATTTATACCAAAACTCTAATGGATCTTGAGAAATCAAGGTTTTGATCCAATTTGGCGTAAGGAAATGTAGAGAGAATGGAGAGGAAAGGTTTTTTTTAGAGAGAGAGATGTATAAAAGTGATCTGAAATATCAGATTCACGAACTGATATAACATGGTCTGCTCGAGCGTGGAAAACCTCGCTCGAGCGTCAAATACACTTTCCCAGTACTTTTGTAGACAAGTCAAACTTCTGAAACCAAACATTCTCTGCTCGAGCGCATAAACGGCCGTTCGAGCGGACAAGCAACTTCTAATACATTTTGCATTTTTGCTTCGGGGGCGTTGCCCCTCAACCCCACTAGGGCGCTGCCCTAGGACCCACCAAGGGACGCTGCCCCCTGGACTTCTACGAGCTGACTGGGCAGCTCGATCCCCGACGTATTCAGCGAAGTGGCAAAACTGGGATCGGCTACACTCAAACATTCACATTTTAGGGCAAAATCCCTTTCTCTTACGTTATGTTTGGTTGGGGAATTTGGGGAGAGATTTGGAAAGGGAAAAGGAAAAGGTGTGAAACTACGTGAAATATATGTATGTTTTATTCACATTTTACCTATCTTTTTCATTTCCCTTCCCAAATCTCTTCTCAAATCCCCAACCAAATATAGTATTAGAGAATCAATTTCAATGTAAGAAATAGCTCATTTCAACATATATCAACTCCAATTTCATACCTACAAGCTTTTCCAAGAAACTATTTAAAAACCCCTCTTTTTCATTTTGATTTCAAACCCTAGGTTTTACTAAAAACCCCCAAACCACTATAATATTTTGAAATAGCAAATAACTAAGGTAAAACTCATACAAGAGTGTAAAGAATCCCTACCTCAAGCTTAGAAGACAAGAGAAAGAGCGAAGAAACTTCAACAATGCCAAAACCCAACTTTGTTCGGATGAAAATGAAGCTCTAAGTAAGCTCTACCTTCTTCTCAAAGGGAATAGGGTAGAAAAATCAATGGATCTAGGTGTTTTAGAAGTGAGAATGTGAGTTTTAGAGAGAGATTGTAGATCTAGGGTTTTTAGAAAGTTTAGAGAGAGAGAGAGAAATGAAAAAGTGATGTAAAAAGTGACTTTTATGGACTGATATACACACAGACTGCTCGAGTACAAGAAGTGACACTTGAGTATAAGACACAAAAGATGTTAGCGCTCAAGCGCAAAAAGTTGTCGCTCAAGTATAAAATACAAAGCCCCAGTAGTTTTACAGACAGAAGGTTAACACTCGAGCGCAATAAGGGCTGCTCGAGCCAAGACCGCTCGAGTGCAAGAAGCTTCGCTCGAGCGAAGAATACTGATTCCCAGTAGTTTTACAGACCTGCAAAATACTTAGAGTTCACAAAAACCACTCGAGTGCAAGAAGTGATGCTTGAGCATAGAAGCAAAATTCTGGGCAATAAGGTTTTTGAAAAAAACAAGGTACCAAGCTATTCCAAATACAACCAACACAACCCAAAAGCCAAATTCAAAGAGGTATAAGAGACATAAGGCATAAATGACTATACAAGGCAATGAAACTTGGATCCAAAACATCAAATGGTTTGGGTCCAAACCAGAATCGCTATAAACAACATAGACTAGATACAAAAATAGTTATGATTCAAATCCATCTCCTCTTTTCCTTTATTCAATCCAGTCGAAGGTGGGTTTCAATCAATCGACTGAACAAGATTATAAGCCATCTCCTCTATTCCTTCGATTGAAATCCTCCTCTCTTCCTTTGATTTTCGGCTGAAATCGTAACTATGGCAGAAAAAAATAGAGCACAAACTCTGAGTCGTCGTATTCTCTCCCACATGAATGAAACCCTACCACAATGAAACACTACCACAAACTCTATGTCTTCTCTCCCATATGAATGAAACCCTACCACAACGAAAACAGAGGAAAATGTGTATATCATTTTTATATGTAATATATATAAACAATAGGCATAAGGGTATAATAGTCCAACAAAAATATAAATTAGGAAAAAAAGGACCATATAGAATAAAAATATAAACACATGGGACTAACTATGTTATAATTTTTCTTTGTGGACTTATTGGGATAGAACATCTCTAAATGAGATTTATCAATAAAAATTCCTTTAAAAATAGTCACATACTTTTGGACTAAATTTCTATAGTTATATTTTCCACCAAAACTAACGTGGAGTGTGCCTCACATGCCTATTTTGAGAGTGGGAAAGAAAAAAAAAAATTAGTCAAAATTAAATTTCAATGTAAGAAGATGAACTAGCCTTGTTTTATCTTCCTTTTTTTTTTATCTAAATTTTTTATTTAATAACATTTTAAATTAAACATATATATTATATATATAATTAAATTAACGTAAACACCTTAATTTATTATTATAAAAATTAGAAAAATTTACCCATAAATCCTATATGGGGAATGTTGATCCATTTAGTCCTAAAAGTTTTCTTATGAACTAATTAGTCCTTTTTGTTTTGAAAATTTGTATTTATTCGATTTGATGTCATTTGAGTTTAAGTGAATATTTTTTTGTGATTCATTTTTCTAATTTTCTGATTTGTTTTTAGGATGTAAATAGAAAGGTAAGGCATAGAAGATTCTTTTTGGGGGTATTGGCGGCTAAAGTGTTAATTGTTAAGCGTGAAAATCTACATTTTTGTTAATGTGATTTTCTGGTGGTACATTGAAGTATTACATTAGAGTTCTACGTTTAGAAAAAGTACACAAAGAAATTTTTGTGTGCTACATTGATTGGTGTGTTACTGTTAACACCATAAATCTGCAATTTTTATTATTTATATAATTGCAGGACACGTGGCATCTTCTTATTCATTTGGAAGTTAAAAGAAGTTATAGAGATGATGGAAAATATGAAGGACAAAGTGGATGAGTGGAAGGACACATGGCAAGACAAGAATGAAGATGGAAGAAATGGGTAGTTATTAAGTAGTTATTACTGTATTTTTTCCTCTATAAATAGCCATTAATGGCTACATTGTAAAGAGCCAGAACTCAAATCAAAGACAGTTGATTTCAATATTTCTTGTCATTTTCCTTATCTTAGGAGTAGTTTAACATAGATTTATATTTCGAAGCATTTATTTTCAGCACTTTCATTTCGAAGCATTTCATGCACTTCCTTTTCGAAGCATAGGAGTAGAGGTAAGTAATTATTACTTTGATTGTTCACTAAATCGTCTTTCTTCATCTCCCTTTCTTCTTTTAATTTTTCTTTTCTCTACACTTTGGCAATTTTGAAGTCCTCTTTGTTGAAGCAAAAGAACCGTCAACACAATCGCTTAATAATTGGCTTGAATTTAATCTATAAGGATTTTTCAATCCTTGCTGGCACGCTCGCATTTTTAATATTTTCCTTCGTAGGAAAAATAAGCCAACATTTTTGGCACGCCCGGTGGGACAGCCAAGTGTAAGAAATGACAAACAATTTGGATTTCGCCATTCGAACTTGTCAATATGAAATATATTGGCGTGAAAGAAAAATTTTGGATCTTCAAGAAGAGATCCATTTTCTTGATGAAATAAACTTTCATCCATTACAATATTATTTGGTGGAAGAAAAAAGACACCATTTAATTGGAGAAATTCATCAACTTGATATGGAAATTCGCCAAGGGAATGATGAGTTATCAACTTTCACTACCAAGTCTTTAACTGAGGCTTTAATGGCCGGAATTGGTGAATTTTTTCATTGTTGAAAATAGCAAAAGCAAAGAGTTAATTTCATCAATGATTTAGGGGGTTCAAGAGTCCGTTTTTAAAGAGTCAAGTTATGAAATTAACACAACGAAAGAGCATGTTCTTGAGCCAAATTTGGCTAAAAATGATGTTCCATGTATGACTCCGGGGGGTCCAAAAACTAAATTTTAGAGAGTCAAGTCATGAAAATAACATATTTATGGGTGATTTTCATAAGCCATTAATGGCTAACATGGAAAAACAACCTACTTTGCTAAATAATTATGAAAATCAATTCAGCAAAAGTTTTGTTGTTAAAACAAACATGGTCAAGAATGATGAACAAGCCACTGTTCATGAATTCAAAATTTTTGACATTTTTCAAAATGTCAAAAGGTATGAATTTTCATGGTCACACTATACCATGAATTTTGGTGTTCAAAATCTTTGTTGGATTTGTGGTTCACATCAAAATATAATTCTAATGATGTGGTTAATAAAATTAACAAATTGTTCTTATGAGTTCGAAGCACTAAGAACAAGGGATGACCATTTAAAATGTATGAATTTGGCTAGAAAAAGCCTATGCATTTAAATAAATGGTTGAGAATGGCTTATCTTTTCAAATTGATGGCCAGTTGTTTGTATGTACACAGTCAAAGTATCAAAGATACATTCGAAGAATCAAGAGTTGTTTCAAAGGTTGATTAATTTGCCTTCGAAGCTGTATAAAGCTTTGCAGATACATTCGAAGCATCAAGAGTTGTTTCGAAGGTTGATTATTTCACCTTCGAAACTATATAAAGCTTTGAAGATACATTCGAAGCATCAAGAGTTGTTTCGAAGGTTGATTACTTCACCTTCGAAATTGTATAAAGCTTTGAAGATACATTCGAAGCATCAAGAGTTGTTTCGAAGATTGATTACTTCACATTCGAAACTGTATAAAGCTTTGAAGATACATTCGAAGCATCAAGAGTTGTTTCAAAGGTTGATTACTTCACCTTCGAAACTATATAAAGCTTCGAAGAAACATTTGAAGCGTCAAGCCTAACCTTGAAACTTCATTGTAAGTATCATCATCCTATATCAATGCTTCCAACCTTCGAGGGGTGATGTTGTTCCTTCAAAAGCGTGCATAAGACCTTCGAACGATGAATTTGGTTTTTTATACCACCTTCGAAGCTTGTTATTGGTCATCTAGTTATAATTTCATACTCATTTGAAGCACCTTATTGGTGTTGTTATATCATTCGAAGCACTTTGTTGCTTAGATTAGTCATGTGCTTGGTTCGGCCCTTAAAAAATTCAAGTAAATATCATTTTTAAGGGCTGCGGGGGGTAATGTTAACACCATAAATCTGCAATTTTTATTATTTATATAATTGCAGGACACGTGGCATCTTCTTATTCATTTGGAAGTTAAAAGAAGTTATAGAGATGATGGAAAATATGAAGGACAAAGTGGATGAGTGGAAGGACACATGGCAAGACAAGAATGAAGATGGAAGAAATGGGTAGTTACTAAGTAGTTATTACTGTATTTTTTCCTCTATAAATAGCCATTAATGGCTACATTGTAAAGAGCCAGAACTCAAATCAAAGACAGTTGATTTCAATATTTCTTGTCATTTTCCTTATCTTAGGAGTAGTTTAACATAGATTTATATTTCGAAGCATTTATTTTCAGCACTTTCATTTCGAAGCATTTCATGCACTTCATTTTCGAAGCATAGGAGTAGAGGTAAGTAATTATTACTTTGATTGTTCACTCAATCGTCTTTCTCCATCTCCCTTTCTTCTTTTAATTTTTCTTTTCTCTACACTTTGGCAATTTTGAAGTCCTCTTTGTTGAGGCAAAAGAACCGTCAATACAATCGCTTGATAATTGGCTTGAATTTAATCTGTAAGGATTTTTCAATCCTTGCTGGCACGCTCGCATTTATAATATTTTTCTTCGTAGGAAAAATAAGCCAACAGTTACATTTGAAAAAAATACTCTAAGGAGTCTTTTTAGAATGTTACGTTGTTACGTTTGAGAAAAGTACACTAAGAAATTTTTGTATGTTACATTGATTGAAGTGTTACATTTGGAAGAAGTACCCTAAGAAGCATTTTTGAAATGTTACATTGTTACGTTTGAGAAAATACACTAAGAAGTTTTTTAGTGTGTTACATTGGAGTATTACATTTTTGGAGTATTATATTAGAGTATTATGTTTGGGAAAAATATACTAAAAAGTTTTTTTGAAGTATTGCGTTTAATAATTTGAACATTATGAGAAAACTCACATTTATCTCTCCACACATGCTTAGCCCTTTATGTAATTTACATTAGAATGGGACCTTTGGGTTCGTAAGAAAAAAAGTGAGAATCAAATAGTTCATAAGATCACTATTTAAGATTTATTGATACTCCACCTTAAAAATTAATCATCAAATTGTCAAAACCTAATTTTCAATCTTTAATCTAATTTTTTTATTTAATAACATTTTAAAATAAATATAAACATATATATATATATATATATATGTATATATATATATAAGAAATTAAATCATAAACTAAACTAAACACCCCAATTTATTATCATAAAATCACCTTATTTAATGACATTTTAAATTAAACATATACATAATATATATATATATATATATATATATATGTATATATAACAAATTACATCATATATTAACTTAAATAACTTCATTTATTACCATAAAATTAAATCATAAAAGCACCTTAATCTAATTTTTAATTTTTAATTAAATTTATTATTTAATAAAATTTTGAATTAAACATGTACATATATATTTAACAAATTAAATCATAAATTAATTAAAATAAAAAATTAAGTTTATTAAAAAAATTATTTAGGAAACATTAGTTTTTTGAATTAGTTTTGTGTTATGTTTTTAATTTTTTTGATTAGCCATAGACATAAATTTATTTATTTATTTACAAAGAGAGTCAAAAATAGAAGAAGAAGACATAAAAGATATAATTGTCTTTTTATGATTAATATTAATGGTGTTAAGGTTACATTTTAGCCCAAAATCACATGGGGGTATGCTTATTTTTAAAAGATAGGGGGAAAAGTGCTATCGAGCCATATCACAAGGAGGTGAAATAGATTTTTGTCCTTTAATATATAAATAATATATTTATTTTAAAATTTAAATAAAGATAAACAAGCCGAGCTTATTCAAGGTCGTTTATTTACTTAACAAATTGAGTTTGGCCGAGCCCTAAACGAGACGAGTCGAGTCGAGCTCGTGAACAGCTTGGTTCATTTTCAACCCTAGGCAGTAGCGTGGCCAGCAAATTCTTTAGTGGTAACTTTTAATCAATTATTAACGATGTCATGACATCATATTTTTAAGAGAAAATTACATGTCGGTCCTAATAGGTGGACTTATTATCCAATAGGTTATATGATAATTAATGACGTTTTTTATCAAACACTGTTAAAAAAGTCACTAATTGTTAATTTTCAGCGACAGTTTGAAATTCGGTCATAAAAATGTCATTAATTATAAGTTTTAGTGACAATTTAAAAAAAATCGTCATAAAAAAAGTCACTAATTTTCAACTTTCAGCATGTAACGCCCCGAAATAATTACTATGTACCCACCTCATAACAATTGAGAAGTGACAACATATATGAATTGATAAGCTTTCATAAATTAGAGTTTGATATACAAAAAGTGACACATGTGATATACTTTTATAAACAGTACATCTTGAATCTACAATATGTGTTACAAGATTGAGAAAAGAAATAAAAGCTGAACAGATAATCATATGCCCTAAAGATTTACACATTTCCAAGTCAGTGCTTGGGTACATCCAAAAGTGAGTTTAAACTCAATACATATAAAGCCCTAAGCTTGTACAAAATTAAATAACAAACAAAAACAACACTGAGCCTTTAGCTCCACAGTCCTCCCAAGGTAAGTCCTTGGTGGAGGCATATTCCTAGCACTTGAAAATGGTTTTCTCAGAATAGGGTAAGCCAAAGCCCAGTAGAAATGATCTAACACAATATATGAATCTTAACAAAGATATAAGGGTGAAATGCATATGCAATGCCCATGTCAAAACGGTATACATTTCTTTCTCAAAATCAAGCCATGCTCAAATTATATCGCAATTCTCAAATCATGTCCTTTATCATAGGAAACAAGGGGGGATTCTTAAACCGGTATAACCTTCTATGGATATTTCGTCCGCAAGAAACTGTCAAACGACACCCGTGTAAACGTAGTCTATACAAGCACTACTATTACCATTTTACAAATATTTCGTCCGCGGGAATCGGCGCCCATGTATAAGCGAATTTTTGGGACTTTCACCCTAGACACACAGGCCAACTTAAGTTGGTGATATTCACCTCTTTCCAACATTTACCATTTTTTCTCAAAATCATATACATTTGCAATGTATTAAATGAGTAACAATTGTTCAATGCATGTAGATGAGAAATTAGTTTCAATTTACATAATCCTCATACAATTTGTACACAATTATAGCTATCCTCCACCGATAGCCCAAAATAGATATTTCTAAACAAATGTAAAATCCCCAATACAGATAAACTTTCCAAAGTTCAAGATATGAACTATAATACTTATCCAACTCCACCATCCATATTAATATCCATCCAATTTCACATTTCCATCATTAATTCCATTTATTTATACAAAATAAATATTTGAGACATTTAGGGCAATTCCAAAATCCAACGCAAGGTCAAAATCAACGATTTGTTTACAAATCAATCTCATTTCGACTCTCATAACCATTTCCATACAACCATTTGAAAACTCCTCTTTTGATTTTAAACTAAAACCTTAGGTTTGTTCAAAATCCTCTAAAATCACAATATTGTTTATGAAAAACAAATAACTAAGTTAAAAATTATAAAAGAATGTAGAGAATCCCTACCTCGAAGCTAGAAGACTAAGGAGAGAGCGAAAAAACCTCAAGGAAGCTGAAATCCAACTCTATTCAGATGAAAACGAAACTCTATGTGAGCTCTACCTTTTTAACAAAGGTCGTAGGGTGGAGAAATGGGTAGATGTTAGTGTATTTGTAAAGACAGAGCAAGTTCTAGAGAGAGGAGCTCCAGATTTAGGGTTTTGAAGTGTTTTAGAGAGAGAGATGAAAAAGTGATTTAAAAACTGACCCTTACGAATTGATATATGCACAGTTTGCTCGAGCGCAAGAAGTGACGCTGGAGCTTTGAGACACAAAAATGATTTCCACTCGAGTGAAAGAAGTGACGCTCGAGCGCCAAGACACAATGAAAAAGGACGTCATCGCTCGAGCGCAGGAAGTGACGCTCAAGCGTAGAATACACACTTCCAGTAGTTTTGCAGATAGAAGACCATCGCTCGAGCGCAAGAATGGCCGCTTGAGCGTAGAAAACACCGCTCGAGTGTAGAATACACTCTCTCAGTAGTTTTGTAGGCTTACAAAAGTACTGAGAGTTCACAAAGGCCGCTCAAGTACAGGAAGTGACGCTCAAGCGTAAGAGCAAAATTCTAGGCAACAAAGTTTTTGAAAAACAATGTACCAACCTGTTCCAAACACAACCAACATAACCCGATAGCCAAACTCAAGGAGGGAAAAGAGGGATAAGATAAGAAAAACCATACAAAACCAAGAAACCTGAATCTAGAATATCAAATGGGTCAAGTCTAAATCAGAATCGCTATAATCTCCCCCATTAAGGAATTTCGTCCCTGAAATTACAATTCAAACTTTAAAACCATGCTTACATCAGTTACAACATGATAATCAAGCGATTCCAATACCATGACCTATCCATCGGTCATTTATTCTCATCAATATGATAAACAAGTTCTCAATACTGAATATACAATTCACATTTCCAAAACATATGCAATGTTTATAGTAAATCAACATATCAAAAATTTCAATACATACTTAAACATTAACAAATAGGTCCGGATACTTCTCACGGACTTACAACTCACGTTCCCAAGTTGCTTCCTCAACTCCGTGATGTCACCACAATACCTTAACTAAGGGAATTATCTTACCTCACAAGACTTGGTCTCGAGTATCCAAGACTTTCACCGGTCTCTCCTCATACGAGGCATCCTCATCTACCTCTAAGTCGGTCCAATCCAACACATGTGATGGATCCGGCTCATATTTCCGAAGCATACAAATATGAAACACATCCTGAACCCCGGAAAGCTGTGGTGGCAAGGCCAAGTGATAGGTTACCTCTCCAATCTGCTCAAGGATCTCAAAAGGCCTAATAAATCTAGGGGACAACTTCCCACTCTTCCTAAATCTCATCAAACACCACCTAGGTGATATCTTCAAGAAGACATGATCTCTTACCTCAAAATACAAAGGTCTTTTCTTATGGTTGGCATAACTTAGCGACTCTAGGCCGTAACCAACCTCTTATGGATAAGGGCAACTTTCTCTGTCGTTTCCCGGACTAACTCTGGACCCAACATTGGTGCATCACCCACCTCGGCCCAACACACAGGGGAGCTACACGGTCAGCTATACAAGGTTTCCAACGGTGCCATGCCAATACTCGACTAGATGCTATTGTTATAGGCAATCTCCACTAAGGGAAAATGGCTCTCTTACTACCCCTTAAGGTCAAGAACACAACCCCAAAGCATATCCTCAAGGATCAGAATAGTATGCTCGGACTGCTCGTCAGTCTGAGGATGATACGTAGTACTAAAAGTCAATCTCGTGCCCAAGGCACTCTGTAGGCTCTGCCACAATCGAGCCGTGAAACACAGATCTTTATTTGAAATGATCATTACAAGGACCCCGTGTAACCTCACTATGTCCCTAATATAAAGGTTGGCAAGATAATCTACCAAGTCACTCACACGCATGTGTATAAAGTGCACCGACTTGGTCAACCGGTCAACTTCCACCCAAGTTGCATGACTACCCCATTGAGTCCTCAGATGGCCCACAACAAAATCTATCGTGACATGCTCTCACTTCCACTCGGCTACAGGCAAATGTTGCAACAAACCTGCTGGCTTCTAGTGTTTGACCTTCACTTGTTGACAAGTAAGGCACTTTGATACAAACACGACCACATCCTTCTTCATTCCCCTCTACCAAAATTGGCGACTACGGTCATGATATATCTTTGTGCCTCCTGGATGTACCGCAAGGCGTGAATGGTGAAACTCTCGAAGTACTTTCTCTCGGCAAGACTCGAGCACGAAAAAATGGTCACAATATCTAATATTGGAGTCAGGATACATATTCAAGCCTTTCACTACCTTTCCACTAGAGATCTTTTCCAGAGGATTTCTACCTCAAGATCACTCTTTTGCGCTTCTATCATTCGGTTCACAAGTATAGGTTGTGCAACTATCGAAAATAAGGCTGCAGACTCCATAGACTCGCCAAGATGCAAGTTAAACTCACCAATAGCACCCAACATCTCCCATTCCCAAATGCCAATACAAGCTACACTGCTAATAGATTTCCTACTCAAGGCATCAGCCACAACATTGCCCTTTCTCAGATGATAATATAACTCAAAATCATAATCTTCTATAAACTCTATCTATCTCATCTATCTCATATTCAAAACCTTCGGTGTAAACAGATATTTCAGATTCTTATGATCAGAAAACACCTCAAACTTCTCACCGTACAAATAATGTCTCTATCTTTAAGGCAAAGATTACTACCGCTAACTCTAGCTCATGAGTAGGGTAGTTCCTCTTATGTGTTTTTAACTTCCGCGAGCCATAAGCTACTACATTGCCCTCTTACATCAATACACAACCCAAACCTTCTCGTGAAGTATCACAATACACTAAATAGCCCAAACCCCTCACCAGAATAATCAATACTAGAGCAGTGGTAAGCCTAACCTTAAGCTCTTGAAAAGAATTTTCACAAGTCTCGCTCCACACGAACTTAATTTCTTTCCTCGTCAGTTTAGATAACGGTTAAACTAATCTAGAGAAATCTTTCACAAATCGACGGTAATACTCGGCCAACCCCAAGAAACTACAGATCTCAAAATCATTCTTAGGTTGTTCCCAATCTTGCACTACCTCTATCTTGGATGAATCTACAGTCACCTCTTTCCCGGATACCACATGGCCTAATAACTTAACCTCACTCAACCAGAATTCACATTTCCCAAACTTGGCATAAAGTTTGTGGGCTCTAAGTAACTCAAGTATTACTTGCAAGTGTTCTTCGTGTTTCTCCTCAGAGAGTGAGTAAATCAAGATGACATCAACAAAGAAGACCACAAAACGGTCTAGAAACTTATGGAAGATCCGGTTCATCAAATCTATGAACATGGCTGGTGCATTGGTTAGCCCAAAGGGCATTACTAGAAACTTATAATGGTCATACCGCGTACAGAATGCTGTCTTCTGGATATCCTCCTCCCTTACTCTCAACCAGTGATAACCCGATCTCAGGTCTATCGTAAAAAAATAACAAGACCCCTTTAATTGATCAAATAAATCGTCTATACAAAGCATTGGGTACTTATTCTTAATAGTTACTCGGTTCAACTTACAGTAATCAATACAAAGTCACAACGTACTATCTTTCTTTTTGGCAAAGAGAGGCGGTGCTCCCCAAAGCGAAGTATTAAGGCGGATAAAACCCTTATCTAGCAGCTCTTGGAGTTGAATCTTCAACTCACTCAACTCGACAAGTGCAAACAAATCTATATGGTGCCATAGAAATCGGTACTGTACTGGGCACTAAATCAACTGAGAACTCAATCTTACGATGATGTGATAAACTGGTGAGATCCTCAGGAAAAACGTCCGGGTATTCACAAACTACCTTTGGCAACTCAACCCGAACTTCGTCACACTCATTACCCAAGAAGTTGGCAAGAAGACAACTAAGCTCACTCTGTCCACGCGGATCATACACCGATGATAAGACTCTATCAACCTGGTCCCCCCCAAGAAATAAAAGTAATCACCGCTCAAGGTACATACAGTAACCCTTTGACAGTAACAATTTATGACAGTCCAATACGATGACAACCAGTCCATACCCAAAATAGCATCAAAACTAGATATGTTAATCAACACAAATGCAAAAAGAAGTCGATGACCGGCAACCTCTATGTCACAACCCAGACACTTCTGCTCCAAAACAGTCTTACCACTAATAGGTGACTCTACATTGAGAGGAGATGATAACCGAGCCAACTTTAACCCCAAAGTCAATGCAAATGTAGATGAGATAAATGAATGGGACGCACCTGTATTAATCAACACATTAGCAATGGAATTGCATAACAAGAAAGTACCTCTCACTACTGAAGGCGCTGGTACCAGGTCTGGCGCGGTAACAGTATACACGTGCCCTGTGGGTCTCTACTCAACCTGCGCACCCCTAGGAGCATAGGCCTAATGTACTGATTGAGCCAAAGAGGCTCCCTGATTGGCCTTTGAGGCATGTGCTAACTGTGTAGGCTGGTGACTTTGTTTCTGCCTCAAACCAGACGCACTAGGTACGCCATCCAACTGAGGGTAAACCCTCTTCATGTGCCTTGTCTACCCACACTGATAACAAGTGAGCTGCTGCCCTCTCCTCTAGCTTTATATATGAGAATGAGCCAAAAACGATGCAGACAGCTGGCCTCCTCCTCTCTGCATGCAAGTTGGAGACTTGTGGCCCAATTGACCACACTTAAAGCAAGTGAAATTTCCCTGGCCACCTCTTCCAAAACCTGAACTCGGCACTGGAAAAGTGGACCTTGATTGTGCTCCCTAGGATTGTTATGGGTTGGAACCCCTTTGCCTCTTACTGTCCCCCTGTAGACACAACATTTTTGACCGTCCTCAAGACTTGGACGTCACCGTTGGAATACTCGGTGATCATCCATGTTTGTGTTCGTTTTGAGTTCCCGGAAGCCTTGGCAACGCGCCTCGCCTCAGGATCTCTCGACTCGACTGTTTTCTGCTTGGTTTGACACCAAACACTTGTTTTTTGCCTTTGAGAGGCAGGGTAAGGCTTGTAGACCATCCCCACCCATCACCGGCCATGGCTTGCGGCCACCGGCTGTGTTTTGTGGCCACCGGCCAAATGTTTGGCCGGCCGGCTATCTTTTTTTGGTCAAATACATCTTTGGCCGGCCGACTACTGTGCATCTGCTTTTGCAGATATTTTGTCACAGCTGGCTTGCATTTGGCTCCCCTCCATAAACGTGTATGGAGGGATCTCTCTCTTTAGAAGCTTGTCTTGTAAGCTTTACAAGACAAAAAGCTCTATAAAGAGAGGTCTTCTCTCTTGTTGGAGGGGTTAGACATTTTAGACAGCCATTTTAGGGTTTGAGTTCTAGGGTTAGGGTTTGTCTATATCCTAGCTCTATATCTCTCTTCCTCTTGTGTTTTGTGTGTGTTTAGGCTCACTATTGCACACAAACACATAGTGTTACACCTTTTCTTGGTTCTTGAAGGACCAGAGGTCTGTTCTTGGAGTTTTAGGGCTAGTTTAGCTCAAGGAAGCAGCTGGTCCACCATTTGTGAAGAAGATCTTCAAGGGTAAGAAGCCTGTCCCTTTATTCCCCATTTTTGCATTGTATTTTTACCTACCTTGAAACTATTTTTTGGATTTGCATATAACACATAAAAGTTCTTTTTTTGAGGCCTCTAAATAGTTTGTTAAGAGTGTTTTAAGCTTTGGGGTTGTTTGATCCCTCTTAAGCCTTGTTTGGCCCTTGTTTTGTGCTATTTTGTGTGAGCTTCGGGACCATTGTGTTTGGGCCTCCTCACCACTGAAATCTTAAGGGATTTCAGAGGTGAGGATGGTGCCTTGAGGTCCTAGGAAGGAGAGGGCCACCCCCTCTCTTTATTGTCCTTGAAAAGGGCCATTTTTGCCTCTTGAGGGAGCACCATGTTTAAGTGTGTGTTGGCCATGCCTTAGCTGATTTTTGTGCTTGTTATGTCATAATATAGCTCTGTTTTGGGTTGGTTTTGGTACACCATTCTTGCTTAGCATACATGCCTTGTAATGCCATTTTGTTGCCTTAACATGCATCTAAGTGTTGACCCTTGTTTTAGCATGTTTTTGGCCAAGCTTTGTGAAGCTTATATGCATGTTTTAATGTGCTAAGTGACTGTTTTAAGTCATTGGAGTCATTCATGCCTTGCTTTGTATAGCTACCATGTAATCCCTCTTGTATGCCTTATGCTTTGGCCCTTCTAGCATGCCATCCTTGCTTTGTTTTAGTGATTTGGAATCACTTAACATGTTATTTCAGTCCTTATAACATGCTTATATGCTTGCATTTAATCCTCCTTCAATGTGCTTAAAGGTTGTTGCCTTATGCCCTTTGTTTGGGCCATGGAGTATGCTTGCATTTTTAGACCACTTAGATGCCATCTAAGTACATTCTTGGCTTTGTCTAGGTCTGCATTAGACCTATTTTAAGTCCCCTTGGCCTTGTGAGGCTTGGTTGACTTAGCCTTGGTTTAACCCCTTTTAGTTAGCCTTTGACTTTGGACCATGTTGCATGCTTGGCTTGCCTTTGTTTAATTGATATGGCATCATTTCTAACATAATTTCAGAGCTTATGTTGCATGCCATTTGTCCATGATTGCATCCTCTTGAGTGTGCTTGGGAATTGCTCTTTAATACTTGAATGTTGGTCTATGTTTTCGTGCATGTTTGTATGTCAATTAGTCCTCATTCCTTAACATCTTGGTCACTGTTTTAGGTTAGTTTGAGGGCTGCCTAACTTAGTCTAAGACCACTCTTGCATGTTGTAGCATGCTTACCTTGTATGTTGTAATACATTTGGCCCATTTGGTATGTTGTTACATCCTTAGGTGGTAGTACATTTAGCATGCATTCCTTGCTAAGTTGTCTAACATGTTGTATGCCTTGCATGTGTGCACATTGGCATTATACATTGCATGCTTGATAGTAGCATCCATGCATTTCCATGTTGTATCCTTAGCTCACATGCTTAGGATTACATTGCATAAGCATGCATGCTAGACCTCTTGAAATGAGTATGATAGAGGTTGGGCCTCCTCGTGTGTTTATTTGGTTTGCATTCATTTGAAATTGAAAATGCATATTTGATTCTTTGGGCCATCATGCATGGGAATGCGTGATTGGTGGTCCGAGAATCGAGGCTCATGTCCCTTTGAGTCATAAACATGATATGGGGTGTGATTGGTACATACATTGCTTGAAATGCATTGCCATGCCAAGTATTGTCCTCTGCTGCTGTCAAATCAGTTTCTGCAGGAAGTTTTGTCTGGCCGGCTACATTTAGTGCCGACCGGCCATAATTTTTGGCCGGTGTATCAGAGTTGTGGCCGGTGACCATTCTACATGGCCGGTGGTGTTCCCTAGCATCCATAGAGCAAACTCTGAGACTTTGAAAGTCCTCAGAGAAGTAAAGCAGGGAAAACAGAGGCGTCTTGGGCATGTCGTTGGATTTCCGAGCAAAGCCGAGCGCGTATTGCATTGAGCCTTCATCCCAGGACTGTTTATTGCTTTATTAGATTAATTAATTTGCTTAATTAATTTAGTTGGCCTGTAATAGTTAATTAGCTAGAATAGTTGATTATTTATTCAGTCTGTATTATTCTTTCAATCCCTCCGAGCGAGGGCGAATTTGTAATAAGTGTGGGTGAATGCGTGTATGTCTTCCAACCCCTACTTCTTTCTCCCTTTTACTTACACCTTTGATGGTTAGTATTAGGGCATGTTTACTTTAGCATACCTCATATTATGCATGCGTACATCATTCGTCGATGTGCATGCACTGGCTCCAAGATCATGCTAATTGCATTATATTTCAAATTTAACTTTGAATACATGCTTCTTGTGCACCTCACATGTCATCCTTAGATTAGCCGAGCCTATTCTAGTGACATTTTGTATGCGATGCATTAGGCACTTAACATGGACTTGGATCATGCATTGATTGCTGACACGTTCTTGTTCTAGGCACGGAGTACTTTGTAAGTATTTTATGCTTTAGCATCCTTGCATGCGTGCGAGTGTTGCCATGATAGCCTGATTACCATGAGGCTAGCTGCTTATGTGATATAACTGCTTGAATGCCTGTGGATGGAGGTTGAATTACCTAAATTGGAATAAATGCATTAAAACTGTGAGTTTTAAGCCCACTAGATAGTGGCAAGACCATCTTTTCTAAAAAAGCCCACTCGAGGGTGGCAAAACCTGGATTTTAGCCTACTTACGAGTAGTAAACCATTTTCAAAACAAACATGAAATGTTTTGTTCTGATTTAGGCAATTTGGTCTATATTTCTTTGCTATGCGCATAACAAAGTAATTCTAGGCTAAAAACCGGAATAAGAACAAATAAATGTTTTCAAAATTGGATATCACGGTTAGTAGAGGCCGGTCTTCGGACCGGGCGAGAGGGGGTGCTCATAGCTGACCTTCCCCAATCGTACCTAAGTTCCCGAGCTGAGGCAACTTTGGTGATGACGGACACGTGGCCTTTGGCACCGAGTCAGGGTTTCCTAAATCCCCCCATAAAAAAATATTTAGGTGGCCACTCTGTATCTGGCGAAGCAGTCCATGTTTGGCACTTCTTTTCTAAAAATCTGTTTTCCCAAAACGATTTGCCGGATTTGGACTCTTTGGTTCAGATTAAAAACCGACAACAAAAGGGAGTCCGAACTGTAGAGTGAAGCCCAAGGGCGCATCTACAGTTTCTGGCGACTCTGCTGGGGAGTTAGAGAGCTTGACTCGAACTCGTGATATCCTGTTTTGGTTCCATTTATGTGTCTCTTTGCATTGCATGTGCATTGGTGCGCCTAGGACACCGTGTTGGCCATCTGCTATTCCTGAGCGGTTTGCCGGAGGCTTGACTTTGTCAAAGCATGCCATAAGGCTAACCGGTTGCGGGCTCTGCCAGTATGGGAACACAAACCCCGGTTTTACCGGGGCACCCTTTTCGACCATTCGACCTAGTGCATATTCGGAATCCATAGTGACCATTCCAAACTAGGACAGGTTGCTCACCCGATGTTAGGTTGTTTGAAACCGCTGCGTACGTAGTGAAACCCTAGCTCCTGACAAAATAGGACAGGGAAACCCTACCCCAACATAGGGGTGTTTTTGCTCTCTCTACTTGCTATGTGCTTTCAAAGTGTATCTCTACTGGGAACCCACATATCAGTTTGCGAGATTGAGTATCAAACCTGAGGGCATCAGTATCAGTTTGTGAGAATCAGTTATATCTGTGGATATCCGATTCAGTATTTTGGGGCAGTGATTTCTGGGGAATAGTGATCAGTATTAGAGTACAGTTGGTTTGGCTGCACCTGTGTTTGATTCGTTTGGGCTGAAATGCTACTTGTTTTTCCTTTCAGTTCAGAGAATTCCGAAATAGTTGGTGTCCCCCTCTTGCTGAGGCAAGACTTATAATGACGCAGAATTCGGAGCAGATTGTGGTTATGACAGCCGCATTAGGTCAAGGAATCACTTTGCAAAATGAGACCAATGTTGATATGCCGCATCCACCCAGGTCGCCTGCTGCACATCTGGTTTGGACCCCTCAGCTATATCTGGCTCGTGAGCCTACTACATTTGAACTGATGGAGATGATAGGTGATTTCCAGAGGTCTGTGACGGATCTCGCCTACGGAATGTCGGTTTCACCCCCAACCGCACCATATGCCGGGAGTTTTGTACCCCAGGAGCCCCCGCTGTTAGGACGGATTGTGATTGAACTTAGCCAACCGGAGATGGCCTCTAGCTATGGCAATGACGTGTCAACATCAACCCAAACCCTCGATCAGGCTGAGGCCAGAGGTAAGGACAAAATGAAGGCAGATGCCGATCCTATCGAACAACTGCTGTGGGCAGTCGAGGCTTTGAAAGCCGGGGGAATGAACAAGCAACAGGCATCTGCAGTTGTAACAAAAGCTGTGGAGGATGCTTTCCCCGCTCCACCTGAGGGTAGTTCAAGTCAGTTAGAAAACCGGGGCCCCCCGTCATGCCGTAATAGTTCTTCATACCCCAAGTGGCGGAAAGATCGAGAAAGTTAAGGCAAGGTCACGACCCTTTCGCTAGTGCGTCTAGCAAGAATACTCAGACTTCAAAGTACCTGCCCGGAGGGCGCAGGGTCTTTCATGCTCTTTATATGCCATTGTCCAAGGCACTTTAGATCCTGGCCGAAAGAGGGCACCTTAAACCCTTGGAGCCTCGACCTCTGCCGAAGAATCTCCCTGCTATGCACGATGCTGCTCAGTACTGCGCGTACCACCAGCAAACTGGTCATGCTACCGATAATTGCTTCCGCCTCCGTCATGAGGTACAGGATTTGATTAACAACGAGGTTATCCTCCCACCCACCTCAGCCAAGTCCATTACTACTCAGCTGTTGGACTTTGAGGATACTGATACTGCGAGTATGTAATCAGAGAGTGAACCACCTGCGGGCGGCGCTTGGTATATTTTTGATGTGGCGTCTGGCACGCATTTTTGAGCATATGCGAACACTAGTTTTGTAAATTCTGGCTTGGGTATCGAGTCAGTCTTTTGTTTTGAATCTGTCTCCTTGTCGTGAGTCAGTCTTTTTTTGCTTAAGGGTCTGTCTTGATGTAGCGAGTCAGTCCCCTTTGTATAGAATACCAGGTGATTCCGGGGTTGTTCCCTCGAACACCGTTTTGTCTTGTAATTACCTGTTTTCATTTTTGAGTCTGTTTCTGCCAAGGAGCCGGTTATACCAACAAATCTGAATGAAACCGCTGTGGCTATCTTGCTTTCGTGCTTGCTTTCAGTTTGAGCTAGTTGTGCCAAAGCAGGCGAATGGAACGACAGTACATTCTACCTACTCTCTTGTGCCCTGAAAATCATTGTAATGACCTAAGCTTTTCAAAAACCCTTTTTGAGCACTGCGGTGATAAAAAACGAAGATGAAAGAATTCCTTGGGTTTTGAAAAATCTTGATCATTTTGAGAGAAAGAGAGGCGTGCTAAGCCTTTAATGAACGAAATCATGCCTGTCAGCGTGAGTACTGAGAAGGACCCTGGCTTGATCCAAATTGGTTCCACACTATCTTTAATATGAGCAATGTGTCGCTTTTGTAAAAACTTTCAAAAACAAAATGTTTTGTGAGGTCCTGTGAAGACCTATGTGGAATCATTCTAGAGATTATGCAGCCTAGGATCGCTCTCATGCTCAAGATTCAATCTACCTGTTTCGAACCTGGAATCCGTTCAAAGCGTTCAACAGTCAACCGCAACCGCCATGTAAAGCTCGTGTGGCCCGATTTGAAGTTGCCCTCAAGCAAGAGGCACCAAAACCAGATCAAGAAGATCAGATCTCGCTGGGAAAAGCTCCTGAAGCAACCGTGATGGATTCTTCTGCGAATCAACACAGTAGTCACTCTCCTGGATACAGAGGGCTTCGATTTCAAAACCATTTGGCATGGACTTGTTACACTTTTACCCTTTGAGAGGCTTGCTGGGCCGAAAACCCAGAAGGGCGACCCAGGCAAAAGTTAGAACAAGAAAAGAACAAGAAAACAACAAAAAAAAAATGCAAAATTGAAAAGATTGAAAAAAAAAAAAGAAAAAGAAAGAAAAAAAAAGAAGAAAAAGAAAGAAAAAAAAAGAGAAGGAATGAAGAGAAAAAGAAAAGAAGCTCGCAAGGTCGAAAACCCGCATCGGGCGCCTTGGCAAAAGTTAGAGCCTAAAAGTGAAGGTTAATACCCGAGTGTACCTTAACCGGAACTACGTAAGGCTTGATTCCCATGTTTGGGATACGTAGGCAACTTTATCTTGAAGTCCAGCCCCCAACGCTTCCACAGCGCCTCAGTCCATGTGATGGTTTTGATTATCCTTGCCTCTTCTGAATCCGATAGTTCGGTTGTGGCAATTGGAACTATGTAGGCAGCTTCCTCCTGAAGTCCAGCCACCGACGCTTTCACAGTGACTGTGTCCATATATTGGTTCAGACCATCTTTGTCGCCTCCGCATCCGAGAGTTCGATCATCATTTGTGAAGACTATTTTCAGCATGCTGCGACATCATCCAAACAAGGGGCAACTTTCCATTGCCATCCATTGCCATGCGTTGTCATAAGTTGCCCTGAGTTGCCGTCCAAACCAAGGGCAACTTTCCGTTGCCGCGCGGTATCCTTCAGACAAGGGGCAATTTTCCATTGCCTCCAATCCGAGGTTGCGCATCTCGAGGGTAAGTTCCGTGCTCGTCGAGCATTGATTGTTTGCAAAAATAGTTTTTGAAAAATGTTTACTAAGGTTGACTATTTTCTCAAAAAAACCATTTCATTTTCCAAAACCGGACCATTTTCTTGGACCCCAGAAGGAAAATTTTCAGTGCTCGCAGCCTGACTTGCATGGTTTTCAAATCAAAAATTGAACAAGTATGTTAATCCGACTCTCATTTTGGTCAAAACTGTTTTAGAAAGAAGAAAACAAAAATGGTCAAAGTGATGAACTAGGGGCACAGTTGAGTCAGGTATTCTGTCTTTCCCCTTCCGTCAACATACTTGCCAGAAAGGCACCCTGTTTGCCGGAAGAAGTTTTCCCCTATCCGGAACCCCGACTCAACGTCACCGGAGGAAATATCCATGAGCCAGTAGTGTTGGGCGTGAACCTGCAACTTCCTATTCACCCATCGATCGCCCTGGGGAGGGATGAAAAATGAGAGAATAAAGAATAGAGAGGTGTAAGACGAGAGAAAAGTGAGGAATAGGGTTTTTGAGAGAAAAACCGAGCTTGAGGGTCGAGTGATGTGAGAATCGCAAATCAGAAAGGGTGAGAACCATACCTAGAGGAACTAGCTCCTCGAGATCTGAGGTCTCATTTTTGTAAACACGTCTGTGTGTCGTGCCTTTTCTCTTGTTTACCTCAACTTTCGTTTTGAGTATTTTTCGAGCGTGTCTCGTTGTGTTTAGGTTGCGCACCTTTTGTTTGGATCTTTCTCGCTATGTTCAGTTATAGGCTCGATACCCAGGTTCGAAAAAAAAGAAAACAAAAAAAAAACCCCTTTATTTAAATTTCAAAAATCGTTTATGTTCAGGATGCTGTGCCATTCTCTACATTTAGGCGAACCAAAAGAAGAAAAGGGAAAATTTGGGCATCTGAGTGTGTTTCAACTTCAACCATTTCAACCTTCGTAGTCCGTCTTGCTAGATTGGGCTGTTTGTTCAAGATATGCCGTGTGCAGGACGAACCGAGTGCTGTGATATAGGCTGTATGCAGACTAATCCCCAACAGAGTATGAGCTGTGTGTTCAGGTTAAACTGTGGTTTGCTTGATTATTTTGCTATTGGCTGGTTGGTTATCTGATTATTACAGTGCAAGTGCTCAATTTTCAGACAACAGATCAATTTCACTTACATTGAGGTGTAATATGATGTGGCGTAATGTAATGCGATGCAATACATAAGGTATGTAAATGTAACACCTTTTAAATAAAAAAGTTTGTTTCATTTCATCATCTTTTCAAGTACATAGTTTTGGAAACAAAAATCTGCCTGTGGCAGTACAAGGTACTCTAACTACCAACAAAAGGGAAAAGTACAGAAAAGAAGAATAGAACAGCAAAAGTCTGTATCAATGTCAGAAGGTCTCAGGCCTGGGAGCTCGTCCTAGTCCTATTCCTGGACGAAGGTCCAGGAGTATCATCAGGAGCATCATCATCTGAGCCCGAGTCCGAGCCGTCTCCGGTCCCCTCCTCCGATGACTCCGCCTCTGCCTCCGACTCTAACTTCTGTCGTCGAATCGCACCGGAGCTACTCCCAAAGATGAGTGCGCCCGCCTAGTGCGGGAAATACTCGCCTCCTCATCTCTCCCCGAAAGAGGAAGGTCCAAATGGAGCACCTCCTGATGGGAATCTGGAATGGAGGCTGAAAAACATAAAAGGCAAATGCATCAGTATGCGGTGAACAGTTTATCAGTGCAGAATGCAGTGTATGGATCTGATGTGTGTAATCTTGTGGCGATTATCGCGAGAATCACGTGTATGAGTCTGAAATGTGAATGTCGCGGCGATTATCGCAGAATCAGTCAGTACTGATCTATGAATGTTGTGAGATCAGTGTGTTAGGTGTTGTGTTATGCATCAGATTATGTCAAGCAGTTTATGTATGGTTTGAGACTGTGGTCAGAAAGAACATACCGGAATACTGTAGAGAGCCAGGAGATCGAAAGTCCGCTGCAACATCCCCATCATGGAGGTATTCAGCTCCAGGGACTGCCGAGTGTACTCGGAGGAAGCCTGCAAAAATATCAGATACATCAATATTCTGCGGAATATCAAATAAATTGAAATGAAACGACTGTACAAAAGTGCAGTAATACATACCGGAGGCAAGTCGGGGACACCGACTAACTCGTGATCAGCCGGCGGAGGGGCAAAGGGGATCTGCTAGGTCGCTCCACCCTGCCCTCTGTATGTCATCAAGGTGGGCAGTGCAGGCCAACTAGCCCCCCGCTCTCCCTGAGCTCCGCCCCTGCCACGGACCCGAGCCCTCCTCGAAGTCCCTACCCCTGCGCCTGTCCTGGCTGCCAGCGCCACGGGTCTCTCTCTCTCAGCTCGACGGCCACCGCTCAGAGGCCGCATAAGGAAGGTCCGGATGAACTCTGTGTAGTCACCTATGCTCCTGTGGCGTATCGTATCCCAGCCGACTGTGTACTCAGCCATCTGCTCGAGAGTGTACCTCTCGGTCTCCCTCAGGTTCGCAGGAGGAGGAGTTGGGACTATCTGCTCCGGCAAGCCCAGGGTCTAGCGCAAGAAGCGCTCGCCTAGGTACCAAGCCTGACAGACTGGTCCCTCCAAGAGGATCCTGAACCGGGCAGTCTCTACCGCACCTACGAATCGCTCCCAAATCTCAGCCGGCAGTGGGGCCCAAGGCTGCCAGGTGATCTGAAAGTGAAACACAGATTGTTATCTACTGTTGTTGAAAACATACAGTGTAAAGCGAAGCTTAAACGAACTGCAAGTAAAACATACCTCCGTGGCGGTGATAGTGTCAAAGTAGCGACGGAAGAAGATGAACGTCTCTCGTGGTCTCCGTACACACCTCACGTCGAAGCGTCGCGAGAACGGGACGACAAGAAGGGTCTCTACATCAGGAACCGGGGCTAGCCTAAGGAAGTAGGCGTAGACCCACAACTGCAAAGGGAATGTCGGTATGCTTATCAGACCAAGCAGAATACAAGAATAAGCGAAATATGAGCCATATATTATGCAAAGCATAGAGAGTGTCTGATGTGGCGGTGTGCGGTCGGCGTAAAAATAGTATGTGTGTGCCGCGTGTACAATATATACCACGGCATGTAATAAAGCAGGTGTGTGTAGTGTCTGCAATACAGTCTGTAAAGTAGAAAAACAGAAATGTAAAGCAGAAAAAGGAAATGTACCTCCCAAGCACGCCAGTAGCCCCCGAGCAACTGTCCGCTGCCACGGGAAGCCGAGCTCATATATCCGTAGAGTGTGGCCAGAGCAGCGCCACCCCAGTCGTAGTTAAAGATCCGGGTGACGTCCACTAAAGCGCTGAGCAAGCATAAGGGCACGATATTCGCTCGGTCGGCGAAAATAGTCGTCCCCAAAGAGAATATCAAAGTCACGCATATCGCTCCACGACCTCTGGGTCATCGAGCCTCTCCACCAACGCAGGACCTTAAACCGCACTCAAACCAGAATAGCGGACGGCTCGACGGCAAGAGGCGCCTCGCCGAGTAGATAGATCTAGGCAGTAGTCCACTCATCCATATCAGTATCAAAGGGGATCGGATCACCCCCTACCCCGATGCCTGTGAGCATCGAGAAGTCGACGGGAGTCATCGTCATCTCCCCGGCAGTAGAAAGGTGGAACGAGTCGGTGGTGTCCCACCTTCTCTCCACTAGAGCAGCAAGGAGAGGTCTGCATGCGGTAAAACGGGGAAGCCCCCTGCAGAATGCGCCAAAGCCGGCCTGGTCCACAATGTGACGAACGGCGTCCGGCAGCTCCATATACTAGTCTCGAGCGGCAACATTCCCATACCTGCAGACGGTATGGGAATTTCCCTGTTCAAAAATAAACCGTGGCGAAGCAATGCTAAATATACCAATTTTGTAAGGCATGCAGAATTCGGTGCAAATATGGCATGTGTGCATATTTTTCAGACTCAAACAGATACCGGATGCCCGAGTGCTTACAGTGAGCTACAACGTGTGATGCGTTAGCATGTTCGGGTGGTTCAATGCAAATACAGCATTTGTGCATATTTTTCAGACTCAAACAGATACCGGATGCTGATGTGCGTTGGACTACAAGGGACTACAACGCAGATGCGTTAGCATGTTCGGTGGTTCAAAGGCAAATACAAAGATGTGTGCATATTTTTCAGACTCAAACAGATACCGGATACCGGTGTGCTTACAGTGGACTACAACGTGTGATGCGTCAGCATGTTCGGGTGGTTCAGTGCAAATACAGTATGTGTGCATATTTTCAGATTCAAACAGATATCGGGTATCAGTGTGCTCGTAGTGAACTACGGTGACTGATGTGTCAGTGTGTTTGAGTGGTTCAGGGCAAGTGTAGTGTGTGTGCGCGTGCTCAGTCTCAAATAGGTTATCAGTTGCAAGTATGATTACAGTCAACTACGGTATACAGTGCATCAGTATATTCGGGCTAAGCAGTTAAAGAAATGACTAACTATGGCAGTTAAATGTTCTACATTGCGAAAAGTGACAAAGAGGGGGAGATGTTACCTCGGAAGCGCCAGAGGATACGTGAGATGCTGGCTCGCGCAAAAGCAGGTCCTGCGGCGCGCTCCGGTCAAAGCTCCTGAACTGACAAAGCCCATCAGGGGGCAAGACATGAATTGCCGGCCGGTAGGTCGTCGGGTCGAATGGGCAGACGCTCAAAGGGAGGAGCTCAGCCCCGGGATCCATCTCGTGATCCAGGGGAGTCCCGCCTCCTGGAATATCGTCGGCCATGTCAAAAGTGGTGAGAAAATAGCCGAAAAAGGGAAAACCGGGCAAAAATGTGAAAAGTCAACCGAAAAGTCAACCCCCGGGAGGGTGAAAAATGACTGGAAAAGTCGGAATGAGGAAAATGTGAGAAGATCGAGAGAAACTCGAGGGGAACAAACCCCAAGAAGCGAAAATAGTGAAGGACGCACCGAAATGGAGAAATATTCGGACAAAAATGTTCGAAACGCGAATCGGACGATGAAACGGGCGTAAAATGCAAGAAAATCGAGAAATGAAGGAGGGAAAAGTGCTCTAGAGAGAGGGGGAACTATTTTCGACTAGAGGGAAGTGAGAAAAATAGGGTTTGAAACCCTATTTTAAACGACCCGGGGTGAAAAGACCAAACTATCCCGACTCAGCAACTTTTGGCCGGTCGGCTACATTTTTGGCCGGTCGGCCAAATATTTGGCCGGTGGAATGTATTGATGGCCGATGGACAGCCGGTGGCCTCCCCTTCCGGCCGGTGAGCCTCCTACAGCCTTGTTTGGGTCAGATTTGTAGTTTTGGGCCTTCATAGCTCAAAGAAGTACAAGAAAGTGCATCTCCGACACTCAACCGACCTCCGTTTTGCCCCCGGACTGTGCCTCCTGTGTGTGGCACTTGAATTCATGCGAGGTGTATCCTTTTGTCCTTTCCAAGATTCAAAAGTTGCCTCGTATGTGTTGCATACATTCATCGCACTGTTTGATGCATTGCATCGCGTCGTTTTGCGCATCTCGACTGCATCGTCATACATTCCTCGAGTAGAGCGTTGTCGCGCATTACAAACATGCATTGTCAAACATGCATTTTGCATCCCGGTCTAGGAGACCTTAAATCCTTGGAAGGTGCAAGACCTTCGGTGCATTGGTTTGCACAGTTCGTTTACATTGTCATGTATCTCCAACAACGCGCGTGGTCACATATGCGAGATCATGCATTTTCATGCATTTCAAGCCGCGCGTTGACGCGCACTTCAACATCATGCATCATTTGCATTTTCAAAAAAAAAAACACAAACACATGTAATGCATCCATTGTAAATAGAGCATTGTCATGCAGTATATATATATTGTGCATTGTCATAAATAAGTAGAAAGTAAACATGCACTGTCATGCATTTCCATTGTAAACATTGCATTTACACTAGATTGCACCCATTGCATTGCATATTTGTAGATATTGCATTGTAGCTTGCATGCATTCACTGCATCCCTTCCATCTATGGCTTGCGCCTTTCCATGTTGAGCTTGGTCTGGTATGTGCCCATACTTTTCACGTCGAAGCATAGTTCAGTAGACCGTTCTATGTTAGCCGCGGCTTGTATGCGTACATGCCTTTCCTAGGCAAGATTTGGTTTGGCCCGCGTGCCATATCCATTGTATCCATTCCCATTGCATTGCATATTTGTAGATATTGCATTGTAGCTTGCATGCATTCACTACATCCCTTCCATCTATGGCTTGCGCCTTTCCATGTTGAGCTTAGTCTGGTATGTGCCCATACTTTTCACGTCGAAGCATAGTTCAGTAGACCGTTCTATGTTAGCCGCGGCTTGTATGCATACATGCCTTTCCTAGGCAAGATTTGGTTTGGCCCGCGTGCCATATCCATTGTATCCATTTCCATCCCATTGCATATTTGTAGATATTGCATTGTAGATTGCATGCATTCACTACATCACCTCCTCCGCCTATGGCTTGCGCCTTTCCATGTTTAGCTTGGTCTGGTATATGTCCATACTTCGCGTGTCAAAGCATAGTTCAGTAGACCGTTCTATGTAAGACGTGGCTCGTATGCGTACATGCCTTGCCTAGGCAAGATTTGGTTTGGCCCGCGTGCCATATCCATTGCCATTTTCCCAGCATATCCATCGCATATATTACATTGTAGTGTAATGTTTGCATCCGGCATTAGGATCATTGTCCTTTCCCCAGCGGGTCGTTACCCCACTGATGTCATCCCCCCAATACTTGTTCTTGTGTCCGTCTACATTACTCATAGTTCAGTAGACTGTTCTATGGTAGACGGACTTGTTACCTCCATCAATCTATTTGACATTTGTGTGGTTTTGAACCGCTCATGATTGGATCATGATTCAATTGCTTTGCATTTTCATTTGCATTATTTATACATTGTTTTGTATATATTGCATTTCATTTTGCATTGTCATGCATGTTGCTAATCACATTGTACCTGTTAAGTTTGTTTTCTTTGCAGGCACGATATTGTATGTACGGTTCATTTGTGGCTGGAAGAACCAGACGAACTGGACAGGTATTGTATCCTCCGCGTGAGACGTATCGAGAATTGCATAATTCTCTTACATCCTTTCTGCATCGAAGTGTAGTTTGGTGTATGCTAGCTTAAAACTATCGTATGTGTGCTTCGTTACAGCTTTCTTTGCATGATCATAAGTTATGTTCGGCTCTGTGCATTGTCTTGCATTTTGCCCCTGCCTTCGGGCGCATATCTTGTTTGTCTTGCATATTTGTCCAAGTCTTCGGCCTTGTCAAAAATGGGTCGTCTCTGGGCTTTGACATTCACTCCCGTCATTGTTATGACTTTCGAGTTCTGTCAAAGAGGGGCAACTGTAGACACCCCATTTTTGACCGTCCTCAAGACTTGGACGTCACCGTTGGAACACTTGGTGATCATCCATGTTTGTGTTCGTCTTGAGTTCCCGGAAGCCTTGGCAACGCGCCTCGCCTCAGGATCTCTCGACTTGACTGTTTTGTGCTTGGTTTGACACCAAACACTTGTTTTTTGCCTTTGAGAGGCAGGGTAGGGCTTGTAGACCATCCCCACCCATCACCGGCCATGGCTTGAGGCCACCGGTTGTGTTTTGTGGCCACCGGCCAAATGTTTGGCCGGCCGGCACTATAGATGGCCAGCCGGCTATCTTTTTTTGGTCAAATGCATCTTTGGCCGCCGACCATCGCATCTGCTGCAGATATTTTGTCAATGGCTTGCATTTGGCTCCCCTCCATACACGTGTATGGAGGGATCTCTCTCTTTAGAAGCTTGTCTTGTAAGCTTTACAAGACAAAAAGCTCTATAAAGAGAGGTCTTCTCTCTTGTTGGAGGGGTTAGACATTTTAGACAGCCATTTTAGGGTTTGAGTCCTAGGGTTAGGGTTTGTCTATATCCTAGCTCTATATCTCTCTTCCTCTTGTGTTTAGTGTGTGTTTAGGCTCACTATTGCACACAAACACATAGTGTTACACCTTTTCTTGGTTCTTGAAGGACCAGAGATCTGTTCTTGGAGTTTTAGGGCTGGTTTAAGCTCAAGGAAGCAGCTGGTCCACCATTTGTGAAGAAGATCTTCAGGGGTAAGAAGCTTGTCCCTTTATTTCCCATTTTTACATTGTATTTTTACCTACCTTGCAACTATTTTTTGGCTTTACATATAACACATAAAAGTTCTGTTTTTGAGGCCTCTAAATAGTTCGTTAAGAGTGTTTTAAGCTTTGGGGTTGTTTGATCCCTCTTAAGCCTTGTTTTGTGCTATTTTGTGTGAGCTTCGGGACCATTGTGTTTGGGCCTCCTCACCACTAAAATTTTGAGGGATTTCAGAGGTGAGGATGGTGCCTTGAAGTCCTAGGAAGGAGAGGGCCACCCTCTCTCCTTATTGTCCTTGAAAAGGGCCATTTTTGCCTCTTGAGGGAGCACCATGTTTAAGTGTGTGTTGGCCATGCCTTAGCTAATTTTTGTACTTGTTATGTCATAATATAGCTCTGTTTTGGGTTGGTTTTGGTACACCATGCTTGCTTAGCATACATGCCTTGTAATGCCATTTTGTTGCCTTAACATGCATCTAAGTGTTGACCCTTGTTTTAGCATGTTTTTGGCCAAGCTTTGTGAAGCTTATATGCATGTTTTGATGTGCTAAGAGACTGTTTTAAGTCATTGGAGTCATTCATGCCTTGCTTTGTATAGCTACCATGTAATCCCTCTTGTATGCCTTATGCTTTGGCCCTTCTAGCATGCCATCCTTGCTTTGTTTTAGTGATTTGGAATCACTTAACATGTTATTTCAGTCCTTATAACATGCTTATATGCTTGCATTTAATCCTCCTTCAATGTGCTTAAAGGTTGTTGCCTTATGCCCTTTGTTTGGGCCATGGAGTATGCTTGCATTTTTAGACCACTTAGATGCCATCTAAGTACATTCTTGGCTTGGTCTAGGTCTAGATTAGACCTATTTTAAGTCCCCTTGGCCTTGTGAGGCTTGGTTGACTTAGCCTTGGTTTAACCCCTTTTAGTTAGCCTTTGACTTTGGACCATGTTGCATGCTTGGCTTGCCTTTGTTTAATTGATATGGCATCATTTCTAACATAATTTCAGAGCTTATGTTGCATGCCATTTGTCCATGATTGCATCCTCTTGAGTGTGTTTGGGAATTGCTCTTTAATACTTGAATGTTGGTCTATGTTTTCATGCATGTTTGTATGTCAATTAGTCCTCATTCCTTAACATCTTGGTCACTATTTTAGGTTAGTTTGAGGGCTGCCTAACTTAGTCTAAGACCACTCTTGCATGTTGTAGCATGCTTACCTTGTATGTTGTAATACATTTGGCCCCTTTGGTATGTTGTTACATCCTTAGGTGGTAGTACATTTAGCATGCATTCCTTGCTAAGTTGTCTAACATGTTGTATGCCTTGCATGTGTGCACATTGGCATTATACATTGCATGCTTGATAATAGCATCCATGCATTTCCATGTTGCATCCTTAGCTCACATGCTTAGGATTACATTGCATAAGCATGCATGCTAGACCTCTTGAAATGAGTATGATAGAGGTTGGGCCTCCTCGTGTGTTTATTTGGTTTGCATTCATTTGAAATTGAAAATGCATACTTGATTCTTTGGGCCATCATGCATGGGAATGCGTGATTGGTGGTCCGAGAATCGAGGCTCATGTCCCTTTGAGTCATAAACATGATATGGGGTGTGATTGGTGCATACATTGCTTGAAATGCATTGCCATGCCAAGTATTGTCCTCTTGTCATCAAAATCAATTTCTCGGAAGTTTTGTCCCGGCTACATTTAGTGCCGACCGCCATAATTTTGGCCTGTATCGAGTTGTGGCCGGTGACCATTCTACATGGCCGGTGGTGTTCCCTAGCATCCATAGAGCAAACTCTGAGACTTTGAAAGTCCTCAGAGAAGTAAAGCAGGGAAAACAGAGGCGTCTTGGGCATGTCGTTGATTTCGAGCAAAGTAGCGTATTGCATTGAGCCTTCATCCTGGATGCTTATTGCTTTATTAGATTAATTAATTTGCTTAATTAATTTAGTTGGCCTGTAATAGTTAATTAGCTAGAATAGTTGATTATTTATTCAGTCTGTATTATTCTTTCAATCCCTCCGAGCGAGGGCGAATTTGTAATAAGTGTGGGTGAATGCGTGTATGTCTTCCAACCCCTACTTCTTTCTCCCTTTTACTTACCTGCTTTGATGGTTAGTATTAGGGCATGTTTACTTTAGCATACCTCATATTATGCATGCGTGCATCATTCGTCAGTATTGCATGCACCGGGCTCGGCGCATCATGCTAATTGCATTATATTTCAAATTTAACTTTGAATACATGCTTCCTATGCACCTCACATGTCATCCTTAGATTAGCCGAGCCTATTCTAGTGACATTTTGTATGCGATGCATTAGGCACTTAACATGGACTTGGATCATGCATTGATTGCTGACACGTTCTTGTTTTAGGCACGGAGTACTTTGTAAGTATTTTATGCTTTAGCATCCTTACATGCGTGTGAGTGTTGCCATGATAGCATGATTACCATGAGGCTAGCTGCTTATGTGATATAACTGCTTGAATGCCTGTGGATGGAGGTTGAATTACCTAAATTGGAATAAATGCATTAAAACTGTGAGTTTTAAGCCCACTAGATAGTGGTAAGACCATCTTTTCTAAAAAAGCCCACTCGAGGGTGGCAAAATTTGCATTTTAGCCTACTTACGAGTAGCAACCATTTTCAAAACAAACATGAAATGTTTTGTTCCGATTTAGGCAATTTGGTCTATATTTGTTTGCTGTGGGTATAACATAGTAATTCTAGGCTAAAAACCGGAATAAGAACACATAAATGTTTTCAAAATTAGATATCACGGTTAGTAGAGGTCTTGAGCAGAGAGGGTGCTCATAGTCGACCTTCCCAATCGCCCAAGTTCCCGCGAGGCAACTTTGGTGATGGCGGACACGTGGCCTTTGGCACCGAGTCGGGTTTCCTAAATCCCCATAAAAAATAAAATATTTAGGCGACTACATCATAAAGCGATCCATGTTTGGCACTTTTTTTCTAAAAATCTGTTTTCTCAAAACGATTTGCCGGATTTGGACTCTTTGGTTTAGATTAAGAACCGACAACAAAAGGGAGTCCGAACTGTAGAGTGAAGCCCAAGGGCGCGTCTACACCCCCTGAACATCCTGACTCCTTTTCGAGCCCCTCACCTGCTTCTCCTCTATTTAGATGACAGTCTCAAGATGAGTTGCCGCCTCCATAATCTCTAATCATTGACTTGGCCACTTTGAACATAAATCTGGTCTTCAACCTCTTCTCGAACTCTAAACAACGGCACTCCTCAATCGTCACAAGTTCTGGTGCAAACCTCGACAAACTAGTAAATACGGCCTCAAACTTGGCCACCGATGTGCTCAACTACTTAAGCTGAGAAAACTGATCCCTCATGTAGCGACCCTAATTTTTCTTAGGTCATTATTTATTTATTATTATTTATTATTGCCTTATTTTATTTTTGACTTTATTAATTGCGTGGTTGCATTAGACTTTAATGTGTCGTTTAATTAATTTAATGTGTTATTTAATTATAGGTAATTAATCCAAATATTGATATATTTATATTGTTTATAAAAAAAAGGTGTTTATATATTAACAATATATATCATATTTATATTTGTATAGGTTGTACTTATATTGTATTTATATAATAAAATATAATGTTAATGTGTTATTTATTATACAATGTTATTAGGTTATTTAAACCTAGGTTGTTATTATCATAAAGGTGTGGGTGAAGAATCTTCAAGTTAGTAGTAACCACGGAAAGGGAGAGTGAGAGAGAGAGAGAGAGAGAGAGAGAGAGAGGGGTTAATCAACAAAGGAAAGAAAGCTGAGAGGGAGAAAAAGAGAAAAAAGAGGCAGCGGGGAAAAAGATGAGAGGGGAGAATAAAGGGTTAGGGTTTTGTTTTGGTGGCTCCATTAGTTCTTTAAATATTTCTTTGATCTTTAAAAAATATTGTGAGTACAAAACTCACTTCCCTTGATTTATGTTTAATTCGTTGTTTTTATTTATTTGATGTTAGTTTGATTTTGTATTTACATGAAGATGATAGATTGATTTTAATTATTTTGATTACTTGTATATGTCAGGTTTAGGGTTTTTATATGTATTTATTTTTATGGTTGTAATCACACTCATGGTTATATGAAATTAAAATAAACTTAGAACCCATAGATAAATTCCTTATACTTCACCATGACTTTATGGATTGTCGTTTTATTTGAGTGTTGGTGAGAAAGAGTGTATAAAAAAAAGAGTGAGGATTATGAAATTTATTTAAATGCCTTAGGCTTGGCATTGTTATGTTTATTCTCATGAGTAGATGAGAGATTGTGTATATATATATTGTTGCCTTGTTCTCAAGAGTAGACGAGTGTTTTAATTTATGCGTGTATGTATATACTAATTGTCCGGGAAGTGTGGGTCAAACTCGGGACGATATCCCTGTGCAAGTTTGGCTTTGGAGTGGTGTTAGTTATACGGGAGGCACCTGGGATATATGTGTAGGCCGGAAGTGGAGGCTGAAGTGGTGGAGTTAAGGTATAAATAATTAAATATGAGTTTATTGGTATAATGTAAATTGTATTGATTTATACATCTTGAAAAATAGTGAATGACCTTGATAAATTATGAAATTTAGGTACAGACATGTATACGTGATTCTAAATAACTTTTGTGTTTTAACTTTTTATTAAAAAGATCGATTAGAACTTATAATCGGATGATCTTGGTTATAGTAGTTTTAATTCATTTTAGCAATGAAGATTTTAGAGGCTGTTTTAACCCACGAAACGAGCCCACTTTTATTGGTTTCTCATAAACTACAGTAAAACATTTTTTGAACACTTTTTGTGTTTTGAACTTTTCCGAAAAAATTCATTTTACAGCAGTTTTTTTTCGTTTTCAGTTCTAGATTTTTCGATCGAATTTTGTTTAGGATTTTATATTAAGTTTTTCTTTCAACCTATTCAAGTTCTACTAAATTCATTCGCACGTCCTTTTAGGAAATTTGATTCTGTACAACTTTTGTTCTTTGAGTTTTGGTCAATTCGAATTATTTAAGCATAAAATGGTGTATTTTTATACTTCTTCACCGAGATACTTATGATTAAATTATACTAACTTTTTTTTTTTTGCAGAATGGTGGGCCTTACTAACTTTTTATGCAAGGCTAACCCACCATATTTTTATTTTATTTTGTTGATTTTATACTCAATTTATATTTAGTTGTGTACGGGCAAGAAACTAAACGCCACTATATCTTAAGAAACTACCCATTCGTCTCGGTGCGGATGGAACTACTTGTCTTGTCCCGTAACAAGAATTAAATGTATTTTTATTTGTGTCTAGTAGACACGTGGATGTCAAATCTTGTACTCATACCAGTATACTTGTATACTGACCTGTTTTGTCTTTTGGCATCTCGGGTGCGTTTTATTTGAGCGCAGGCAAGCTTCCTTTGCAGGATTAGTTGGGACTATGGTGGTGACAAGAAATAACTATGATCGTAGGACATGTCTTTTGGACTTCTTTTGATTTTCTTGAGTTAGGGTTGATAGTAGTTTATGTATTTATTATTTTATTATGACCTTAGTATTTTTGACAATTTGACATTGTGGGTTACTTTTCAACGTTACATTATTTAAGTTGCTTTGACTAGTTGTTGCTACTTTAATGTTGGAGATATTGGTTAGTTATGAAATTATAATAGATGGTTTGATTGGCGTTTTGTTAGTTTTTTTTTTATCCCTTGTAATCTTTTGAGCATAAAAATTTACTTAAACCTTTTGGAGATGAGAACATTTAGTTTTTTTTTTTTGTTTCACCCTACGATTTGGATGATGGGATATTGATTGAGCTTTAGTTCTAATTTAATATTTAATTGTCCAAATTTTGTGGCGTGATAGTTTGGTATCAGAGCTCTAGGTTACCCTAGACTTGTGAGAGTTTAGATGATCCTCGGATTGTGGAAACATGGGTCACTGGTTTAGTTTAGTGGTTGAATTTATTCTAAGTATTTACGAACGAATTTTTGTGTGTTTAACTTGAAGGTGATGGTTGTAAGGTATCTTTAATCTTTTTCAAGAACCCATTAGAGTACTTTTTGATACTAGTGCCTCTTATTCTTTCATATCTAAATAGTTTGTTGAAAGAGAACACCTTGTAACTACCTCCTTGTCTAGACCTATCCGTGTTGAGACCCCTTTAGGAGGGACAGTTACTCTTTGTGAGATGTGTAAAGATTTTGAAATTGACTTTGAGGGCAGAGTCTTGTATGTGGACCTAATTGTGTTAGGGCTTGAGGGGTTTACAATTATTTTGGGTATGGATTGGCTGCGAACATACTTTATAACTCTAGATTGTGTTAGAATGGCTGTAAATATAGATATTCCCGGTATGCCACGACTTACCCACACTTATAGCGATGGAGGAGAGTCGGTGATGATGAGTTTTCTATGCTTGGTAGGAATCCCTAAGCAAGATATTAGTGAGGTAGATGTTGTACGTGAGTTTGATGATGTATTTCAGGAGATACCTGGACCTCCACCTCAACGGGTAATAGAATTTTGCATTGATTTAGTGCCAGAAACTGCACCAATTTCTAAGACGGCATACAAAATGACGCCTAAAGAACTTGTAGAGATGAAGAAGCAGCTAAAAGAGATGCTTCAGAAAGGGTTCATACATTCAAGTAACTCCCTATGGGGAGCACCGACGATCTTTGTCTCCAAGAAAGATGGCACTCTCCGCATGTGCACAGATTATAGAGAGTTGAACAAGGTGACTATCACGAACAAGTATTCGCTCCCTAGAATTGATGACTTGTTTGGTCAGTTAAAGGAAGCAGCTGTGTTCTTTCAGTTTGATCTCAGAACAGGTTACCATCAGATGGGTGTGCCAGAGCAAAGTATATCGCTTACTGTTTTTCAGACCCAATATGGGTTGTACGAATTTCCTGTAATGTCTTTTGGTTTGACCAATGCTCCTGCCTATTTCATGGACTTGATGAACAGAATTTTTCAACCGTATCTAGATAAGTTTGTGATTATCTTCAAAGATGATATTTTGGTGTATTCTAAGAATGAAGAAAAACACAGAAAACAGTTGAAAGTCGTGTTGCAGACTTTGAGGGAGCAGCAGTTATACGCTAAGTTCAATAAGTGTCATTTTTAGCAGAAAGAAGTTTGATTTTTATGACATGTTGTATCCAATCAAGGGATAGCGGTAGATCTTGAGAAAGTTGTTGCGGTCAAAGAATGAAAGCAGCCCACAAACCCTACACAGGTTAGAAGTTTTTTCAGACTAGTCGGTTATTACAGGAGATTTATAAAGAAGTTTTCCACTATTGCAGCACCCATGACCAAGTTGACTCGCAAGAATGTGAAGTTTGTATAGACAGATGATTGTGAAAGAGCTTTTCAGGAGTTCAAGCAATGTTTGACTACAGCACCAATGTTAACTATACCAGTATAAGGGGAAAAGTTAGTAGTGTTTACTGATGCGAGTGGAACTGGTTTGGGATGTGTGTTGATGCATCATCAGAAGGTTGTATCTTATGCCTCATGACAGTTAAAACCTCATGAGAGACGATACCCTACTCATGACTAAGAGTTGGCAGCAGTTGTTTTTGAGTTGAAAGTGTGGCGACATTACTTGTTTGGGGAGTGCTTTGAGTTATATACAGATCACAAGAGCCTCAAATATCTATTTTCTCAAAAAGTGTTGAACATGAGGCAACAAAGGTGGGTTGAATTCATTAGTAGTTATGATTTTGAGATCCTTTACCACCCAAGGAAAGGAAATGTGGTTGCAGATTCACTTAGTCGACAACATGGGATTATAGCTTCTTTGATGATTGAGGAATGGAAGTCTTTGGAGTTAATTTTGATGCATGATGTTCAACCAATAGAGAGTGTTGAGAGGGCATACATTGGTAGTTTAATCGTGTAGCCGACGTTACTGGGTAAAGTTCGTCAAATGCAGTATTTAGATGGGTTCCTCGTTAGCAAGCTCAATGACCTTGTAGTGGATTTGATCGATGATTGGCTTACTGATTGGTCTGTGGACTCAGATAGGGGATTACGATTCAGGGGCAGGTTATGTTTACCTAACATTGTTGAATTGAGGAAAGATATTATGGATGAAGCTAGGTTCCGATATACCATTCACCCTGGTGGGATTAACATGTATCATGACCTGAAGAGGACATTTTGGTGGAAAGGTATGAAGAAGGACGTAGGAGAGTATGTTTCTCGATGTTATGTGTGCCAACAGGTTAAGGCAGAACACCAACAACCGTTTGAACTTTTGTAGTCTCTCTAGGTCCCTACTTGGAAGTGGAAGTACATCTCTATGGACTTTATGGATGGATTGCCGCGGTCTAAGCGAGGTGATGAATCTATTTGGGTGATAGTGGATCGACTTACCAAGTCTACTCATTTTATTCCTATCAGTGTTCACCAAACTACAGATAAACTGGCTAGGCTGTATATTCAGGAGGTGGTGCGACTTCACCGCGTGCCAATTTCTATAGTTTTAGATCGTGATCCGTTATTTATGGTAGAGATTTGGGAGAGCTTTTAGCATGCTTTGGGTTCTAGGTTAGACCTGAGCACGGCTTATCATCCTCAGACAGATGGGCAAACTAAGCGGGTAAATCAGATCTTGGAAGCTATGTTAAGAGCTTGTGTCCTCGATCTTGGTGGTAGTTGGGAAAAACACTTGCCATTGGTGGAGTTTGCTTATAATAATAGTTATCACTCCAGTATCGGGATAACACCTTTGAAGGCTTTGTATGGGAGGCCATGTCGATCACCTGCTTGTTGGATAGAGGTAAGAGATGCACCATTGTTAGGGACAGAGTTGGTGAGAGAGACCACAGAGAAAGTGAACATTATTCGGGAACGTATTAAGACTGCACAAAGTCGTCAGAAGAGTTACGTTGATAGAAAATGTAAGGGAGTTGAGTTGAATGTTGGAGATTTTATGTTTTTGAAGGTTTCGCCGATGAAGTGTTCATGCGGTTCGGAAAGAAGGGAAAATTGGCACCTAGATTTGTGGGACCATACGAGATCACTGAGAAGATTAGTAATGTGGCTTACAAATTAGCCCTACCACCTGCTTTAGCTATGATTCACAACGTGTTCGATGTATCTTTATTGCGGAAGTGTGTGCAAGATCCTTCCCAAGTAGTATTACCAGAAGTGTTAGAGATTAATGATGATCTCACGTATGTGATGCGACTGGTTACTATTTTAGATCGAGATGTAAAGCAGTTGCGGCGCAAGAAAGTGAACTTGGTAAAAGTGCAATGGAGCGAGGATGAGAACAATATTACCTGGGAGTTAAAAGAGAAAGTTTGGCGTATATACCTAGAGCTTTTTGCTTAGTATTCTCTCTTATCGAATCTCGGGACGAGATTCTTTTGAGGTGTGTATATTGTAGCGACCTTAATTTTTCTTAGGTCATTATTTATTTATTATTGTCTTATTTTATTTTTGACTTTATTAATTGCGTGGTTACATGAGAATTTAATGTGTTGTTTAATTAATTTAATATGTTATTTAATTATAGGTAATTAATCCAAATATTGATATATTTATATTGTTTATTAAAAAAAGGTGTTTATATATTGACAATATATATATCATATTTATATTTATATAGGTTGCATTTATATTGTATTTATATAATAAAATATAATGTTAATGTGTTATTTATTATACAATGTTATTAGGTTATTTAAACCTTGGTTGTTATTATCATAAAGGTGTGGGTGAAGAATCTTCAAGTTAGTAGCAGCCATAGAAAGGGAGAGAGAGAGAGAGAGGGGTTAATCAACAAAGAAAAGAAAGCCGACAGGGAGAGAAAGAGAAAAGAGAGGCAGCGGGGAGAAAAAGGAGAGGAGAGAAGGAAGAAAGGGTTAAGGTTTTGTTTTGGTGGCTTCATTAGTTCTTTAAATATTTTTTTGATCTTTAAAAAATATTGTGAGTACAAACCCACTTCTCTTGATTTATGTATAATTCGTTGTTTTTATTTATTTGATATTAGTTTGATTTTGCATTTACATGAGGATGATAGATTGATTTTAATTATTTTGATTAGTTATATATGTCAGGTTTAGGGTTTTTATATGTATTTATTTTTATAGTTGTAATCACACTCATGGTTATATGAAATTAAAATAAACTTAGAACCTATAGATAAATTTCTTATACTTCACCATGACTCTATGAATTGTTGTTTTATTTGAGTGTTGGTGAGAAAAAGTGTATAAAAAAAAAGTGAGGATTATGAGATTTATTTAAATGCCTTAGACTTGGCATTGTTATATTTGTTCTCATGAGTAGATGAGAGATTGTGTATATATATTGTTGTCTCGTTCTCAGGAATAGACGAGTGCTTTGATTTACGCATGTACGTATATACTAATTGTCCGGAGAGTGTGGGTCAAACTCGAGACAATATCCCTGTGCAAGTTTGGCTTCGGAGCGGTGTTAGGTATACAAGAGGCACATGGGATATATGTGTAGGCCGGAAGTGGAGACTGAAGTGGTAGAGTTAAGGTATAAATAATTAAATATGAGTTTATTAGTATAATGTGAATTGTATTGATTTGTACATCTTGAAAAATAGCAAACGACCTTGATAAATTATGAAATTTGGGTAGAGGCATGTATACGTGATTCTAGACAATTTTTGTGTTTTAACTTTTATTAAAAAGATCGATTAAAACTTATAATCGGATGATCTTGGTTATAGTTGTTTTGATTCATTTTACCAATGCAGATTTTAAAGGCTATTTTAACTCACGAAACGAGCTCACTTTTATTGGTTTCTCATAAACTACAGTAAAACATTTTTTGAACACTTTTTGTGTTTTGAACTTTTCCGAAAAAATTCATCTTATAGCAGTTTTTTTTCGTTTTCAGTTCCAGATTTTTCGATCGAATTTCGTTTAGGATTTTATATTAAGTTTTTCTTTCAACCTATTCAGGTTCTACTAAATTCGTTCGCATGCCCTTTTAGGAAATTTGATTCTGTACAACTTTTGTTCTTTGAGCTTTGGTCAATTCGAATTATTTAAGCATGAAATGGTGTATTTTTATACTTCTTCAGCAAGATACTTATGATTAAATTATACTAACTTTTTTTTTTCTTTAAATGGTGGGTCTTACTAACTTTTTATGCAAAGTTGACCTACCATATCTCGGGAAACTAAATGCCACCGTATCTCGGGAAACTACCCATTCGTCTCGGTGCGGATGGAACTACTTGTCTTGTCCCGTAACAGGAATTAAATGTATTTTTATTTGTGTCTGGTGGACACGTGGGTGTCAAATCTTGTACTCATACCAGAATACTTGTATACTGACCCGTTTTGTCTATTGGCATCCCGGGTGCATTCTATTTGAGCGCAACAGAGCTTCCTTTGCAGGATTAGTTGGGACTATGGTGGTGACAAGAAATAACTATGATCGTAGGATATGTCTATTGTACTTATTTTGGTTTTCTTGAGTTAAGGGTTGATATTAGTTTATGTATTTATTATTTTTTTATGACCTTAATATTTTTGGCAATTTGGCATTGTGGGTTGTTTTTCAACGTTATATTAGTCAAGTTGTTTTGACTAGTTGTTGCTACTTTAATGTTGGAGGTATTGGTTAGTTATGAAATTATGATAGATAGATGGTTTGGTTTGCATTTTGTTAGTTTTTTTTTTTATTTTTTATCCCTTGTAATATTTTGAGCATGGAAATTTACTTAAACCTTTTGGAGACGAGAATATTTAGTTTTTTTTGTTTCACCCTAGGATTTGGATGATGGAATATTGATTGGGGTTTAATTCTAATTTAATATTTAATTGTCTAAATTTTGGGGCGTGACACCTCAACTTCTTCTTAACAGTGGGAGGCAAAAACTTGTCTTGGAAGGCGTCGACGAAAGCCTCCTAAGTCACTCTAATTCGCCCATGCGCATACTTCCACCATTGACCTGCATCTCCCTTCAGCTAGAAGGATGCCAAGGTCACCCTCAAACCTCTGTCTTTGATGTCGAACATCTCAAACGTCTTTACCATCTACTCTAGCCACTCATCTGCCTTCAGTGGCACCTTGGGATCTCCCAAAAACTTATCCGGATTCGACTGAAAAAACTCTCATTTCAAGAATGACAGCCCTGCCTCAGCTACTTGGGCCTGGACTTGATTTTCAGCCCTGAGAATGTCCATGGATTCCCGCAATGCTCCATCCATTTCGCAGGCTAAGGTGCCCATGGCCTGCTGACCAGTCGGCTCAGCCACAACGGCTTGACCAATTCCCTCATCTTTCGCAGGAGTATCATTCGAAAAAGGCACCTCATGCCTTCTAGGCCTATCACACCTACCATCACCAAGTCCACGTCCTGACATCCTAATGAAGGTAACAAAAGAGATTAGCACATTTACAAATGTGCCAAAGCTAACTTACTCGCGTCCTAATGTGGTGAACAACAGTAATTCACTCCACGTAAGCACGTAGTCACATAAACACATACGAATTTCTTTCCTAGATAATGACTCTCCTATGGTATTGCCAGAGTTCCGATTAAAATAGCAGTGATCAAGTGCTCTTCTAACAGGACTTCCAGAAACCAGTAGACCCAATCAATATCTTAGGAATTAAATTTCATACCCATATAATCACATAAGCATGTTATCACATAGCATACCATACATACTAATGTCTCTATCAAGCGAGACAAAACCATTGTGATAATAACCACTTCCCACGTACCCAAAGTATTCAAACCTGGTACGCTCTGATACCAAGTTGTAACGCCCCAAAATAATTATAATGTACCCACCTCATAACAATTGAGAAGTGACAACATATAAGAATTAATAACCTTTCATAAATCAAAGTCTAATATACAAAAAGTGACATATGCGATATACATTCATAAACAGTACATCCTGAATCTACAACATGTGTTACAAGATTGAGAAAAGAAATAAAAGCTGAACAGATAATCATATGCCCTAAAAGTTTACACTTTTCCAAGTCAATGCTTGGGTACATCCAAAAGTGAGTCTTAAGCTCAATACATATAAAGTCTCAAGCTTGTACAAAATTAAATAACAAACAAAAACAACACTGAGCCTTCAGCTCTACAGTCCTCCCAAGCTAAGTACTTGGTAGAGGCATATCTTCAGCACCTGAAAATGGTTTTCTCAAAATATGGTAAGCCAAAGCCCAGTAGAAATAAGGGTTAATTACCTAAAAGTCTTATTTACAAATGTTATGGTAGCTTAGGTCCTATTTAAGATTTTTTGAACCAATAAGTTCTACTCAGTAGAACTGAGAATATTATCAGTCTTTTCCAATTTTTAAAACTAAGAATATTACCAATTTTGCATGGTAATGTTTCAGATAATTATTTCACTAATTGATGGGGGGAAAAAATAGAGCATGAAATTAAATGTTTTTGCTCTTCTATTTATTGGTTTGATTTAACTATCCAATAAAATCGAGAACATTAACAGTTTTTTTCAATTTTAAAACTGAGAACATTATCAGTTCTTTTGTTTTCTTTTTTTTTTTTTTTTTCAGTTTTGCACATCAATGTTCCATCATCATGCTCATTTATAGTCATAAAAGTTTTAATTTTGCACAAAAAAATAATTAAGTTTTTTCAATTTTTTAGGTATATGAAAGGCACATGGGATATATGTGTAGATTAGAAGTGAAGGCCAAAGTGGTGGAGTTCAAATACAAAGAATTAAATATGAATTTATTGATATAGTTTGAATTGCTTTGATTCGTACATCTCGAAAAATAGTAAACGACCTTGATAAATTACGAAGTTTGGGCAGAGACATGTATATGTAATTCTAGACAACTTTTATATTTTAACTTTGTACTAAAAAGATCGATTAGAACTTATAATAGGATGATCTTGGTTACAAGAGTTTTTATTCATTTTAACAATGCAGATTGTAGATGCTGCTTTAACCCACAAAATGAGCTCATTTTTATTGATTTCGTGTAAAATGAAGTAAAATATTATTCTGAACACTTTTCATGTTTTGAACTTTTCCAAAAAAAATTATCTTAGGACAGTTGCGTTTCGTTTTCAGCTTTAGATTTTTTAGTTGAATTCCGTCTAGGTTCTTCTATCAAGCTTTTCTCTCAACCTGTTCCATTTCTACTACATTTGTTCATGATGCCTTTAAGTAAATTTGATTCTGTACAACTTTTGTTCTTTGAATTTTGGTCAATTCGAATTATTTAAGCATGAAACTGTGCATTTTTATACTTCTTCAGCAAGTTACTTATGATTAAATTATAAGTCTATTTTTTTCAAAATGGTAGGTCTTACTAGCTTTTTATGCAGGGCTAACCCACCATATTTTTATTTTGTTTATTTTATACTCAATTTATATTTAGTTGTGTACGGGCAAGAAACTAAATGCCACCGTATCTCGGGAAACTACCCCTTCGTCTCAATGCGAGTGAAACTACTTGTCTTGTCTCGTAACAAGAATTAATTGTACTTTTGTTTGAGTTTGGTGGACATGTGGGTCTCAAATCTTATACTCATACCAGTATACTTGTATACTAACCCGTTTTATCTCTTGGCATTTCAGGTGTGTTCTATTTGAGCGCAGCCGAGCTTCCTTTGTAGGATTAGTTGGGGCTACGGTGGTGACAAAAAATAACTATAGTTGTCGGACATGTCCCTTGGACTTCTTTTGTTTTCTTGAGCTTAGGGTTGATATTAGTTTATGTATATATATATATATATATATATTTTATGACCTTAGTATTTTGATAATTTGGCATTATCGGTTATTGTCCAACTTTACATTATTTAAGATTGTTTTGACAAGTTGTTGCTACTTTAATGTTGAAGGTATTAGATAGTTATGGATTTATTATGGATAGTTTGGTTGGTATTTGTTAAGTTTTTTTTTATCCCTTGTATTTTTTTTTTTTTTAGCATCGAAATTTATTTAAACCTTATGGAGATGAGAACATTTAGATTTTGTTTCACCCTTAGAATTTGGATGATGGAATATTGATTGAAGTTTAATCCTAATTTAATATTTAATTATCCAAATTTTGGGGCGTGACAAGGGTGGAGAAATGGGTAAATCTTAGTGTATTTGTAGAGAGAGAGAGCAAGTTCTAGAGAGCGGAGCTCTAGATTTAGGGTTCTGAAGTGTTTTAGAGAGAGAGAGAGATGAAAAAGTGATAAAAAAAAGGTGACAATTACGAACTGATATATGCACAATTCGCTCAAGCGCAAGAAGTGACGCTCGAATGTCCAAACACAAAAATGATTTCCGCTCGAGCGCAAGAAGTGACGCTCGAGCGCCAAGACACAATGAAAAAGGACGTTATTGCTTGAGCACAGGAAGTGACGCTCGAGCGTAGAATACACACTTCTAGTAGTTTTACAAACAGAAGACTGTAGCTTGCTTTTCGTGCTCCTCAGAGGGGTTTAGTCTCCTCAGATACAATAGCACTATAGTTCCCGTGGTTTTGAATCTAATTTCACAAGTACAATGTGAAATAGATAAATACAAATGAGTCCAAATTCGACAAACCTTTTAAAAAATCAATTTTGAATAAAAAATGCCAAAAATGGATTGCATTGTCAGATTCAGAGTCGCCACCAAATATTTTTGGAAAACTTAGGAAACCTATGACTCGTGTCAAAGGCCACGTGTCCGTTATCACCAAAGTGTCTCAACTCGAGAACTTAGGTATGAGAGGGGAAGGTCATGAATGGAGCACCCCACTCATCCGATCAAAGATCCGCCTCTACTAATCATGATGTGATTTTTATGTGCATTATATACACTTGTTCTAATTATTATGCTATCTTTACTATGTAATGCACACAAGTATAGACTAATTCGCCTAATTTGAAAAGTTTTGATTTCATGTTTGTTTTCAAAATTGTTTAAATATGTGCCACTTGAAAAAGTGATCTCATATGTACATTAATCAAATTATCCCAACTTAAGCAAAAAAGCCTTCATCCACAGGCATTCAAACATGTATATCAACTAAGCACTTAGCCTTATGGTAATCATGGCTGACATGGCAACAATCGCGCATGCAATATGCTAAAGTGAAAAAATGCCTACCCCAAATAGCCGAGGCGAGCCAAAAGAAAGAAAATAGTTAGAAACAATGCATGATCCTAACAATGCAAAATGACTAATGCAACACATAAAACATGCAATTAATAGGCTCGGCTACTAGTATGGCATGTGAGTCAATTCAAGACATACGATAAAACACGTATTCGAGTAAGGAATTTGAAATTGACACTGATTAGTATGATGAGCCAAACCCTTATGCATGCAAAAGTGGATATAAGTCATGGCAATGACATGAAAATATAAAACATGATGCTACCATTATAAGCACGTAAATAAAAAGGAGAAAGAAATGGGGGTTAGAAGGCATACACAATATTACAAATTTACCCTCATACAGGAGGGTTCAAATGAATGACCTAATTTAGCTAATTATTACAACATCAAATAAATTAGCTACACTAACTAATTATTACAAATTGAATGAATCTAATTGTAGACATCCCATTTTTTACGACTCTTACGACTTGGACACCATCACATGCACGCTCGATGATGAACATATATGCTCATCAAGTGCTTGAAGTCCTCAACGAAAAGTCGTAGGTTTGAGTCTTTCAAACCCTACACATCTATTGCCCTGTTTTTGGACCAAATCTTGTGTTTTTCAAGCCTGCAGCTTTTGGTGGCTTGCCGGCCACCTTATTGGGCTGCCGGCTATCATTTTTTGGCAATGACCGGCCGACCACCAGTTTCTTTTGCAAATATTTTATGCCAATTGTGCCAGCTATTTGTATAGATGCATGCATCTGCACCCACGTGTAGGGCTGGATAACCTTGTAGAGAAATCATGTTTTCTATATATAAGAGCCCCCTCTCTTATGTTTTAAGGTTACAAAATTTCGAGATCAAAAATTTTCCTCTCTCTTTACAATTCTTTCTCTCTCTCTACCAAATCTCTACACTTTTGCCTACAATTCCTTATTCTTTACCTATACACCCTTAACCAAATCTTTTCATCTTTGAGCTGAGATATCTTTGAGCTTGGTTTGAGCTTTAGAGAGTTTTGTTTGCTTGGTCTTGTTGCTTGAATTGCTTCTTCTCTTCAAGAGGTATAAAACTTTGTCCTTTTACTTGCTTTTTCTACTGTTGTACTTGTTGTTTCCCAATTGATTTTGGGCTGTAAAACTTATGTATTTTTGGGTGGAAACTTGGGTCCTAAAGCCATTAAAGGTTGAGGGGTGGTTTACCCTTCTTTATACCTTGTTTTGGAGGCCTTAGCCCTTGTGTTTCACACCCTTTTACTATCTTTTTCCAAGCTTTTAAACACTGATTTTCAAAGCTATTTCAGTGGCCAAAATCATGTTTTGAAGTCCAAATTTGGAAGAGGTAGCCTCCCCTCCTTGTGTCTTGCTTAATAGCCTAGTTTTTGCCATGTTTTAGCATATTAATCTAGACTTTTTTAGCCCAATTCCAGTATGTTTTAGGGCATATTTTAGACTGTTTTGGGTTGTTAGTTGCATTTGACCTTTGTTTTGCATGCTTGTAATGTAATAGTCCTCATGAGTTTGGTGTTCTAGGCCTTAAACACCTTCTCCTTTGAGTTGATAGCATTTATTTATGCTTTTCTCACTCATTTTTAGCACTAAAAATCTCTGCAACCTCCCTCATTTCTTGGCTTTTGTTTTGCTTTGAAAGTGGTTCAAACTACTTGTTTGTTGAAAGCATGAAATTGAGGTGTCATGCTTAATGGTTTAATCCCTTAAGGGGTTCATTACTAATGGTATGATATCTCTTTCATACCTAGAATAACTTTTGGTTTGAGCCTTTTTTCTATTAGAGGACTTAACCTCACCCTTTGGACTCAATTGATTAAAGGATGTAAAGGTAACTAAAATGGAGTAACTAAAACTTGGAATTAAAAGTGAGCAAGATAATAATTTGGTTGTGTTCAATCGGACGTTAATTAAATACACCGAAACTTGAACCATTTCATACTCATTAGTGATGAAATGATTCAAGGTTCCAAGGTCACCACTTCCCTTGATCATTCATCAAAGGGAGGAGGTTTGTGTCTTGTTTTGCATTTATTGAATTTGCATACTTGGTTTCATAAACCATCATGCAATGAAATTGTATCCATTGATGGTTTGTGAACCGAACTTGCTACTCCTTTGATTTGCTCGTGAAAAGGAAGGGTAAGTTGTGCAAACAAACCCTTGAAATACCCTGTATATGCTCTGTTTGTCCTCTGTTACAACAACGAGAATTGGGCAGTAGTGGTCAGCATGCCACTTTCCATGGCCGGCAGGTAGCTGGCACACCACCTTTGATGGCCGGTCGGCCATCACTGGTAATCGGTAATACTCATATCTGGTTGGCCAGCCACTGATGCAAAATTCAGTAGTGTGTCCCTTTGGCAAAGCAGAGTTATTTTGGAAGTGGGCGATAGTATGTGTGTTCTATTATACAATAGAGGCTCTCTAGAAGCAAAACGGTGGTCTTTTCAGGTGGAAACCGAGCATGCGCATGAACATCCTTCGTTTCTCGAGGCATAGTAGTTAGTTGTTTAGTTTAATTACTTATTTTAATTGCACTTGTGTTGTAATTATTTAATTAGTTAGTTAACTAGTTAATTAATTAATTTCTTGTAATAATTAGTTAAGTAGCTTAACTAGTTTATTCATTTCGGTTTGTAATAATTAGCTTAATTAGCTTTAGCTTTAATTTGTTAGCTAGTTAGCCTATTTATTCATTCAGACCCTCCTTCGTGAGAGCGCAATGTAATAATGTGTATGTCTTCCAACCCCACGTCTTTCTCCCTTTTATTTAACTACTTACGATGGTTAGTTTAAGGACATCATGTTTCAATTAGCATTCTCCATGTTTGCATCCATTTGTATTGTATGCACCGAGGCTTGACGCATTATTCTAACTGCATTGTTAGTTCAATACTTCTTTGAATACGTGCTTAGACCGCATGCTATTTAATTGATTCATATGCCATGTTAAGTAGCCGAGCCTATTTAGATTAGACATCGCATGTGTTGCATGAGTCATATTGCATAAGTTAGGATCATGCATTTTTCTAACTCATTTATCTTTTGGCTTGGAGTACTAGGTAAGCTTTTATTAGCTTTAGCATAATTGCATGAGTGTGCTTGTTGCCATGTCTTGCATGCTTGCCATGAGACTAAATGCTTAATTGATAAACTGCTTGTATGTCTATGGATGAAGGCTTATTGCTTGAATTGAAATAATTTGAGTAATGTTCATATATGATCACTTTTTACATATTTTGAAATAATTTTCAAAACAAACATGAATCAAATGTTTCAATTTTTGCGATTTAGTCTATACTTGTGTACGGGCATCACATAATAATGCTAGCCTAATGAACCGGAACAAGAGCATATAATGTTGATAAGACTCATATCATGATTAGTAGAGGCCGATTTTTTATTGGGCGAGCGGAGCTGCTCAATTCATGACCTTCCCTTTTCGTACCTAAGTTCCTGAGCCGAGATAATCTTGGTGATGACGGACACGTGGCTTTTGGCACCAGTCATGGGTTTCTTAAATTTTTCCAAAAATAAAATATTTAGGTGGCGGCTCTATATCTGACAAAACAGTCCAATTTTGGCATTTTTGACTCAAAATCAATTTTTCAAACGATTTGTCAGATTTGGACTCTTTAGTATTTATCAATTTCACATTGCACTTGTGATATTAGATTCAGAACCGCCGGAGTCCGAACTGTAGGGCTATTCGCCTTCTGAAAGGGGGTGCGAAAAAGCCGAGCCACACTAATTAATTAATTACAACTCGAAATTAATTAACTAAGTAACTAGCTATTACAAATTCAAAGGAATTTAACTAATTAATAAATTAGCTATTACAAGTTTCAAATAAATCTACTAATTAGCATTAACTTCAAGAGCCATGGGAAGTAGAGACTCGTGTATGCATGAACGGGAATATCTACCTGAAAATACATTTGTTTTGCTGCTAGAACTGTTCTGTTTTACAGTTAGAAAAATAATTTGTTTTCACCCCAATCTCTGCTCTGTTTTGCCATGAAAATGGTACTGTCTACATAAAATAAAGTGGTCGGTCAGATGGACACGTGGCCGGCCGACCATTGTTTTAAGGGGTCTGCCCTGCTACAACAAAAAGGAAACAGAGCACAAATAGAGTGGTTCTGGGGGGATGTTTGTCCTCTCTACCTCTCTGTATCATGAAACAGATCAAGGGAGGGGTAAACTTGATTCGCAAACCATCAATTGACGCAAATTCGTTGCGTGATGATCTATGAATCGATGGGACAAAGTCTCAATAAATGGAAATAAAAGACCAACGAAACCTCCTCCCTATCATGGAGTTACCTCTCTAGGGAAGTGGTAGACATTGCTTCTCGAATCATTAACATCACTAATGACTCAAGACGCAATAGGTTCAATTAACGTTCGATTGAACCCAAACCAATTTTATTACTCTTGTTACTATTTTAGTCTAATTTTATTAGCCCTTTTTATTACATTTCCATTCTTTAATCATTTTAGTCCAAAGAGTAAGAGTTATGTCCATTAATGAAGAGAAGTGTCAAACAAGGAGTTGTTCTTGGCATGAGAGAGATATAATGTCTTGGTAATAAACCTCCGAAGAGATTAAACCATTAAGCATGGAAGGTCTCTTTGGCATGCCTTAAACAACAATTCGTTCGAGACAACTCTTAAAAAAAATAAAATAAAATAAAATAAAGAAATGAGGGAGTTGTAGAGATGAGTATTACACGTGAGAGTATATGTATGAAAACTATGAAAATAAAAGCTATCAACTTAAATAGGTTGGTGTCTAAAGCTTAAATGACCAAACTTATGAGGACTGCAACATTACAAACATACTATGCAAAGCATAAATGGAATAAACACATTAAAACAGTCCTAAAATGAGTAAAAATAGTGCTAGAATTGAGTTGAAAAGGCGAAAAAAAAAGTAAGCAAAATGGGAGAGAATTGAAACTAGTAAGCAAGCCTAAGGAGGGGTGGGTAACCCCTCCACTTTTTGGACCTCAAAATCACATATTTTAGCCTTTTAAAACTCTGAAAATCAAGGGCCAAAAGTTTAGAAAGAAGTGGGAAACACAAGGACAAAAGCTTAGAGAACAAGGTTTAACCCCTCCACCTTTGGTAGCTTTAAGTCACAAGTTTCAGCCCATAAAGACAGTCCAAAAACAATATAAAAATAGCAAGGAAAGAGAGGGAGAAAATAGTGTAAAAAAGGTAGAAGTTATACCTCTTGAAGAGAGGTTACTCTTTGATTCATAAACCAACAAGTGATTACCCTCAAGAGCTGAAATTTTAGCTCAAAAACCTCAGCAAGAAGCCTCAAATGTTTGGTTTAGAAAGTATATGTAGGGTGTATGTAGGTTGCAAGATAGAGAGAGAGTGATTGTCAAGTTTTGGAGCTTTGGGAATTTTTTCTAACCTAAAAATATAATGTATGGTCAAGTATAATAGAAAAACAGGTTGTTATCTTGGAAATATCTATATTGAGCCAATTGGTGCAGTGCATGCACATGGGAGGAAAGCTGGCAACAAATATATGTTTTGCCAGGAAACTTGGCCGACCGGCCAGGTAGGGGACGATTGGCCACCAATTTTTGGCCAGCCGACCACCTGTTGGCTAGCAAGTCTCTGGTGGTCGGGCTAGAAAAAAAAAAAAGGTTTTGGTCCAAAGGAGGTGCAAGGTTCTAGAGTTGGAAAATCGAAGCCCTTTTGCTGAGAAATTTGAACAATTGTACAGCGTAGTATTTCATCATCAAGTATTTAACCTGAGGTGCCTAAGTCTTAAGGGCGGTCAAAAATGAGGTGTCTACAAAGACCATTGCTTGAGCGCAAGAATGGCCGTTTGAGCGCATGACTGCTTGAGCATAGAATACACTCTCCCAGTAGTTTTGCAAACCTACAAAAGTACGAAGAGTTCACAAAGGCCACTCGAGCGCAAAAAGTGACTCTCAAGCGTAAAAGCAAAATTTTGGGCAATAAGGTTTTTGAAAAACAATGTACCAACCTGTTCCAAACACAACCAACACAACTCGATAGCCAAACTCAAGGAGGGAAAAAAAAGGGATAAGACAAGAACAACCATACAAAACCAAGAAATCCGAATCTAGAATATCAAATGGGTCGGGTCTAAATCAGAATCGCTATACAACAACAATTTGAAAAATTCGTCACAGAAAAATATCACTAATTGTAAGTTTTAGCGACAATTTATAAAAATTATAACAAAAAAAAGTCACTAATTACAGCAACTTATGTAAAAAATGGTCACCAAAAATTATTTTTAGCGACGATTTTATTAGAACTTATTTTCAATAGGACTTGATGGGAATTAAGTCAAACTATTAAGACCTATTAGTAGTTTATCCTATTTTTAATTCTAGAATACTTATCAAAATAAATTTTCACTTGTCTACAATAAATATACTGAAATATCATATTGGAGGGTGCTGTTTGGGCCCATAGGGCCAACCACGGGCTTCATTTCGATGATCCAAACCGTTTATTTTGTTGGGTATTTCGTGTATTTCATTCAAAAAAAAAAAGAAAAAAAGATTGATCCAATAACTGTAACTTGTTTAATTTATTACGTTTATCACTAAAAAATGTATGATTTATTTTTAAAAATATAATTATCGTCCATTTTTTTTTCCCGTGAAAACCGTGATAAATTAAACAAGTTACAGTTATCGGATCAATCTAATTTTGTGTGTGGATGAAATACAAGTGTCTTACAACATGAACTATTCGGATTATCGAAATGGAGCCCAAACAATGCCTTCCAATGGGGGGGCTCTGCCTTACACTTTCTACTCCTAAACTATCACCAAATTGTCTACTTTTAGTCCCTTAACTATCGATTGAGTCTACTCAGTTCCTAAAGTATATATAAATCAAAGTCTATTTAATCTTTAAACTATCGATTGAATCTATTAAATTCTTTAAGTATTTAATTAAAATATATTTAGTCACTGAAGGATTATAAAAATAAAATATATGCTCATAAGAATTATAAATTAGTAAAAGACTCCATCTGATTAAAATTTTATTATACAAAAATCTTAAATTTTTATTCCATCTTTAAAAGTGGGTGTCAGTTCTTACGGTGAATTTCCTTTATAAGGGTAAGGTAAGCATCTATAGTATTTTCTTGTTTATCTTCTACAATGGCTTCATGCTTGCCTTTATCTAGTATTATATGTCAGATTTCGTTTATAATTTTTAATTGATTTTTTAAAATTTTCGTTAAGTTTTTTTATAACTTAATTAATATATTATTTTGTTCTATTATTATTTATAGTGAAGTGTTATTATTTAAATTATTTAATTTACATTTTTCAGTATATTTAATAATCATATAATTTTATTGTCAAAACTAAGAAATCAAACTCTAATACTAATTTATACAAACAACGAAATAAAACACTTTATAAAAACAAAATAAAATTTTAAAATTTTTCTGCAGTAAAATTGTAATTAGATAGGCTTTTTTATAATTTATAATATTTATGGGTTTATATTTTATTTTTGTAATCCTTTCGGGAACTACATAGGTTTGAATTAAATATTTTAGGAACATAATAGATTCAATCAGTAATCTAGGGACTAAATAGACTTTGATTTATATACTTTAGGGGCGGAATAGACTCAATTGATAATTCAGAGACTAAAGTAGATAATTTGACAATATAATAAGGGAGCAGCTTGCCTCCAGTTCTTAATCAGACTGGACGGTGTTGTTCGGCCAGTGGGGGCCCACAACGGGTCCCGTTTTGATAATCTGAACCGTTCAATGTGTAGAACTCGTCAAGTACTATATATTTGTTAAAAATCACGTTGATTGGATATCGATAACTATGTGATCAAATTAGTTTTGTATAAAAAAAATGGATGGTGAACAAATTAACGGTTGACAAAAAACTGATATGATGAGATAGTTATTGATATCCGATCAACGTGATTTTTTACAGCCATATAGTATTCGACGAGTTCTACACATTGAACTATTCTAATTATCAAAACGAGACCCGTGGTAGGCTCTCACGGGCCGAACAGTGTCGTCCAATCTGATTATGGACTGGATGTAAGTTGCTCCCATATTAATATTACAAAGTAACTGAAACTAATTAAATTACAAAACAATACTTAGGTACACTAATATACTATTTCTTCAATAAAATTAAAGATAACGAGATTGTGATTTTCAATCAATTAAATAAAGAGAAGAGACAAAATGAATCTTCTTCAAAAACAAAATATATATATATATATATATGTATAACCAATTAGGTCTAACCTAATTGGCCACCATGCCTTCTTTGGGACTTAATCCCAAGGAGGTTATGGGTTCAATTCCCTTCTTAGAAGGTTGAATTAAGAGTGTGTAAGCACTTAGGTGCTTTGCCAAGAGTGATTAAGGGTGTGCAAACACTTAGGTACTTTGTTAAGGGTGAGAAGATTTTCTCCCATAAGTGCTAAACTAACAACTAACATTTGTCAATCAAAAAATATATATATATATATCTTTGTAAGGAATTAAGAATTCCATACTTTTAAAAGAAGTCTTTTTTCTTTCTTTTTTTATTTTTTATTTTTATAAACTCTATTTATATATAAAATTTATGCAAAAAAATAACAAAAATGTTGTTCTAAATAATTAAAAAAAAATCTTCATGAATATTTTATTTTAAAGTGAAAGGTCTAAATCATTTTATACAGAAATAATTTATGAATTTTTTTATATCATTATTACAAAAAATGACATCATGATATTTATTATTATGTCAATAAGGTTACAATTACCATAGTTTTACATGATATCTAACATGTGACACACACAAAAGTTATTGTAATGGTATCTATATAAGATTCATTCATATTCAACCATTAATAGTTATGTGTGCTAAATAAAAAATGGTATCTATATAAGATTCATTCATATTCAACCATTAATAGTTATGTGTGCTAAATAAAAAATGGTATAAAAATATGATAAACATAGAATTAAATAATTTTTTTTATTAATAAATCTTTTTCTTTTTTTTTAAACAATTTTTATAGTGTCAATTTATAAAAACCTCTCAGAAATTTTATATAATACTGCATAAGTATAAAATGAAACCACTGCTTCAGCTCCGCCGCCTATGATCCTAAAACCGCGTAAATTTTTTTTTTTTTTTTTTTTGGGATGGTTAAAGCCGTATGAAATTAACACATGCACCGACTGTATTTACCAACCTTTGTCTTCTATATAACCCATTTCACTTCAAAAAATTTACTCTTTTGGTTGGGAAATTTTAGGAGGATTTGGAAAAGGAAAGGAAAAAGGTGTGTGAAATTAGGTGAAATATAGACATACTTTATTCACATTTCACCTACCTTTTTCATTTTCCTTTCCAAATCCATCCTCAAATCCCCCAACCAAACACAGCATTAGAGAATAGGGTTTTCAATATATTTTCTGTATAAATAAATTCTTCAAAATTCTCAGTGTTTCATTTCGAATATCAAGATGATGATCCTTTCGCAAAAGCAGCATCAGCCAGTTTTGACAACTACTTCTGAAAGCTTTGTTCACAGAAGGTAACTTTTCAACAAAAAAAATAAATATATGACTTGTGTTTTTTTGTTTTATGTGGGTGTTTACGTGTGGCTTGGCTTCTCTCTCATCCCAAATCGAAATGGAGAGATATTGTTTGGGTCTATTGGGCCCACTTTTAGAATCCGTTAGGGTTCATTGTGAGTATGTTATTTTTGCAAAAAATTAAGTCGATCGAATAACAAAAATTACTTGTTTAAATCAGTTTTGTATGAAAAAAAAATAAATGGTGAGAAAATAAACAGTTCGTATAAAATTTATCTAAACACAGAGTTTCAATTATTCAATTGATCGATTTGATTTTTTATAGGAATGATATACTTAACGAATATTAAAATGTAAATAATTTAAATCATTAAAGCAGGATTCAAAAATAGGCCCAATGGCCGGACGACAGTCCAGTCCGATGGTGGACTCTAGACAGTGGGTTCTTTCTATCCTTTGTATGTTCTGTTATAGAAACGTTTGCTTCTCTGTTTTCTTCATCATTATTTTTGTATGATAATCTATTCTGGAATGGAACCATTTCAAGAAATATGATTAAATGTATATATATGTCACATGAATGGATGTTCCTCTTTGAAACATATCTATACGATACTATAGATATAACAACTAGCATAAAACCTGTGTTGTGCACAAGAGAGTTAAAATTTTATTTACAAATTAAAAATAATAAAACCTTTTAAAATATATTTATATATATTGGACAATCTTGATTTATATTTCTCTTTATTTTTTTTATTAAAAATATTTAAATTTGAAAAAGAAAAAGAGATGTGATTTTAGTTGTGTGAATTTAAGAAAAAGTTAGGGATCCCAAATGTTTTACTAATATTTTTATCAAATATCTCACATGAGTGTGAAACTCATACTATATGGGTCCCATGTAGGTCCCACACCTATGTGAAACATTTGGTAAAAATGTTGATAAAACATTTGGGATCCTAGCATTACTCGTGAATCCAATATGGTGGAGTTAGTAGATTTTGATTATGATAGAGATTTAATGTGGTAATTTTTAGTAGTAAAATATATATCAAAATTAGGCTTCATCTTGTTGGGTGTTTTAAATTTTGAACCTTTATGCAATAAGAAATTTTTTTTTTAGTGAACATTGGGCGACATGGTAAATAGTCTATTGATTATGAATTTTTTTTTTTAATATTTATTACATCTTTTATAATCAAATAGTTATGATATAGATATAGTCAAATATCTGACCCAATTGATCATAACCACATATGCCAATTAATTTATCTGATACTTAAGTGTTTTCAACACATGCCAATTAATTATAAAAATTTAAGAATAAACATTTGAAAACTTTTGCCATAATAACTGCATTTCTTATATACATGGTATAGATACCACGAAATCTAAAAAACGTTTAGTTTAGGGTTTCTAATATTTCTTTGTCATATAAATTCCTGATGTGCTTCATTTTGTGTTCCTATTCATTTTTTGTGGGTGTTTATGTATAGGACTGGGATCTCTTCCAATCCATGATCTAGATTGAAGAGTGTTCACGGATTCTATTTCAATTATTTATTTTATCAGATCCTTTATGTATGTTATCCACACACAAAAATTAAGTCGATTCAATATTCCTACCTTATTCGATTTATTGCATTTGTTACTAAAAAAATGAATTGTCTTATTTTAAAAACACACTTGTCGTCTATTTTTTTAGAGACAAATATGATAAATTGAATAAGTTATAATTATTGGATTAACTTAATTTTATTTTATTTATTTATTTATTTTTGTAAATGATGTATGTAAAGGATCAGATAAAATGAACAATTCAAATTATCGAAACAAGACCGTGGTGAGCCCTATGGGCCCAAACAAGAACCATTCGTCTATTATTAGACTGGGAGAAGTCAAATCTTTATGTATATATGTTCTCTTATTATTGTCTTCCTTTTTGTTTTTTGTGGGTGTTTATGTAGATATCACTGCAAGAAGTTGAGATTTTAGAGACAAAATCACCTTTTAGGTATAAAATATTTTTGTTGTCAGAAATGTTATTACTGTATTTTTAGTGATGAAATTGAATATTTAGTGATGTTACAATCCTTTTCGAACTTAAATTTTTTGTCTTAAAAAATAAACCTCTTTGGGATCAAATTATTTTGTCCCTTCATTTATTAACAACATTTTTAAAATTTTGTCACTAAATTTTTGTTTTTGAACTTTTTAGAAGAATTTTTAGCAACGATAAAAATTGATTCTCATTTTGCAACAAAATTTTCAATTTTAGGAATAAAAAATTTTGGTCCTTAAAACTTTTATTTGTTGTAGTATTATGTTGTCTTATGAAAAAAGCATTTTTAAAGGGTTGATGAACATCTTTCATTATTATATTTGAAAATCATAATTATTTCTTTTGTATGTTCGATTTATACAGAAAATTTTGGCTTCTCTATATAATTCGGATTTGGATACATTCTTGATTTCATTTTACAAGATTGTAAAAACATTAGAAAAATTAAAAATCAATGAGTTTGTCACAAATCTTCAATAGATAAGAAGATGTCTTGGTCCAGGAAGGTGAATTGGACTGGTGGCTTGAGTCTGATGCAGGTTGGGCTGCTGAGGATGGGGTGTTGCTTTCTTGATTGCTTGTTTGAGTTGGAATTTCTTCAACTCTGTTTGCCATGTTTTCTTGTCCTCCGTTTTTCTGCTTTGGGGTGCACATGATTAACCAACCTAGTTGGGATGCATATCTTTGGCAATGATGCAGGTCTGCCAAAGCTCTTCTTTTGCATTCTTTGTATCTCTTTTTGTTTTAATGAAATTTCTTTCTTTGCTGATCACAAAAATATGTAGATAACAATTTGACTAGTCTAAAAACTTTCTTGAACCATTCTGGAATTTAAATTAAAGATTTGTAGTACGCATTAATTTTTGAAGCCTGAAAATTTAACTGACGATATTACCAAAAAAAGAAAATTTAACTGACAATTGTATTTTATTTCATTGTCATTTGGGGCAGTGTTTTCTGTAGTGAAAGAAGGCTAAAAATTGACGCAGGATCACTATACCTGTCCAAGGATGACGAGTTGAAGCCACGAGGGGATGATGCTCACTTCATCTATGCCGAGAAGCCAACAATTGGCTTGGCAGATGGTGTTGGTGGTTGGACTTGAAGGGGTGTGGACGCAGGCGAATATGCTCGGCAGCTCATGACTGACTCTCTTATTGCACTTCACAACCAACCTAAGGGAGCTGTGAACCCCAAAATGGTTTTGTTTGAAGCTTATTCAAACACTAAGGCTCAAGGATCATCCACAGCTTGCATTATTACTCTCGATGGACATGTATGTAACTCATCTTTTACTTTTACTTTTACTTTGGCTTAATTGTAATTAGAAGCTTAAATTTGCGCTTTTATTAATTTTATTTTTATTTTGTTTTTGAATTCTTCTAGTCTCAATTTTCACATATACTAGAACTTGAAGTGTCATTTTTAAGGCCACTGCCACTATTGCTTTCATTTCTATACATGCATTGCGTTTGTGCATAACTTTTTAGTATATATATAATTTATTATATTGCTTGTTTGTGCAGATCCTGCGTGCAATTAATATTGGAGACAGTGGATTTATGCTCATTCGACATGGTAAAGTCATATATCATTCACCGGTTCAACAACGGAGTTTCAACTGTCCATATCAATTGGGAAATACCAAGGACCATCCAAGTTTAGCAATGGTTCATGAATTGATCTATATATATATATATATATATCTTAATTGAATTCCAAGCTTGTTCGTAAATTAATAAATCTTAAATCAGTGTTTTTCCCCTTTCTCTTTTATCATCACTTGTTATGCTAAATTTCATAAATTTACACTTTAAACAGGAGTTGGAAGTGAAAGTTAAAGAAGATGACATTGTCCCTTATCCGCTTATTCCGGATTCCAGTTTCTTCGTAGATAACCTTGGCCTAGCCGAGATCATCTCGACATCATGACTAGGACACGTGGCACCCCGGCTGGCACTTCGGTGACACCTCGGCCACGTGTTGTCATTCAAAATTTATGTCCCCACAACTGACCTATTACCTCAGCATCTTGAGGTGATGGAACCTATCATTCCTTTCTTCTAGAACGTCGGCTAAGCTTGGTTCATCATTTATTGCCGAAGTCAGAACTCGTCGGCTCAATATGACCAAGACCTATAGTCCGCTTTCATCTATGCTTTGGAACCAACAACCAAGTTTTGTTCAAGTTTCTCAGCCGAGATTATCCTCAAAGCCGAGGTACTGCTCCATTAAATCAAGAATTCTAAGAGCTCCTTCATGCGTATAAGCTGTCACACATAACAACTCAACTGTTCTTGCCACGTGTCTTTCCCCTTATGGGCCGTATCTGACATGTGCCACTAAGTCGTATCGTTTTTTGCATGCGCCGTTTGATACGCACGTCGTCTCAGGCACATTAATTGCCTTTTTGCCGCCGTTTCGTGTTTTGACAAAACTTCTTCCCTCTCTCTTCGTCGCTTCACTTTTGCATCTTCATTCTCGTGCAAACTCTCTCTCTTCCCTCTCCCAAATCCACCATTGCTTCAAGCTCTTCAAGCTCTGCAACCACCGCCGTTCACCTCCTCCGGCAAGGCTCTTGCTGATCTTCTCCGTCACGCCATCATCGACTCACTCGACTCAACACCGGCTTCATTTTTCTTTGGTGAGTCACTGTTTCTCTCCGATTTAATTTTTAATTTCTTGTTTCTCTTTATTGAACTCCACAACTTCACTTGCTGCTTATGCAATCCTGCTCATGTATTTGTATCTTGAATTTCACCATGTATTTGAACATGTTTGTTCCATGATTCTATTTTTGCCCAACCCATTCTTGAATATACTGCTTGCATATTAGTTGATCCTTGCCACTGTTCTTGGCCTTACACATCTGCACAAACTTTATCATTGTGTTCTTGATGATTCATTATTGCTCTTGATTCTGAATTACATTCCTGTTTTTGTTTGCTGTGTTTTTTTCCAGATCCTTGCCTTCAACCTTCATTTCTATAGATCTAGGTTTGGGATTTGTCTATAGAACCCACAACTTTTAGGTAAACTGAAATATACTTCACTTAGATCCTCAAAATTTCTTGCCCGATCATTCTTCTAGGTTTTGCCGAGGTCCCTTCAACCTTTACAAAAACATATCCTTTTGAAATCCAACACCTTCCCCAAGCCGACGTCATGGGTATGTGGAGGCATAGGGTAGATACCCCAACCAAGTTAGAATACTTTAGGCAGGAATTTTCCATCCCAGCTGACGTTCACCTTAGGTTGGCTAGGGAGGACGATTCTATGATGCCCACAGTTGGCTCCATGCCTTTCCCGGTCGTTGCCTTCATTGAGTGTGGACTTAGGCTTCCACTAGACATCCTTTTCCGAGAAGTCCTCCATTATTACAAATTGAACCCGATGCAGCTTGCCATTAACTCTTACCGAGTTATCAATGGCATAATTGCCTTAGCACGCTGAGAAAAAGCTAGCATAACCTTAGTCGATATTCAATACTGCTATACCATATGTGGTCTCAAGTTAGAAAAAGTCTACATCTTCTACCTTAAACCGAGGTCCACTGAATACAAAATTGTTGTTGACCTCCCAAACTCCAACAAGGGAGCCGGGGATGATTACCTCATTGTCTCGAGCAACTGGGAGTTCGCTCCAGATGAGGACCTTCACCTCTACCCTCTTAGCCGAACAGTATTCGGAGAGGGTAATAGTAAGAACCAAGTATCACACAAATTTATTTTTCAAGTCATTAAAACTTTACTCTTTCTGTATGTTCTAATGTCTGTGTTCTTTCGTGCAGCTCTTCCATAGCCACCGAAGGATTTTCGTAAGTCTTTCTTCCCCAGCAAGGATCTTAAGAAGTTGTTGGATCTGCCAGTTCATAGGCGAACAGCTCCCTTACTGCTCAACTTCATCTCGACTTACAAGTCAGTACTTCCTGACGTCCCAAAGAAGCAGAAAAGCAAGTCTCCACCTTCCGCCACAACTCCACTAGCAACTTCTTCATCTCGGCCAGATCAAGGGTCAACCTCTAATTCAGCAGAGCAGCCGTCTACCTCGGCTCCACAATTGATCCCACCATCTCAACGCTGACGCTGACGCCGACTCCGATGCCGAACTACAATTGCCTCCGAGATGGGTCGCAAGAAAACAGTCGCAGAAGATCTTCTAGCTGACATCCCTGATATCGTCAATGCTCAACCAGCACAATCCCAGCCTCAACCAAAGCCAAAGCCAAAGCCCAAAAGACTGAAGAAGGCTCAGCCCAAGGCAACGGTGACTCAGATTGACACTAAGGACACCTTGCCAATTTTAAAATTGGCCGAGAGTGAGAAGACACCCTCTGCTGCTGAAAAGAGTCCTATTGAGGTTGAACCATCCCAATCAACTCGGTTGAAAAGGCTGAGGTCCGAGTCGGGCACAACCTCGGGGCCCATGAAACCAAATGCCCCCTGGGCTCCCCCAATCACCATCGAGGACAAGCCGGTCAGAGCTGGCGACAGTGCAACTGACCTCGAAGTCGGCGTTGCCCTCTCTACGACTTTGCTCCTTCCCAATGATCTTAATCGCAATGCCGAGATGAGCGAATACAAAAACTTCGCTGTGATACTACAGCATTCCGTTCAAGTAAGTTCTTTACACTTGGTATTTTTCTTTCTCTATTTTTCCACATTTAAAGAATTTTTACTTAACTTTTGTTCTGTCCATTTTCTTTCAGGCGATCCAGCACGTCCACTTCTTCTCAATGCAAGCCTTTGAAATGAGGAAGGAGTTGGCTGACAAGATCAGAGAGGTTGCTGGTTTACAAAAGACCATCAAAAAGACTGAGGGAAAAATGAAGACCTTATCAGATCAGGCCGAGGCAGCCATCAAGGCTAAAGATGAGGCCGAGAAAAAAACAGATGCTGTAGAGGCCATTAAGAAGGTTCTTGAGGCCGAAAAGAAAGAGGTCGAGAAAAAGGTGGCTGAGGCCCAAAAAGAACTCCAAGATGCCCTAGCCACAAAGGAGGCCGAGATCAAGGCCGCTAATGAAAAGACGTATGTTGAGGGGGCGGTTGACGTCAAGGAGGACTACAAAAAGCAAGTGAAGTAGGCATGCAACAAGGGTTTCACCCTTGGTTGGATGGCTGCCCTCAAAAAGATTAATGTCCCTGAGGATTCCCCCCTCAAGAATGCCGACGTCCTCCCTCTTCCATTCCCCCTTACTCCAAGCGATTTTGAAGACGATTCTGAGTCTGAGGATGAAGCTTTGGTGAGGAAGAAGAACGAAGCTGCTGGGGCCAAGTCCCCTACTCTGAATAAGCAAGTCGTGGACTTGTCTCAAGATGAGGATGGTGAGGTCTCTAAAGATGCCTCCTCTCAGAAGACAAACTCCGAGGTGCCAATCGCCGAGAAGAGCCTCAATCAAACTCTTCAGGAGATTGATGTCGAGCTCGTGGCTGAGAAGGCTGATGAGAAGACTTCCCAACTGTTTTCTGGGGGTGAGACACAACCTGCCGCCAACGCCAAGTAATTTATTTTGATGTTTCCTTCTTTATTTCTTGTACCTTGTACTCTGTTTATGTTAAGCTTTTATCTGGCTGACATGCCTTCTTGTGAATATAAATACAACTTCCTTTCTTTCGAATGCTCGTATATTTTGCTTCCTTTAATGTCTCTATATTTTGAATAATTTGCATGTCTTCTACATACACCTTAACTATGCAATCTTCTCGGGGTGACATACCTCGGTTATACAAACCAACGTTTTATCTCGGCAAGTACGCAAGTACTTTTTTCGTTACAACCTTGGTTTAACTTGTAAATTTTTCTAAAAAATTTCAACAAGTGTTTTAAACCAATCTTCCTTTGAGACAACCTCGGTTTAACTTCAACTTGTAATTTTTTCTCAAATTTCAACAAGTGTTAAATATGACCTCGGTTTAATTTCAACTTGTAAATTTTTCTCAAATTTCAACAAGTGTTAAACATGACCTCGGTTTAACTTCAACTTGTAAGTTTTTCGTAAAATTTCAACAAGTGTTAAACCAATCTTCCAAGCATCAATTTCCAGCCCTCTGCCCCCTAATGTGAACTTAAGTTCCACTTGGGTTCTCATTTAAGCCTGGGGCTTTGACCTTGTTGTAGAGATCAGATTCAAATAAAGACTGGCCGAGGTAACCAACCTCGGCCTCTTTGTTAATCTGACTGATATGTACTTAATTCCAATCTGAGTTTGATTATGCCAATATGACAAGCCCAGGTTATCCCAACTTAGTTCAACTCTATTATATGCAAGTAAAAGTTCTACTCTGCCATATAATAAGTCTAAGTTATTCATCATGTTTCGCTTAGAAACATCGCCAACTTAGTTCAACTCTATTATATGCAAGTAAAAGTTCTACTCTGCCATATAATAAGTCTAAGTTATTCATCATGTTTTGCTTAGAAACATCGCCAACTTAGTTCAACTCTATTATATATAAGTAAAAGTTCTACTCTGCCATATAATAAGTCTAAGTTATTCGTCATGTTTCGCTTAGAAACATCGTCAAGTATCTGGTCAATCACATTACACAAGTTTAGAGATCAAGCTAAAACTTTATTACTTCTGCTAATAACAAGACAAAAAGAAAACTTAGAAAACAAGAAAATCTAGTCATAGAAAAACTTTAGATTGCAAGTATTCCAGGGTCTTGGAAATTGTAATAACCCTCGTATCGATTACTGAATAACCACCGAATTAGATACTGATCACTGATAAACTGAACTGCTAATGACTGATAAGTGAACTGGATGAACTACTGAACAAACTGAATGAAACTGAAACCGAAACTGAATGAGTTTGTCTATTTAATTACATTTCTAATCTGTTTGATTCCATGATTATCTGTTTGACTTTATGTGTTTAAATTGCTAATTGAAGGCCTTATCGGCGGCCGAATTAGAAACCGTTTGAAGTATTGGAATCAGCCTAATATTTGTGATTTTATGGTATTTTTATCTGAAAATTGATTAGGAATGATTAAATTAGATTAAATTGAGTTAATTGAGAACTTGGGCTTATTTACCAACTTGCCACCATAGTGGACTATTGTTTATGATTTCCTAGAGCCTTATACACTTCACCTAAAACATTTGCTCAGCCTTTCTTTCACACTCTTAGCCGACCAACACAAGAAGATAGATAGAGAGAGAGTTCATTGAGAGAGAATTTATCTCAAATTGTTGAAATTGCTTGGGAATTGCTTAGAATTGAGCCATAGATTGCATCTTGAGCTTGTTCTTCTTGAAATCAAGACTTAGGTAAGAACTATAACCTTTCCAATGTTGATTTTATGTTGTCTCTTGCATCATCCATGCCAATTGTTGAGTTAGAGTGCTAAGAGGTTGATTCATGCTAGAATTCATGCATGCATGTTGAATTTGTGGACTTTGAGGTTGAATTCTTGAAGAATCATACATGCATGATCATGTTTATATTATAGTCCATGTTTCCACTTCATTTTCCAACTATTGAGCTCTTTGGAGCAAGATTTAAAGATTGAAATTGGTTTAAAACCCATGCATCACATGTTACATATTGCTCTTAAAATGGGTTTGAAATTGTATTTATTTGACTCACCTTTGGGGCTTAAATTCTCAAATTGGCTTTTGAAACTTGTTATTTATTGAGTTGGGATGTATTCCCCAGAATTTGGGCCCAAGAGGTCGAGTTTTGAGTGTTGGAACACTTGGTTTGAGCTTGGAAGGCAAATCTGGAAATTCCAGATTTGGCTTCTTCGCTCGAGCGAAGAATTCCTCGCTCGGGCGACCAAGGGTTCCTCCGGGCTAAGCTCCAGCGGGAGATTGGTGGGCTCGGCGTAAAATCGAACATCGATTACTTTTCTGTTTTCATCGGACCGCTCGGCGAAGGAAGGCTCGCCGGCGAACCTTTGATTTGGAAGCTCGCTCGGCGAGCATCGGCGAGCATCGCGTAAAAATTGAGCATCCAGTATTTTTACTGTTTCATCAGAGCGCTCGAGCGAAGGATTGTTCGCTCGAGCGGAGCCTTTGATTTTGCAAACTCGCTCGAGGGAAGGAAGGCTCGCTCGAGCGGGACCCTTTTCGAAGAACTTTTGAAAAGTGCCTTCCAAGCGTATTTTTGCATCCTCATCTCATCCTAGGCATTCTTAGGCCTAGTTTAATGCATCTTAATGAGGATTTAGACATAGAACCACACCGAGGGAATTTAGAGATTTAATTATCATCCTTTCCAACTGTAAACTTAGTGTGTGTTCTATTGATTGATTGTTTAGCGTTGACTCTCGGGACGCTCTAGCTCTCGATAGCCCAATCTTTGTGAGTAACAGATGTGTAAAGATATGTTCAAAATGGTTATCTTTTGAATCTCACATCGAATCGATGTTATTTATCGAATGAATGTATGTCCTATTTCGAATCAGACATTGTGGCATCCTTAGCACCTATCGTTATTGATCGTTACTGAGCTCTGTCGGTTTCCTTGTGGAACCATCATTTCTTGAATGATTGGCCATCATTCTTGTTGGGTCTATTAAGGCCGGTCCTTTTGGACCCTCTTGTTTTAGGCTATTGGATGTACCACATATGACCGATTGATTGAAATCTTGAAAGATCAAACTCTTGTTTAATGAATTGATTTCATTTATCGCAAGGACATTCATTCATAACCTCTTTACGCTTTTTGTTATTCATCGGGCTTTAGCTCCGTTATATATATATGTAGGTTCTCACCGCCGCATCAAGCTAGGAGCGTGGGATTGGTCCCCGCTTTGTCACCAAATTTATGTGCCTCCTTTGTGAGGTTCGAGACGCCATGCCATGGCTTGGGGTGTTTTTGTGTCCCCACTAGTCTCCTCTTGTTTTGTCTTGTTATTGAGGATTGAGTTCCGTCTTGAATGTCTGTAATGATTGTATATCTTGTCGGTCGAATGCATAAATGTATGAAAAATGTTTTTGACATCTGATTTTCACTGACTCAATGGACACTAGTTATTTCTTGTATTGGCCGCCAGTTCAGACTCGATTGATTGTATTCTCGTTCAAGAGGCCTTTGGTAATCTCGGATTCTTGGCGATTCTGCACTAAACCCATAGGGCCGGGTTTGGGTCGTGACAGAGTGGTATCAGAGCGATACTTAACCACGAGTTATATCGCACACACGTGTCCAAATGAGCTATAGGGTGTCCTAGAAAAGCAATTAGGGCATCTCATGAATTTGAAAAGTGTGTGCTATGACTGACTGATTATATGTTAAACTGCTAAACTGTTTAAAGATACAACTGCTCATAATGATAACTGCCATAACTGCTTTATAGTGAAATGGATAATGCAAATGAAACTGAATCATCATCCTCTGAGGCCAGAATGGCCAGACTTGAACAAATGATGGGACTGGTAATTGAAAGATTGGACCAACAACAGAACCAACAGCCACCTCCTCCTCCTCCGGTTCAACCGAAACAGAATGCACCAAATGTACAGAATGTGAATGTTAATGAGGTGGATATTATTACCTTGACTCGTAAATTGACCAAGATGAAACCGCCGTCCTTTCAGGAGGCTTAGAACCATTAAAGGTGAAGCATGGGTCCTGAAGCAGAAAAAGTTATTTGAGGTGTTTCCGTGCTCGAAGCACACAAAATCATTAGCCACCTTTACACCGCAGAAGAAGCTAGAAGGTGGTGGATGTTGACCCGTGATGCAAATCTTGTAGTGACTTGGGCTCGATTCAAGGAGTCATTCTTTGAAAAATATTTTCCCCAAAGGCATCGAGGATAGAAAGGTGACTGAATTTGAACAAGCGAGGCAAGGCAAAAGCGTCAGATGCCGAATATGAGAAGCAATTATCGAGTTTGCTAGGTATGCACCACATATGGTGGATACCGAATATAAGAAGGCCGAAGATTTGAGGCGGCCTTAGTCTCGCTATCGAGATCGAATAAATGTTACGAAAATGCCAACTTTTGTGGGTGTTCTCGACCGTGCCTTGATGGCGAGTCAAATATTGCAGTGAAACAATCAAACACCCAAGTGAGTGGCAAGGAAAAGACAGGTTTTAAGTTTAAGAAAGGCAAGCATAACCCAAAGAAACAAGAAATAGAATACGGGGTCGACAACTAGCCCCAGCCAAGGGAGTGGATTTACTCCACCCTGCTCCACATGTGGCAATAAGCACAAAGGGGTTTGCTACCAGGTTTCTGGAGCTTGTTTCAGGTGTGGCAAGATGGGCCACAGAATTAAAGATTGTCCCTCTACTCCGCAAGCCAGTAGTAAAGCTGCACCGAGCGCAGCAGCATCAAATGTAGCACCAAAACCGAACCCCAAAGCTACCGGGAAAGAGCCTGTGAGGCAGGCGAGTGTTTGCCTTAGTGCAGGAGGCGTCGAATCTGAGACCGTTGTGTCGGTATCCTCTCTATCTCGTGCTCGTAATGCTTATGTATTGATTGATTCGGTCTACATTCTTATGTGTCACATGCTTTCTCGAAAATTGAATAGACCCTTAGAACCCATGAATTATTTGCTAGTCTGTATCATCACTGTTGGGGATCCATGACATGTGCATATATGTATCCCGCTTGAGATTATTGTTGGGGATATGCACCTATTTATTGATTTCTGCCATTGAACATAGATCATTTTGATGTGATATTGGGGATGGGTAGTTACAAAAATATCATGCTACTATCGATTGTGTGACCAAGCAAGTTGTTTTCCGTCCATGGGTTTACGAATTTGTATTTAGTGGAGTTGGAGTAGTACCTCCTCCATATCGATTTCTTCAGAAGGCCATCAAACCGATTAGAAAGGGTGTAAGGGCTATCTGGTTCTCAGATCGATCAGATTCGCATCGATAATGTTAAACCGATGTGAATTGCATTCCTATAGTTAGAGAATTCGGATGTATTTCGGATGATCTACGAGGGGATTTGATTGACAGGGAGATTGAGTTCATTGTTGATGTAGTCCCGGGTACACAGCCGTTATCGAAAGCTCCCTACAGAATGGCTCCAACCGAACTGAAAGAACTGAAGGTACAATTGCAGAACTATTTGGACAAGAAGTTTATCGGGCCTAGTACTTCACCGTGGGCCTTTGCTTTTATTTGTGAAGAAGAAAGATGGCTCATCGAGATCGTGCATTGATTACCATGAATGAATAAGGTAAATCAGAAGAACAAATATCCTTTCACGTATTGATGACTGTTTGATCGATTCTGAGGTGCACAAGTGTTTTCCAAAATTGACCTTAGATCGGGTACCATCAATTGAAAGTCAAACGGAAGACATTGATAAAAGCGCTGTAACGAGGTATGGCCATTATGAATTTTTAGTTATGCCATTCGAGTCACTTAATGCCCCAAATGCATTATGGACCTTATGAGCAATTTTCAAACCATACCTTGATGACTTCATTGTAGTATTTATTGATGACATATTGATATATTCTAAGGCAGAGAAGAACATGAACAAAGATCTCGAGACTTGCCCCGCAAACCTTAAGAGAACGTAACTGTATGCTAAACTGTCTAAGTGTGAATTTTGGCTTGACCATGTTATGTTTTTGGGGCATGTTGTTAGCAAAGATGGAATTCTGTTGATCCGAGAAAATTGAAGTCAGAGTGAATCGCCTAGACCAACAAATGTGTTGAAGTCAAAGCTTTTTGGGATTTGGATACTCTGAAGATTTGTCAAAGATTTCTCCAAAATTGCCTTACCAACGACTCAACTGACTCGAAAGGGACACCATTTGGTGGGTGATCGGAGGAATCAAAGATTTCAGAATTGAAAACTAGACTTGTGTTGCACCAATTCGACTCTACCTCTGTCTTGATGGTTACACTGCTTTTAGTGATGCCTCTCATAAGGGTTTGGGATGTGTTTTAACTTGAGAATGGGAGAGTTATTGCTTATGCTTCCTACAGTTGAGACCGCATGAAAAGAATTACCCAACCCATGATCTTGAACTTGCCGCGAGTTTTTGCATTGAAAATCTGGCGACACTATTTGTATGGAGTAACATGTGAAGTCTACACCGACCACAAGAGCCTAAAGTACTTTTTCACACGAAAAGAATGAATATGAGACAATGGAGATGGCTTGAATTGATCAAAGACTATGACTTCTGATTCTGTACCATCCAGAAAAGCCAATACCGTTGTCGATGCCTTGAGCCGAAAAATCGATTGCCAACTTAGCCTTTGTTGATCGACGTAAAGAGTTGCTTCTTGATCTTGAAAAGTCCGAGATTGAAATTGTTTTGAAAGAACGAGGCGGGACAATAAACGCCATTCTTGCTCAACCAAATTTTGATTGAGGAAATTAAGGAGAACAAGAATCGGATGATTACTTGAAGAAAATCATCGAGGAAAGAGATTCAAAACGAAAGCGGGGTTCAAATTTGAGAACAATGTCTTTGAAATTTCAAGACAGTATTGTGTGTACCAAATGATCTTTGAATTGAAAAGAAGAGTTCTGCAAGAAGGCCACAATTCAAAGTTTTCTATTCACTCGGGGAATAGGAAAATGTATCAAGATCTAAAACGGAATTTTTGGTGGGCAGGGATGAAGAAAGAAATTGCCGACTTTGTGTCTAAATGTCTTCATTGCCAACAAGTCAAAGTGAACATCAACGACTTTGGATTCTCGCAACCCTTACCCATACCAGTGGAAATGGGAGCACATCACGATGGATTTTATCGTTGGATTACCTCGCCCAGAAAGGTATGGATTCAATTTGGGTTATTGTTGATAGTGACTAAATCGCACACTTCCTACTGTCAAGACAATCTATAATGAGATAGATTGGTACATTATTTATATTGATGAAATTGTTAGGCGCACGAATTCTGTGTCTATTGTTTCCGACAGGATTGAAGTTTACATCGAGGTTACGGCAAAGCCTCTGATGCATTGAGTCTTGAATTGAAATGAGTGGCGCCTATCATCCTCGTGACAGATGGGCGGTCGAAAGGACCATCCGGACTCTAGAGGACCCTCGAGAATGTGTGTTCTTGACTTCAGGAATTGGGAAAGTCATCGTCGTTATCGAATTCGCCTACAACAACAGTTACCATTCGAGTATTGGAATGGCGCTTTTGAGGCATTGTATGGCAGAAAATGTAGATCTCAATCTGTTGAAGTTGGAGATGGGCCATTCTTGGGCCGAGATTGTATATGAAACAACGAAAAGGTAAAAGCGTACAAAGAAAGACCGAAAAGCGCCTGCAGAGCCGTCAGAAAAGTTATGCCGATGTTAGAAGACGGGATAGAGAGTATGAAGTGGGTGATCACGTTTTTGTGAAAGTGACACCAATGAAAGGCGGACTCGCTTTGGAGTCAAAGGCAAGTTAGCACCGAGATATGTCGGACCGTATCGATTATTGAGAAAATCAATCGGTGGCGTATCAAGTTGCACTTCCTCTGAAATGGAGCATATGCATAACGTCTTCCACATTTCGATGTTGAGAGACTATCTTGAGATCCGTTTCATGTGATTGAGCCTACCGTGTCGTGTTGAGTGATGACTACACCTACGAGGAACGGCCTATCTGATTGTAAACCGACGGATCAAGAAACCGAGAAACAAAGAGATTCCGCTAGTGAAAGTGGTAGGCAAAACCATGGTGGTGTGTATGCCACTTGGGAGAGGGAAGATGACATGGCTAGGCGATATCCGGATTTGTTCATTGAATCTGTTTTCTTCCAAATGAAGGTAACTTCGAGTTTAGAGGACTAAACTCCTTATAAGGGGAGGCTGTAATAACCTCGTACCGATTCTTGAATAACCACCGAATTGAATCTTGATCAGCGATAAACCGAGCGCTAATGGTGATAAGTGAATGGATGAACCTCTTGAACAAACCGAATGAAAGCAAACCGAAACTGAATGAGTTTGTCTACTTAATTAGATTTCTAATCTGTTTGATTCCATGATTATCTGTTTGACTTTATGTGTTTAAATTGCTAATTGAAGGCCTTATCGGCGGCCCAAGTAGAAACCCATTGTAATAAATGAATCAGGCTAATATTTGTGATTTTATGGTATTTTTATCTGAAAATTGATTAGGAATGATTAAATTAGATTAAATTGAGTTAATTGAGAACTTGGGCTTATTTACCAACTTGCCACCATAGTGGACTATTGTTTATGATTTCCTAGAGCCTTATACACTTCACCTAAAACATTTGCTCAGCCTTTCTTTCACACTCTTAGCCGACCAACACAAGAAGATAGATAGAGAGAGTTCATTGAGAGAATTTATCTCAAATTGTTGAAATTGCTTGGGAATTGCTTAGAATTGAGCCATAGATTGCATCTTGAGCTTGTTCTTCTTGAAATCAAGACTTAGGTAAGAACTATAACCTTTCCAATGTTGATTTTATGTTGTCTCTTGCATCATCCATGCCAATTGTTGAGTTAGAGTGCTAAGAGGTTGATTCATGCTAGAATTCATGCATGCATGTTGAATTTGTGGACTTTTGAGGTTGAATTCTTGAAGAATCATACATGCATGATCATGTTTATATTATAGTCCATGTTTCCACTTCATTTTCCAACTATTGAGCTCTTTGGAGCAAGATTTAAAGATTGAAATTGGTTTAAAACCCATGCATCACATGTTACATATTGCTCTTAAAAATGGGTTTGAAATTGTATTTAATTGACTCACCTTTGGGGCTTAAATTCTCAAATTGGCTTTTGAAACTTGTTATTTATTGAGTTGGGATGTATTCCCCAGAATTTGGGCCCAAGAGGTCGAGTTTTGAGTGTTGGAACACTTGGTTTGAGCTTGGAAGGCAAATCTGGAAATTCAGTTGGCTTCTTCCTTCAGCGAAGAATTCTCGCTCGGCGACCAAGGTTTCCTCGAGCTACGCTCGGCGAGATATTGGTGGCTCGGCGTAAAATCGAACATCGATACTTTCTTGTTTTCATCGAGACCGCTCGGCGAAGGAAGGCTCGCTCGGCGAACCCTTTGATTTTGGAAGCTTCGCTCGGCGAGCATCGGCGGCATCCAGCGTAAAAATTGAGCATCGATATTTTCTTTGTTTCATCGAGCCTTTCGGCGAAGGATTGTTCGCTCGGCGAAGCCTTTGATTTTGCAAACTCGCTCGGCGAAGGAAGGCTCGCTCGGCGAGACCCTGTTACAACTTTTGAAAAGTGCCTTCCAAGCTGTATTTTGCATCCTCATCTCATCCTAGGCATTCTTAGGCCTAGTTTAATGCATCTTAATGAGGATTTAGACATAGAACCACACCGAGGGAATTTAGAGATTTAATTATCATCCTTTCCAAGCTGTAAACTTAGTGTGTGTTCTATTGATTATTATTTAGGGTTGACTCTCGGGGGCCAGCGCTCTAGCTCTTGATAGCCCAATCCTTTGTGAGTAAGATGTGTAAAGATATGTTCAAAATGGTTATCTTTTGAATCTTGTTTCTTGAGCATTTCTTGGTGATGTTATTTATCGAATGAATGTATGTCCTATTTGGCTGTATTGTGGCATCCTTAGCACCTCTTGTTATTGGTATTCTGAGCTCTGTCGGTTTCCTTGTGGAACCATCTTTGTTCTTGAATGATTGGCCATCATTCTTTGTTGGGTCTATTAAGGCCGGTCCTTTTGGACCCTCTTGTTTTAGGCTATTGGATGTACCACATATGGTGATTGATTGAAATCTTGAAAATGAAACTCTTGTTTAATGAATTGATTTCATTTCTTGCAGGACATTCATTCATAACCTCTTTCGCTTTTTGTTATTCTTGGGCTTTAGCTCCTTTGTTATATATATATGTAGGTTCTCGGCCCGGAGAAGCTAGGGCGTGGGATTGGTCCCCAGTTTTGTCGGCCGGCCTATGTGCCTCCTTTGTGAGGTTCGAGGCGCCATGCCATGGCTTGGGGTGTTTTGTGTCCCCACTAGTCTCCTCTTGTTTTGTCTTGTTATTGAGGATTGAGTTCCGTCTTGAATGTCTGTAATGATTGTATATCTTGTCTTGGTGCGAATGCATAAATGTATGAAAAATGTTTTTGACATCTGATTTTCACATTTCAATGGACACTAGTTATTTCTTGTATTGGCTTCATGAGCCACGTACTCTGATTGATTGTATTCTTTGTTAAGAGGCCTTTGGTAATCTCGGATTCTTGGCGATTCTGATACTAAACCCATAGGGCGGGTTTGGAGTAAATGACAGTGGTATCGAGCGATACTTAACCACGAGTTATATCGCTTTTACGTGTCCAAATGAGCTATAGGGTGTCCTAGAAAAGCAATTAGGGCATCTCATGAATTTGAAAAGTGTGTGCTATGGTAGTGATTATATGTTAAAGCGCTAAAGCTGTTTAAAGATACAAGCGCTCATAATGATAAGCGCCATAAGCGCTTTATAGTGAAATGGATAATGCAAATGGCCGAATCATCATCCTCTCGAGGCGAATGGCGGACTTGAACAAATGATGGGGTGGTAATTGAAAGATTTGGACCAACAATGGAACCAGACCACCTCCTCCTCCTCGGTTCAGCCGAAGAATGCACCAAATGTACGAGAATGTGAATGTTAATGAGGTGGATATTATTGCCTTGACTTCGAAATTGACAAGATGAAACGCGTCCTTTCGGGGAGGCTTAGAACCATTAAAGGTGAAGCATGGGTCCTTGAAGCGAAAAAGTTATTTGAGGTGTTTAGTGCTCGAAGCACACAAAATCTTATTAGCCACCTTTACCTGCGGGAAGAAGCTAGAAGGTGGTGGATGTTGACCGTGATGCAAATCTTGTAGTGACTTGGGCTCGATTCAAGAGTCATTCTTTGAAAAATATTTTCCCGATGCATCGAGGGATAGAAAGGTGGTGAATTTGAACAAGCGAGGCAAGGCAAAGCGTCCGTTGCGAATATGAGAAGCAATTTACGAGTTTGCTAGGTATGCACCACATATGGTGGATCTAAGAATATAAGAACCGAAGATTTGAGGCGGCCTTAGTCTTGCTATCGAGGATCGAATAAATGTTACGAAAATGCCAACTTTGTGGGTGTTCTCGTAGAGCCTTGATGGCGAGTCAAATATTGCGGTAGTGAAACAATCAAACACCGACAAGTGAGTGGCAAGGGAAAAGCGAGGTTTTAAGTTTAAGAAAGGCAAGCATAACCCGACAAACAAGAAGCGAGAATCACGGGTCGACAACTAGCTGACCAAGGGAGTGGATTTACTCCACCTGCTCCACATGTGGCAATAAGCACAAAGGGGTTTGCTACGGGTTTACGGAGCTTGTTTGGTGTGGCAAGATGGGCCTGAAATTAAAGATTGTCCTCTACTCATGAAGCGATAGTAAAGCCTTATGACATCAAATGTAGCACCAAACCGAACCCCAAAGCTAGGGAAAGAGCACGTGAGGCGAGGCGAGTGTTTGCCTTAATGCAGGAGGCGTCGAATCTTGAGACCGTTGTGTCGGTATCCTCTCTATCGTGCTCGAGAATGCTTATGTATTGATTGATTCGGGTCTCGCATTCTTATGTGTCACATGCTTTCTCACGAAAATTGAATAGACCCTTAGAACCCATGAATTATTTGCTAGGCTGTATCATCACTGTTGGGGATCCATGACATGTGCATATATGTATCTGCTTGTGAGATTATTGTTGGGGATATGCACCTATTTATTGATTCTTGCCATTGAACATAGATCATTTTGATGTGATATTGGGGATGGTGGTTACAAAAATATCATGCTACTATCGATTGTGTGACCAAGCAAGTTGTTTTCGTCCGGGTTTTACGAATTTGTATTTAGTGGAGTTGGAGTAGTACCTCCTCCATATCGATTTCTTCTGTAAAGGTCATCAAACCGATTAGAAAGGGGTGTAAGGGCTATCGTATGCATCTTGTTGTATACACTCTTGATAATGTTAAAAGCGATGTGAATTGCATTCCTATAGTTAGAGAATTCGGATGTATTTCGGATGATCTACGAGGATTTGATTGTGAGGAGATTGAGTTCATTGTTGATGTAGTCTGGGGTACAGTAGTTATCGAAAGCTCCCTGAGAATGGCTCCAACGAATGAAAAGCGAAGGTACAATTGCGAGGCTATTTGGACAAGAAGTTTATCGGGCCCAAGTACTTCACCGTGGTAGCGCTTTTATTTGTGAAGAAGAAAGATGGCTCACCGAGGCGTGCATTGATTCATGTGAATAAGGTAAGTAAAGAACAAATATCCTTTAAGCGTATTGATGACTGTTTGATCGATTCTGAGGTGCACAAGTGTTTTCCAAAATTGACCTTAGATCGGGTACCATCAATTGAAAGTCAAACCGGAAGACATTGATAAAGCGCTTCGAGCGAGGTATGGCCATTATGAATTTTTAGTTATGCCATTAGTCCACGAATGCCCAATGCATTATGGACCTTATGAGCGAATTTTCAAACCATACCTTGATGACTTCATTGTAGTATTTATTGATGACATATTGATATATTCTAAGGCGTAGAAGAACATGAAACGACATCTGAGACTTGCCACGCAAACCTTAAGAGAAACGGCGTATGCTAAAGCTGTCTAAGTGTGAATTTTGGCTTGACCATGTTATGTTTTTGGGGCATGTTGTTAGCAAAGATGGAATTCTGTTGATCATGAGAAAATTGAAATGTAGTGGTGGCCTAGACCAACAAATGTATTTGAAGTCAGAAGCTTTTGGGAATTTGGATACTCTGAAGATTTGTCAAAGATTTCTCCAAAATTGCCTTACCACCGACTCAATGACTCGAAAGGGACACCATTTGTTGGGTGATCGGAGAGGAATCGACATTTGAGAATTGAAAACTAGACTTGTGTGCACCAATTCGACTCTACCTCTGTCTTGATGGTTACCTTGTTTTTAGTGATGCCTCTCATAAGGGTTTGGGATGTGTTTTAATGAGAATGGGAGAGTTATTGCTTATGCTTCCGACAGTTGAGACCGCATGAAAAGAATTACCCAACCCATGATCTTGAACTTGCATGATAGTTTTTGCATTGAAAATCTGGCGACACTATTTGTATGGAGTAACATGTGAAGTCTACACCGACCACAAGAGCCTAAAGTACTTTTTCACGAGAAAGAATGAATATGAGGCAATGGAGATGGCTTGAATTGATCAAAGACTATGACTTCTGATTCTGTACCATCCAGGAAAAGCCAATACCGATTCCGATGCCTTGGTAGAAAATCGATTGCCAACTTAGCTTTCTTGTTGAATGAGAAAGTTGCTTCTTGATCTTGAAAAGTCTGAGATTGAAATTGTTTTGAAAGAACGAGGCGGGACAATAGGCGCCATTCTTGCTCAACCGGCCTTGATTGAGGAAATTAAGGAGAAAGCTTGACAAGCGGATGATTACTTGAAGAAAATCATCGAGGAAAGAGATTCAAAACGAAGCGGGGTTCAAATTTGAGAACAATGTCTTGAAATTTCAAGACGATTGTGTGTACCAAATGATCTTTGAATTGAAAAGAAGAGTTCTGCAAGAAGGCCACAATTCAAAGTTTTCTATTCACCCGGGGAATACGAAAATGTATCAAGATCTGAAGCGGAATTTTTGGTGGCCAGGGATGAAGAAAGAAATTGCCGACTTTGTGTCTAAATGTCTTCATTGCCAACAAGTCAAAGCTGAACATCAACGACCTGCTGGATTACTGCAACCCTTACCCATACGAGTGGAAATGGGAGCACATCACGATGGATTTTATCGTTGGATTACCTCGCTCCGGAAAGGTATGGATTCAATTTGGGTTATTGTTGATAGGTGACTAAATCTGCACACTTCCTACTGTCAAGACAATCTATAATGCGGATAGATTGGGTACATTATTTATATTGATGAAATTGTTAGGCGCAGTACTGTGTCTATTGTTTCACGAGGATTGAAGTTTATCGAGGTTACGGCAAAGCCTCTGACTGCATTGGAGTCTTGAATTGAAATTTGATGGCGCCTATCATCCTCGAACAGATGGGCGGTCGAGAAAGGACCATCCAGACTCTAGAGGACCCTCGAGAATGTGTGTTCTTGACTTCGAGAATTGGGAAAGTCATCTGTCGTTGGTGAATTCGCCTACAACAATGATTACCATTCGAGTATTGGAATGGCGCCTTTTGAGGCATTGTATGGCGAAAATGTAGATCTCAATCTGCTGGCGAAGTTGGAGATGGGCCATTCTTGGGCAGATTGTATATGAAACAACGAAAAGGTAAAAGCGTCTGACAAAAAGGTGAAAAGCGCAGGCCGTCGGAAAAAGTTATGCTAGATGTTAGAAGGCGGGATAGAGAGTATGAAGTGGGTGATCACGTTTTGTGAAAGTGACACCAATGAAAGGCGGACTCGCTTTGGAGTCAAAGGCAAGTTAGCGAGATATGTCGGACCGTGTCAGTTATTGAGAAAATCAATCCGGTGGCGTATCAAGTTGCACTTCCTCTGAAATGGAGCATATGCATAACGTCTTCCACATTTCGATGTTGAGAGACTATCTTGAGATCCGTTTCATGTGATTGAGCCTACGTATCGTGTTGAGTGATGACTACACCTACGAGCGGCCTATCTGATTGTAAACCGACGGATCAAGCGAGAAACAAAGAGATTCCGCTAGTGAAAGTAGGTAGCAAAACCATGGTGGTGTGTATGCCACTTGGGAGAGGAAGATGACATGGCTAGGCGATATCCGGATTTGTTCGGCTGAATCTGTTTTCTTCAAGCGAAGGTAACTCGAGTTTAGAGGACTAAACTCCTTATAAGGAGGAGGCGTAATAACCCTCGTGCGATTCTTGAATAACCACGAATTGAATCTTGATCAGCGATAATGAGCGCTAATGGTGATAAGTGAATGGATGAACCTCTTGAACAAACTGAATGAAAGCTAAACCTAAAGCGAATGAGTTTGTCTATTTAATTACATTTCTAATCTGTTTGATTCCATGATTATCTGTTTGACTTTATGTGTTTAAATTGCTAATTGAAGGCCTTATCGTGACGAATAAGAAACCGTTAGAAGTATTGGAATCAGCCTAATATTTGTGATTTTATGGTATTTTTATCTGAAAATTGATTAGGAATGATTAAATTAGATTAAATTGAGTTAATTGAGAACTTGGGCTTATTTACCAACTTGCCACCATAGTGGACTATTGTTTATGATTTCCTAGAGCCTTATACACTTCACCTAAAACATTTGCTCAGCCTTTCTTTCACACTCTTAGCCGACCAACACAAGAAGATAGATAGAGAGAGTTCATTGAGAGAGAATTTATCTCAAATTGTTGAAATTGCTTGGGAATTGCTTAGAATTGAGCCATAGATTGCATCTTGAGCTTGTTCTTCTTGAAATCAAGACTTAGGTAAGAACTATAACCTTTCAATGTTGATTTTATGTTGTCTCTTGCATCATCCATGCCAATTGTTGAGTTAGAGTGCTAAGAGGTTGATTCATGCTAGAATTCATGCATGCATGTTGAATTTGTGGACTTTTGAGGTTGAATTCTTGAAGAATCATACATGCATGATCATGTTTATATTATAGTCCATGTTTCCACTTCATTTTCCAACTATTGAGCTCTTTGGAGCAAGATTTAAAGATTGAAATTGGTTTAAAACCCATGCATCACATGTTACATATTGCTCTTAAAAATGGGTTTGAAATTGTATTTAATTGACTCACCTTTGGGGCTTAAATTCTCAAATTGGCTTTTGAAACTTGTTATTTATTGAGTTGGGATGTATTCCCCAGAATTTGGGCCCAAGAGGTCGAGTTTTGAGTGTTGGAACACTTGGTTTGAGCTTGGAAGGCAAATCTGGAAATTCCAGATTTGGCTTCTTCGCTCGAGCGAAGAATTCCTCGCTCGAGCGACCAAGGTTTCCTCCGAGCTACGCTCGAGCGAGATATTGGTGGCTCGAGCGTAAATCGAACATCGATACTTTTCTTGTTTTCATCGGACGCTCGGCGAAGGAAGGCTCGCTCGGCGAACCCTTTGATTTTGGAAGCTTCGCTCGGCGAGCATCGGCGAGCATCAGCGTAAAATTGAGCATCGATATTTTCTTTGTTTCATCAGGCGCCGGCGAAGGATTGTTCGCCGGCGAAGCCTTTGATTTTGCAAACTCGCTCGGCGAAGGAAGGCTCGCTCGGCGAGACCCTGTTTTGACAACTTTTGAAAAGTGCCTTCCAAGCTGTATTTTGCATCCTCATCTCATCCTAGGCATTCTTAGGCCTAGTTTAATGCATCTTAATGAGGATTTAGACATAGAACCACCGAGGAATTTAGAGATTTAATTATCATCCTTTCCAGCTGTAAACTTAGTGTGTGTTCTATTGATTGGTATTTAGGGTTGACTCTCGGGGGCGCCATCTAGCTCTTGATAGCCCAATCCTTTGTGAGTAACAGATGTGTAAAGATATGTTCAAAATGGTTATCTTTTGAATCTTTTCTTTGAATCGATGTTATTTATCGAATGAATGTATGTCCTATTTACAGGCTGTATTGTGGCATCCTTAGCACCTCTTATTGGTATTCTGAGCTCTGTCGGTTTCCTTGTGGAACCATCATTTCTTGAATGATTGGCCATCATTCTTGTTGGGTCTATTAAGGCCGGTCCTTTTGGACCCTCTTGTTTTAGGCTATTGGATGTACCACATATGGTGATTGATTAAAATCTTGAAAAATGAAACTCTTGTTTAATGAATTGATTTCATTCTTGCAAGGACATTCATTCATAACCTCTTTACGCTTTTTGTTATTCACTGGGCTTTAGCTCCTTTGTTATATATATGTAGGTTCTCGGCCCGGAGAAGCTAGGGCGTGGGATTGGTCCCCGATTTTGTCGGCCGGCCTATGTGCCTCCTTTGTGAGGTTCGAGACGCCATGCCATGGCTTGGGGTGTTTTGTGTCCCCACTAGTCTCCTCTTGTTTTGTCTTGTTATTGAGGATTGAGTTCCGTCTTGAATGTCTGTAATGATTGTATATCTTTGTCTTGTCTGAATGCATAAATGTATGAAAAATGTTTTTGACATCTGATTTTCACTCAATGGACACTAGTTATTTCTTGTATTGGCTTCCGCGGTACACGTACTCGATTGATTGTATTCTTCATTGAGGCCTTTGGTAATCTCAGATTACTGGCCGGTTACGGTACTAAACCCATAGGGCCGGGTTTGGGTCGTGACAGAAATTCTTTGCTTTCACAGTCCACAAGCCGATATGCCTCATTGCCTAAGACCGAGATGATTCTATAGGGTCCCTCATAATTCGGGTCAAGCTTGCCCTCTCCAGGAACCTTCTTGTTGCCGACGACCTTTCTCAGGACGAGGTCACCAACTTGGAACTCTCGCGGGTTCACTTTCTTATTATAAGCCTTGGCAAGCTGTTGTTGGTATGCCCCTAGCTGAATTGTTGCTTTCTCTCTTCTTTCTTCTAGCAGGTCCAAATCTCGGGCTATAAATATATCATTAGTTCCATTTTCTACTCCATGGGTTCTGATCCCTGGGATGCCAACCTCCAGAGGAATGACTGCTTTTATGTCATAAGCCATGGCAAATGGGGATTCCCCAGTTGATCTTCTTGGCGTAGTCCGATATGCCCAGAGTACGCTGGGCAACTTATCCATCCACTTTTCCTTTGCTGCTTGCAGCCTCTTCTTAATCCCATCCAAGATAACTTTGTTGGACGTTTCTGCTTGTTCGTTGCTTTGAGGAAAACTTGGGGTGGAAAAATAATTCTTGATTTTGAACTTTGCACAGAAGCTCTTAATTAGCTTACTGTTAAACTGTGTGCCATTGTCAACTACTATTTCTCTTGGGATCCGAAATCTGGTGATGATGTTCTTCCATATGAAGTTTTTCACATCAACGTCCCGAATCTTGGTAAGGGGTTCAACTTCTACCCATTTGGTGAAGTAATCTGTTGCCACTAGTAAGTACTTCCTTTGTCCAGTTGCTTGGGGCAGTTTGCCAACAAGATCCATGTCCCATTGGCAAATGGCCAAGGGCTAGATATTGGGTTCAAGCCTGCTGCTAGTTGGTGTATCAATGGTGCAAACCTTTGGCACTTCTCACACTTCTTGACATAAGTTTCAGCATCTTTCTGCATGTAGAGCCACCAATACCCCTGAGTAATTGCCCTATGAGCAAGTGACCTGCCCCCAGTGTGGCTTCCACATACTCCTTCATGTATTTCGTACAGAAAATCTTCAATCTGTGCAGGATGCACACACCTCATAAGGGGTCCAGTAAAAGATCTTCTGTAGAGATGGCCTTCTGCTGTCAAACTGAATCTTGCCGACTTCAGTCTGATCTTGTGTGCTTCTTTACGGTCGTCTGGCAATTTTCCTTCTTTAGGGAATACTACTATTGTATCCATCCAACTTGGTCCCATCTCCACACACATTGCTTCACGCTTTGTGCTCAGTGGTTCTATGCTTGGACCTGACAAGTAGTCAACCATTATTGTTCTTGCCTCTCCAGGCTTCATTACACTAGCTAGGTTGGCCAGAGCATCAGCATGGCTGTTGTCATCTCGGCTTACCTGTTGTAGTCGGCAATTTTGAAATAAGGCTACCAGTCTGCCCATTTCCTTTGCGTAGGCCGTCATCCTTTCATCTCGGGTTGCAAATTCCCTTGTTGCCTGATTGACTATAAGCTGGGGGTCACAAAAGACTATTACCTCGTCAGCTTCCATTGGTGCTACCAGCTTTAATCCTGTAATTAGTGCTTCATACTCTGCCTCATTGTTTGAGGCTTTAAACCCCAAACGAATGGATTATTTCAGTATCTGCCCATCTGGTGATACTAGCACTACTCCTGCCCCCGCTTCTTGTCGGCTTGAACTCCCATCAACAAACAACCGGAAGGAGTCGCTGATGTAAATGCCACAGGGTCTAAGTTTCTCTTCTTTCCTTTGTTCCGCTGTCCCCTATTGGGTACTTCCTTGCTCACTTGGATGTTGTATACCTAGGCTCAATGGAGCTCGATGTATGGCGGCGTCTAGTGTGAATTCGGCCACGAAGTCGACTAAGACTTGACCCTTGATTATTGTCCTGGGTCTGAATTCCAGGTCATGTTAGCCCAAGGCCACTGCCCATCTGGCTATTCTACCTGTCAGATCTCCCTGCTACAGCAGGTACCTCAAAGGATGTTTAGTTAACACCACAATTTTGTGGGCTTGAAAGTAATGGTTCAGCTTCTTGGAAACCATTACTAATGCTAGTGTTAACTTCTCCAAAGGTAAGTACATGGTCTCTGCATCTGCTAGGGTTTTACTTACGTAGTAAACTGCCTTTTGCTCTCCCTTTTCTTCTCTGACTATTACTGCACTTACTGCATGCTCTGAAACTGCCAAGTATAAGAACAACTCCTCTCCAGGTATTGGATTTGAGAGAACTGGAGCTGTGGTTAAATAATTCTTCAAGTTGGCCAAGGCGGCTTCACACTCTTCTGTCCGCAAGAAGTCTGTGGCTTTTTTCACTAGGCTGAAGAAAGGTTTATACTTGTCAGAGCTTCTGCTTATGAATCTATTCAGGGCTGCAGCCCTTCCAGTCAACATTTACACTTGTTTTGCCGACGATGGGCTCTTTAGCTCTAAGATGGCTTTGATCTGATCTGGGCTTGCCTCAATGCCTCTTCTAGTTACCAAGTATCCCAAGAACTTACCAGACCCAACTCCAAATGCACACTTCAATGCATTGAGTCGGAGCCGATACGTTTTAAAGATTTCAAAGACTACTTTTAGGTCTTTTAGATGACCCTCAGGTTCTTTGGTCTTCACGACCATGTCATCTATGTATACCTCCACTGTTTTGCCAATCAGATGTCTGAACATCTTAGTCACCAATCTCTAGTAGGTTGCTCCTGCATTTTTCAATCCAAAAGGCATCACTTTATAGCAGTATAGCCCTTTTGGGGTGATGAATGCAGTCTTTTCATCATCTGGGGGGTACATGGCTATCTGATGGTACCCCCTGTAGGCATCCATGAAGCTCATCCTTCCATGTCCTGAAGTGGCATCCACCAATTGGTCTATCTTGGGTAATGGGAAACTGTCTTTGGGACAAGCCTTGTTTAGGCTAGTAAAGTCCACACAGATCCTCCACTTACCATTCTTTTTCTTCACCACCATTGTGTTTGATAGCCATGTTGGGTAATTTACCTCTCTAATGGCTCTGGCTTTCAGAAGTCTATCTACTTCCTCTTCCACTGCCTCAATATGCATTAATGTCGGCCTCCTCGCTCGCTAGATGACAGGTTTGGCTAACCTATCTACATTCAGCCTGTGGCAAGTGACCTCGGGGTCAATGCCAGGCATCTCGTAGGGCGTCTATGCAAATACCTCCAGATTTGCTCTTAGGAATGCCTCTAGTTCTCTTTCCTCTTCCTCGGCTAAGCCCGAGCCAAGAAGGAAAAAGCATTCATTCCCTTGCTGGACAAGGATTTTCTTCAGTGCTTCTTCACTTTTTTCGGTTGGCTCTTTGCCGACGTCCTCCAGGACTTCTATGTCCTCGTCCTCGATCTCTACTGTTTTTGGTTCTCGTATGCTGCAGGTGGATTTCATTGTTGCCATGGAGCAATTCTTTGCTTGCAGCTGATCCCCTCTGACCTCTTCTATTCCATGCTCTGTTGGGAACTGCAATAGCTGATGCAATGTTGAGGGACTAGCCTTCATTGCATATAGCCATGGCCTTTCCAGGATAGCATTGTAAGGGGAGGGGATGTCGATTATGGTGAACTCTATTTTTATCCTCTTGGTGCCAGCCTGCACCTCCAGACTTGCGGCTCCTAGTGGCCACGTCGGCGTTCCATTGAACCCAACCATTGGGCCATTGGACTGCTCCAAGTCATCTTGGTGAAGGCCAAGCTCCTTGTAACACCTAACATACATGATGTCACAAGAGCTGCCCTGGTCAACTAAGATGCGCTTCACTTGGCACTCTCCAATCTGGAGGGATATTACCAAGGCATCGTTGTGTGGATGCTACATCATCTCCCGATCTTCCTCAGTAAAGGAACCATTGGTCCTTGGCTCTCGCCTGCCCTAGGTCTCTTTTTCCCAACCTGATATACATGTTGCAGGTGTTTTACCTTTTGGGTTTCCCCCCTTATCTCATTCTCATTTACCTTTGAGTGGATCACATTGATCACTCGAGGTCCGCCTGCCTGTGGTTGTGGTGCTAGTGGGGGTGGTGCTGTTGGTGCCTGGGGCAGTCTTGCTTGCCATTCCCTTGTCCTGGCTTCATCTACCATGTCCCTTAAATGGCCTTGTCTTACCAGGTCTTCCAGATGTGTTTTCAAGGCTCTGCACCCCTGAGTCAGATGTCCAGCTTCATTATGGTAAGCACAGTGCTTGTCAAGGCTTTTTCCCATAAACTCGCTTGGTACCCTTGCTGGTGCTCTGTAGTAGGGCTGATTGCGGATTTTCTCTAAGACTTTGTAAACCAGAATTTGGAATATGGTTGTGACTGCCTGAGCAGCCCTTAATCTTATTTCTGGTTTGTTGTAGCCACCATTACCTTAGCCTCGCTTCGGCGAGCCATTTTTTTTCTCTGGTTTCCGCACCTTTGTTCCCAGTGTATCTTTCTTGACCCTGGCATACTTTTCTATCCTGGCCATAAGCTCCTCCATGCTTTTTGGCAATGTCTTTGCCAGCGATTTCTGAAGCACGCAGTCATCCTTCAGGCCGTTTTTAAACTACACAACCGCCACCTCTTGGTTGCATCTTGGTATTCGGTTAAATACCTCATAATACCTTTTGGCATAGACCCTAAGGCTTTCGTCCTCGCTAATTCTCAGGGCCATTAGGGCGTCCACCCTTAATGGCTGCAGCTTGTTTGTCACGAACCTGGCCACAAACATCTCGGCCAGGCCTTCCCAGGTTTGCACAGTTCCTTTTGGCAACTTGTGAAACCAGTCCGATGCAATTTCTCCGAAGGATGGGGGAACACCTTGCAAAGCAACGACTCATTCTCAGTGTATAACGCCATTGAGTTCAGGTACAAACCGATGTGAATGTTGGGATCTGACTTACCATCGTAGATCTGGAATCTCAGCATGCTATACCTCTTTGGGGCTTCGAATTTGTCCAATTCTATCGAGAACGGCATTCTCGGCTTGACCGGGGAGGTTACCTTGGCATCTTGTTGCCTCCTCTGTAGGTAATCCCTTAGATCCTCTTTGGTCCGTCCAGGAGCTCGGCTATCTCCTGACTTCAGCCTTTTCGGTGCACTACTCTCAACTTCATTGTGAGCCCTCTTCGACCTTTCTCTATTAGTTGCGTCGAAGCATAACTCCTGCCCCTGAACATGTCGATGTTCTTTGGGGTCTGCTTCCTTGGTACGATGTGTCCTTATAGATTCTTCCCTTCTTGACTCTCCTCGCCCGACCTCCCTCGAAGGCCGGTGAGAGTGTTTTTCGCTCCTAGTGTGCTAGGGGACTATAGGGACTATTTTCTGCCCATCTTTTCGGGCTTCTTTCTTAGCCGCTGGAATCGGCGTATCTTGCAGCAAGAATGGTGGCTGCATGACGTTGTTCTACATCATGAAATTGACCACCGTTTATAGGTCCGCCAATTTGTCTGCCCTGGCCTTCACCTCATCGTCCATCTGCAAGCATCTTTCTTTCCATACCTGGAAGTCATCCTCGTTGTAATACCCGCTTCAATCCGTTTTCTTTGGCACGTCGCCCTCCTAGCCGATGTCTTTTCCTCTGTGACTCCCATCATGAGTCTCTTCATTGCAGTTGTCTTCTTTAACGTCAAGGTCAACAGGTTTCCCACTCCCAGTAGGAGTGTCATCTCCAACCTTCTCTTTATGTCTATCGTTGGCCATCTATTCTCCTTTCTTTCCCACAGACGGCGCCAAATTGTGTGTATCAATTTCCAACCACACTGCCAATCAAGCACTTAGCTAAAGAACACTGGCAGAATAGATTAAGCCTGAACGACCTGTCACAAAAAGAAGAGATTCCGACGGTAGTTCGTTCACCCGGGGCACTCCGACGATCAAGTCAGTTATCTCTCAAAGATAGCAAAAGTGCTTAACTCAATATTTAGAATACAAAAAGCATACCTTAGACCCATGGGGGTGCCTCTCTTTTATAGCCAAAACTTACCTAATCCCAATAGAAGCCTAGCTTCAATGGACTTAGGATTACTGCTAATCTTGGATTCCCAGTAGGATTGGGATAAACTCTCTAAGAGTCTTATCTTTATCCAAACTGAAGTTCTCTCCCATTCCAGGACTCTTGTCCCTTATCTGTTTATTCTAGATTTCGGTTTCTTCGTAGATAACTTCGGCCTAGCCAAGATCATCTCGGCATCATGACCAGGACACGTGGCACCCCGACCGGCACTTCGGTGACACCTCGGCCACGTGTCGTCATTCAAAATTTATGTCCCCACATATATATATGAAAAGAAGAAGAAGAAGAAGAACAGTTGCTTTAGCCAAAATGACATTCACAGTGAAAGATACGATTTTGTATTGGAGGCGGCCATGGATGATAGGCAGTGCAATGCATAAAGTAGTGGGTTCAATTCAACCCACTGAACTCTGATTTTTTTATTTTATTTTTAAAATTATGTATTATTATATAAAATTGTTCCAAAAAAATAGATTTATCAACAACATAATATTGGTTTAAAAAATAATTAATTATGTACTTGTCATATTTTTATACTATTTTTTGTTTAGTATGCATAACGATTAATAGTTGAATATGAATATATATAAGACTTATATGGATACTATTACAATAATCATTATGTATGTCAACATTAGATAGTAAATAAAACATGATGTAAAAATATAGTCTTATTGACATAATAAATATCATAATACCATTTTTTTTGAATAATAGTATAAAAATAAAAATAAAAAATCATAACTTTAAAATAATGGACAAAATTCTCTTTACCTCCCTATAATTTGGGCCAATTGCAATTTATCCTATATCGTTTAGAAATAACGACTTACCCCACTTGTGTTTTGGGACTAAACCACTATTGTTACTTATTCCATTTGATTTGACAAATTCTCACATGCTGGTGAAAAAATTAATGTTTCCCTCCAAAACTAACTATGTAAAAAGACATAAATGACCTACATAATGAAAATTGTTAATATGCTAATTAAAATAAAATAAAATAAAAATATAATTATAGAGTGATCTAAAATATAAAATGTAATTAAGAATTGTTTTAGAAAATAAAATATAATTAATAATTAATCAAAAATTAATTAAATTAAAATATAAAATGAACAATAATTAAAGATTGGTTTAAAATATAATTAGATTAAAAGGTTATAAATTCCAAGCAATAATTAATATCAACCATTCATTTCTAATATATACACAAGTGTGTGTATATATATTTATATTCATATATATATATATATATATATTTATATATATCTGTTGTCTTGTTCATATATATAGATATATAATATGTGTATGTATAGGTATGTGAATAATTTATAATTTAATATGTGATTAAATTAGTAAGTAGGTTAAAATTTTAAAAAGTTAAGTTAAAAAATTAAGAAAAAAAAATTAAAGTTTGTTAACTAAAAGTATTTAATTTAGATTTTTTTTAGCTTTATTTTTTACAAACATGGTGAGATGTAGAAAAAGAATAGAAAAGATATAATCATCTTTTTTTATCACTAAATTTAACAGAGCCAGTGTTGCAATTTAGTTTAAAACCACATAAGGATTATATGGCTACTTTCAAAAGATAGTGAGATAAAGTGCAATTGGGCCAAACTGCAGGGAGGTAAAATGAATTTTATCCTTATTTTGATATAAATTTCACTAACACTCAAATGTACACCCCCACACCCCCTAAAACCTATTATCTCCCAAAACCCTGACCAAAAAAAAAAATCCCAAAACTCATTCTCTCTCTTACTACGGTGGAAGAAAAATATTTCTGAAGTGAATCGATTAGTGTAAGGAATGTGTCTCTGCGATCTTCACTTTTTTCTTCGCATTACGTGCGTATGTCTTCATTCAATTCCATCCATTTCTTTAATCAACCCTAAAAACAATGGATATAAACATTATCTATGTGTATGTATAGTTCGAAGGGAGCAAATTCACATTTTTCTCAGTCGCAATCTTATTCCTCCCCCATCTCCTGAAGTTTATTTCTTGTCTTTTTCATTGAGAATGTTCGAACTTGTGTTCCTAAACAAAAAGCTATGTTCAGATCTGTATTCCCGAACAAATAACCAATGTTCAGACTTGTATTCCCAAACTTTATAAAATGAAAACTTCTGCAAATGTAAAAATTTTAACCCTTCAAAGTGTATCAAATTTCCATGTTCAGACCAGTGTTCCCGAACAAATAAACAATGTTCGGGCCTCTGTTCCCTAACAAATAAGCAATGATCAAGCTTGTGTTCCTGTAACGCCACGAAATAAGTACCATAAACAGTATTAATCAGCGACAGCAATACTAACATAATTACCTTCCATTGAACCCAATGTGATTTACAAAAGAGAAACATATGCGGTATACATTCAATATGCCAAGCCATGAATCTATAGCGTATGTTACAACTATAAGAAAGTTAAACAGACAAGAAACGCCCTAAAGGCTTACAACTTTCCAAGATAGTTCTTGGTTACAACAAAAGTGGACTTTAGGTCCAATACATTTAAAACCCTTGGCTATACAAAAATGAATACAACAAAAAGAAGCTTTTGCTCCAAATCCTTCCAAGCTACTACCTTGGCGGAGGCATGTCATCAGCACCTGAAATGTTTTTCCCACATAGGGTGAGCCAAAGCCCAATAAAAATAATCCAACATAGTGTATGAATCTTAACAAAGCTATAAGGAGAATGCATATGCCATGTTCTTGCCAAAACATATTTATATCTGTTTTCAAAATCATGCAATGCCAAGTTAATACCTTGATTCACAATTCATTTCCATTCAATAGAAAATAGGGTGGTGATTCATACTTTGAGAATTTCAAAACAATACAACCTTTCCCGAAAATTTCGTCCGGAGGAAATCGTAAATCGGGACCCATGTAAACGTGGGCTATACAAGCACTACTATTACCATTTCATAGAAATTTTTTCTGTGGGATCGACACCCATGTATACACATGGTTTTCAGGACTTTCACCCAGGACACTCAGGCTAACTTAATTCAACAACACAATTCATGCTTTCCGAATTCACAATTTTTCTTAAAACGATAACATTTTCAAAGTATAATTGTGAATTAATGTTCAATACAAATGAATGAGAAAATAGTTTCAATTTTCCTAATTCACATGTAAATTCTACAACAATCATAACTATCCTCCACCGATAGCCCAATACAAATATTTCTAAATAGATAGTTTGAGTTCGTTTGTTTGAGTTTATATTCTAAATATATTCCAAATAAATGAGGAAAGGTCTGTTTTGCCATGCTTAAGCTTTGTTTTAAGTTGTTTTGGTCATGCATGCCTTGCCTTGCATAGCCATAGTGCAAATTTGCTCACTAGCCTTGTGTTTTGACGCCTCTAGCATGCTTTGTTTGAGATGTTTGCTTGCCATGACATCATTTAACATGTTATTTTAGAGCATGTAGCATTACCATGTTCTCACTTCTTTCACTCTTTGAGTGCTTTTAAGAGTTGTACCTTTGTGCCTCGTTTATGGGCCAATGCGTATGCATGCTTGTCTAGGCTTTTGAGCTCCCATCTCAGCATGTTTTGGTCTTTGTTTTGACCTACTTGAGCTCTGTCTATGGCTGGTTCAATCATTTGTGCCATGTATTGCATGCTTCTTGTGTAATCCCCTTTAGTAGTCTTGTGCCTTGGGCCCTCTTGCATGCTATACTTGTGTTGTTTGAGTGGTTTGGCATCATTTCATACATGATTTCAGTGCATATAGTGTAGCTACACTCTCACATTTGTCACTTCTTCATCATGTTTGAGAGTTGTGCTCTTATGCCTAGTTGATGAGCCATTACATGAGCATGCATATCTTGCCTTTTTGTGCCTAAGGTTTGGTGTGTTGGCCACTGTTTTGGCATGATTTAGGTCTACCCATACTCGGTTTAAGTCCATTGAGCATTGTATTGCATGTGTCTTGTGAAATGCTCTTTCCTAGCTTTGATGCCTTAAGCTTCTAAACATGCCATGCATGCATTGTCCGCATGATAGAATCCTATGCATGCCATTAGCATTGATAGGTTGGTCATGTTGTATGTGTTGCATTGTGTTTGGATTGGACGTCAATTCAAACACGAGAAACAAGGGGCGTTTCATACTTGAAATGATAAAATGCGCCTCATTTCTCGGTCGCCGACCCTCTTGATCAAGCATGATAGAGGTGGAGACCCTTATGTGTTTTGTGTGCATTCATTGACATTGACTTGTGCAAACTTGGCTTCTCGGCCATCGTGCATTGCGATGCTCGGTTGGTGGCCCGAGAGTCAAGTACCGCACTCCCTTGAGCTTAAGAAATGATAGGGAGGGTGGTTGTGCGCACATATTCCTTGCAAATACACTGCCATGCCTCTGCTTGTGCTTTGCTGCAGCAAAAGGAGAAATTGCAGGAAGCAATGGCCGACCGGCCATCAAAGCTGCCGATCGATGTAGACGCGCTCCCGGGAACTCCCCAATATCCGCACCTGCGAGGGGGAGCAGGTCTCGTTTTGTTCCGAGCTACTACAGTTCGAACTCAATGTCACGGTTCTGAATCTAATCTCACAATGTGCGATGTAAGATCGATAAATCACCAAAGAGTCCAAATTCAGCAAATCGTTTTGGAAAACTGATTCTAATAAAGAAGTGCCAAACATGGACTGCTTTGTCAGATACAGAGTCGCCACCTAAATATTTTATTTTGGGGGAATTTAGGAAACCTGACTCGTGCCTAAGGACACGTGTCCGTCATCACCAAAGTTGCCTCGGCTCGAGAACTTGGGTACGAGAGGGGAAGGTCATGCAATAAGCACCCCCGCTCGCCCGATCAAAAGATCGGCCTTTACTAAGCATGATATTTTGTTTTTGAAAACACGTGTTCTTATTCCGTTTATTTAACCTAGAATTACTATGTGATGCATACAACATACAAGTATAGACTAGATCGCCTAAGTTGGAACAAAACATTGCATCTTCGTTTGTTTGAAAATAGTTTGAAGTTTGCTACTCGCAAGTAGGCTAAATCAGGGATTTCAATGAATTGTTCCAATTCAAGCAATCCAACCTTCACCCACAGGCATTTAGGCAGTTAAACACTTAAGCATAGCCTCATGGCAAGCATGCTTTCATGGCAACATTAACACACATGCAGTATGCTAAAGCGTAAACACTCACAATGTACTCTAAGCCAAAACAGAGAACTAGTTAGAAATCATACATGATCCTAGTTCATGTTAAGATGGCTAATGCAACACATGCGAGAATGTGACTAAATTAGGCTCGGCTATTCTAGAAATGGCATATGAACTGCAACTTGGTACATGTATTCAAATTGGAATTGAAATACAATGCAGTTAGTATGATGCGCCAAGCTCGGTGCATGCAAGACAAATGAATGAATGCACACATGCAAGCATAAGGTATGCTAATTGAAATATGCCCTAAAACTAACCATCGTAAGCGGTTAAGTAAAAGGGGGAAAGAAATGGGGGTTGGAAGACATGCATCACACACATGCATGCTTATTACAATAGTGTGCCCTCTTGAGGGAGGGACCAAATAAGAAGCTAACTAGCTAATCTAAGCTAATTACACTAATTATTACAAATCAACGAAGCTAATTAACTAATCCTAGTTAACTAACTATTACAAAATAGTTAAGCAGCTAAACGTATTAACTACTTAAGTTACATGACCAAAGCATAAACTAGCTAATCACATTGGCTAGGTAAAGTAGTAAACAAAGGTGCCCTCAGAGAAAAGAATGCATGCATGCCCGGTTGCCTCGTTTGGAAATCCGTCGCGATGCCCCAACTTGCCTCTGTTTGCAACTGCTCTCAGAAACTTGCACCAAGCTCCAGAAAGCTTCTAACACACCTTGGGGACCTGTGGGAGGGTGGCTGACCAGTTGTTGCTCTCTCCAGCCACTGGCCGACCACTTTTTGTTGTTGTAAACCAGAAAAAGTGGTCGTCCAGCTAGTTTTTCTAGCTGGCCGACCAGTTGTTACTGCCAAACTCCAGTTTTCTACAACAGAGAGCAAGAAAGGGCATGGCAATGTATTTGCAAGGTATGTGTGAACAACCACCCTCCCTATCATTTCATAAGCTCAAGGGAGTGTGGTTCTTGACCCTCGGGCCCAATCGTGCATTTCAATGCATGATGGCCGAGAGGCGAAGTTGTATAATTCAATATGAAAATGAATGCACAAGTAAACACATAAAGCCTAAAACTCTATCATGTAGGATCAAGAGCGTCGGCGACCGAGAATTGAGGCACGTTTCATCACTTTAAGTATGAAACGTCCCTCGTTTCTCATGTTTGGACTAACACCTATTCCAAACAAAATGCGACACAAGCATGGTATATGCAATGCGACTCAAACATGCAAACGCGCAATGCAATAAGAGCATGCAAACATGCAATGCAATGAAACAAGCATATGAACAATATGCAAGGGACAAGCATGCAAACATGCAAGGTAACATAACATAGCATACTCAATGCTCGATGGCATGCATGCTCAATGCAAAGCAACTTTAGATTCTAAATACAATGTAATGCATGCATGCACAATGCAATGCAACAAGGGCAACTTATCAATGCTAGGGACATACATACTCAATGCAAAGGACTACTAGCATACACAATGCAAAAGAACTACATGGCATACACAATGCAATGTGGCAACATGGCAAACTCAATGCAATGAACATGATCAACTATCAATGCTAAGGGACATGCATACTCAATGCAAACAACTAGCATACACAATGCTAACTGACAACTAGCATATGCAATGCAATGAACATGGCATACTCAATGCAATGTGACCTAAACATGCAAACAACATGGCATACTCAATGCGATGGACCTCATGGCATACACAATGCTCAATCAATCATGTAAACAACATAGCATACTCAATGTGATGGACCTCATGGCATACACAATACTCAATGGACTTAAACTAAAATGGATAGACCTCGGTCATGGCCAAATTAGTGGCCATAACACCAAAACAAAGGCACCAAAAGACAAGGCATGCATGCACAATGCATTGGCCAATCAATTAGGCCTAGAGCACAACTCTCGAGAGTGCTCAAGGAGTGATAAACATGGAAGTGTGACAACACTAAATGCACTAAAATAAGGTAAGAAATGATGCCAAATCATTCAAACAAACACAAGTATAGCATGCAAAGGTCCTAAAGCATGAAAGCTAGCAAAGAGGACCACAAAGGAGACATGCAATACATGGCACATATGCATGAACCAACCACAAACAGAGCTCAAGTACGTCTAAACATGGACCAAAACATGCTAAGTTAGAGGCTCAAAGACCTAGGCATGCAAGCATACACACTAGACCACAATGAGGCAACAATGCACAATACTTAAAGGCATTTAAAGCAAGAAAGAAGTGGGAATACAGTTATGCTATAAGCTCTAAAATGAAGTATTAAATGATGCCAAATCATCTAAATAGCTCAAAAATAGCATGCATGAGTCAACAAAACGCAAAGCTAGCAAGTCCAATTGCACTACAACTATACAAAGCATGAAGGATATGGCAAAGGCAACCCAAAACAGTCCTAGAACATGTCAAAACGATACTAAAACATGCATGGAAGGAAGCCAAAACAAGCTAATATGAAGGGCATAAGGCATGATACATACAAGGCAAATAAGGTAGATTACACTACACCTATTAAGACCAAGCATGGGATGACTTAACCGACAAAAATCAGAGTTATATCATGGCAAGATAACCCTAAAAACACATTGAAATGATGGCTCGCAAGCTAAGGCATGAAGGCATACGCAATGATTCATGCTAAGGCATAAAGGGGCAAACCCCCCAACGCATTGAATGAGTGATAAATACAAGTGCATGAGCATGAAACATGGACTGAAATCACATCAAAAATGATTCCAAATCATTGAAATAGTCCAAGTAAAGCATGCTAGTGGACTTGACACACAAAGTTAACAAGCTAGAATGCATTATAGCTATACAAATCATGGTATGCATGGCCAAAAAAACTAAAATCAGAGCTAAAGCATACTAAAACATGGACAAAAGCTTCTTGAAGTTAATCCAAAAGCATGCTAGAATGACATATTAAAGCATGGTGCATGTTAGGCTAATTCATGGAAATACACTACAAGTGCATGGAGCATGCAAGGGCTAACCAAACCAAACCAAAACAGAGTCATGACATGGCAAAACATCACCAAAAACATGCTGAAATGGAAACAAAACAAGCTAGAATGACATGCCACTTCATGAAGCATACAAAGCTAGTTTGTGTGATTTACACTACAAGTGTATTAGGCATGCATGGAGTGACTAAACCAAGTAAAAATAGTGGCATGCCATGCTAAACTAAGCTCAAATACAAGCTAAGATATGGTCAACATAAGCTTAACAAACATGTTCACACATGAGGCATTCAAAGCAAGTATTGAAGACACAAGGAGAGGGGATGACCCTCTCCTTTTTGGGACCTCAAAACACCACCCCCAACACTGAAATTCCTCTGGATTTCAGTGGTGAGAAGGTCAAAATAAGGTGGTCCCAAAGGCTTAAAAAGAAGGCACAAAAGCAAGGCCAAATAAGGCCAAAGAGGGGGTAAACAACCCCAAACAAAAAAATGACCTTAAACAAAGATCTTAAGCACCAAAATTCAGAACTTTTTGTAGTTAAGAGTTAAGCTTAAAACAGCATGCAAGTAAGGCTAAAAGCTTAAGCAAGAATGGGGGTTTAAAAGGTTAAAAGCTCAACCTTGAAGACCACTTTCAAAGCTGCAACTCCAGTAGCTTATTTAAGCTCAAACCAGTCTAAGAACTCCAAAAACAACCTCAAGGGACCTCAGCTCCAAGAGTATGGTGTTTGAGTGTGTGTTTGTGTACAAAAGTGAGACAAAAGGGCACTTTTAAGGCACAAAATCAAGAACAAGAGCAATATAGAGACAAAGCTATATATATATAACTCTCAAGGCAATTTTTCTGAACCTAGAGGAGGGAGGAAGTGGTTCTCTCTTATAGAGAACCAAAATCAAAGCTTCTTGAAGAAGCTAAGGTTCAAGGCCATCCCTCCATACACGTGAACGATGGTTCTTGTGCTCTCCAGCTGTGCCAGCTGGCCCAAAATATCTCCAAAAAGGTGACAAAAAGTGGCCGACCACTTGAAGTGGTCAACCAGCTACTTTAAGTGGTCGGCCGACCACTTTAAGTGGTCTCCTAAAAAGACAACTGGTTGGCCATGGTGGAAGATGGTCAGCAGCATGAAAACAAGAAAATGGTGTGGTGGCCAACCAGAAAAGATGGCCCAAAGACCAAGGAGACCAGTTGTCGGACGGAAAAGCCGGGCAGAAGAAAAGTGGTTTCTTGAGAGAAACTGGTCTCCCACCCTTGTACCACCTTCCAAACAAGGAAAACAAGGTTTGTACCAAAAACAAACCAAAACAGATGCAAGACGAAAGTTCGGGAGGCAAAGCGCGCAGCCGGGAGGCTCAAAAACTAGCTGACAAGCACCAAAAGTGGTTGACGACCACAAAAGTGGTCTCCCAAACTACAGTGGCCCTCTAGGCCAAGGAAACAAGGTGTGGTTCAAAAATCACGCCAAATGGAGAACATTAAGCGGTCTCGAGACAAGGCGCGTGGCCGAAGGCTCTGAAAATCGAAAACTAGTCTCCAAACGGGAAAAGTGACCTACGACCACGAAAAGTAGTCTACGACCACAAAAGAGTGGTCTACATGACCTCTCCTTCCCTTAGGCAAGGAAAACAATGCCTTGTCCGCAAACAGAGCCAAAGCACAAAGAGTTCAGAGGCCCGGAGGCAAGGCACTCAGCCAAAAACTCCGAAATCTCGAAACGAGCACAACATGCGCTATCACCGAGCGCTCAATCGATGACGTCTGAGTCTTCAGGTCAGTCAAAAATGGGGTGTCTATCGGCTATCAGAAGTGGCCGATGGCCATCAACTTTGGCCGATGGCCATTTCTCTTGGCCGACCCTCCCTCAGCATGTTCCTAAGGTGGGTCAGAATTTTCAGAAGTACAGAAGTGTGCAAACAGAGGCATCTTGAGGCAAGGTAGTGGATTTCCGGGAGGACGCGACCAAGCATGCATCCTTCATTGTTCAAGGCGGAGCTATGACAGCCTAATTTAGATGCTTTTCATACTTAGTTGGTTTTGCAACTTAATTAGTTTGATTAATTAGTTGGTTTGTAAATAATTAGCTTAGCGTAGCTAGTTAGTTGATTTATTCGGACCCTCTGTCGAGAGGGCACAATTTTGTAATAAGCGTGCGTGTGTGTGATGCATGTCTTCCAACCCCACGTCTTTCTCCCTTTTATTTACCAGGTTTTGATGGTTAGTTTTAGGGCATGTTTCAATTAGCATACTCATGTTTGCATGCGTGCATCATTCATTTTGTCTTGCATCACCAGGCTCGGTGCATCATTCAAACTGCATTGTATTTCAATACCAATTTGAATACATGTTATCTAGCTGCATTCACATGACATCTTAGAATAGCCGAGCCTATCTTAGTTGTATTTTTTGCATGTGTTGCATTAGGCATCTTAACATAGATAGGATCATGCATTGATTACTAACGAGCTTTTGTTTTCGCTCGGAATACACTGTGAGTGTTTATGCTTTAGCATCCTTGCATGTGTGTAAGTGACTGCCATGATAACATGCTTGCTATGAGCCTATATGCTTATGTGTTTAACTACATGAATGCCTGTGGATGAAGGTTTGATTGCCTGAATTGAAACAACTCGATGATTGTGAGTTTTAAGCCCACTTGAAGTGGCAAAATCATGTTTTTCTAAGCCCACTTGAGGGTGGCAAATCCGCGTCTTAGCCTACTTGCGAGTAGCATTTTCAAACCACTTTCAAAAACAAACATGAGTTGTTTTGTTCCAATCCGCGTGATTGAGTCTATACTTGTATGCTGTGTGCATCACATAGTAAGTTAGATTAATAACCGGAATAAGAACACATGTGTTTTCAAAAATAACATATCATGTTAGTAGAGGCCAATCTTTGATCGGGCAAGCGAGGGTGCTCATTTCAGGACCTTCCCATCTCGTACCCAAGTTCCCGAGCCGAGGCAACTTTGGTGATGACGGACACGTGGCCTTAGGCACGAGTCAAGGTTTCCTAAATTTCCTAAAAACAAAATATTTAGGTGGCAATTCTGAAATCTGGCAAAGCAATCCATGTTTGGCACTTCTTGATTAAAATCGATTTTCCAAAACGATTTGCCGAATTTGTACACTTTGGTGATTTATCAGTCTTACATTGTATATTGTGAGATTAGATTCAGAACCGTGACAAAAGTCCGAACTATAGTAGCTAAGAACCACAATTCGCGCCCTCACGCGCAGAGCGGAGTTCGAGGCGGTCTACAGTTTCTGGCAACTCTGCTGGGAATTTAAAGAACTTGACTCGAACTCATATATGTTGTTTTGTTTGCACTTATGTGTTTCTTTGCATTGCATTGCATTTGCATTGGTGCGCCTAGGACACCGTGTTTGCCATCTGCTATTCCTGAGCGGTTTGCCGGAGGCTACGTGCCATAAGGCTGACCGGTTACGGGCTCTGCCACGATGGAAACACAAACCTCGGTTGTTACTGAGACACCCTTTTTGGCCATTTGACCTAGTGCATATCGGAATCTGTAGTGACCATTCCAAACTAGGACAGGTTGCTTACCCGATTGTAGGTGGTTTGAAACTGCTGTGTGCGTAGTGAAACCCTAGCTCTTGACAAGATAGGACAGGAAAAACCCTACCCCTCCATAGGGGTGTTTTGGCTCTCACTTACTTGCTATGTGCTTTTAGAGTGTGTCTCTACAGGAATGCATGTATCAGTTTGCAAGTCTGGGTATCAGGCCTGCGGGTATCAGTATTTTGGGGAATCAGTTTTACCCGAGGATATCAGATTTGAGGCAGTGATTTAGGAATAGTGATCAGTGTTGAGAATAGTGTGTTCAGCTTACAATGTCAACTGTGTGTTGTCTTAATTTAAGCCGAAGTGCTGTCCATTTTTCTGCTTATTGTTTCCTTATTATGCTTTATTTATCTTTTTGCAAGGTAGTTTAGCATCATTGCTTCCGAAGAGGCAGTTTCCCCCAAAGCACTCTGGGTTAGAGGTCGAAGACTTTATCGATCTGAGGATCTAGTTGACGGACAAGCAGTGTTCTGTTCATTACCCCCGGTTACTAGACGGAGGTCGATTAAGTATGATTCATCGATCTGTGATTTACGGATCGGCGGTCCTTAACCACCCCACCAGTGTGTAGTCGGGCTGAGGTTTCCGTTTCTATTACATAAAGAGATATACCTGTTGTTCAGTCAGATCAGCACCTTATGGCAAGTATGGAAGACATGATGCGTCAGCTCCAAGAGACTATGCAAGCCATGCAGCGGGATGCTGCCCGCTAGGCAGAGTTTGCCGCACGCTAGGCAGAGGTCGTGGCTCAACAAACAAAGCTGATTGCTAGACTTCAGCAACAACAGCAACCACAACAAGCCGGAGCATCTGCTTCGCATCTACCCCCACCCCCACCTAGAGTTCCAACACTCGGGGATACTGCAAATGTCCAGGAAGATACGGATGCCCCCAACAGGGCCAGTTCTGCCACCAGTTCTACCGCAGATTTCAAAAACACCGGCTTTCTCAACAGATACACCGTTTGAATCTGAGATGGACCCAACCGCTCTGAAGATGAGTAAGCTTGAGAAGCTGTTCAAACGGGCCCAGGGGGTCAATTCCATTCCAGACATAGAGGATGGATACACTGACTCAGTGGTAACATTGCCGGACTGGTTCAAGATGCCGTATTTAGACCGTTTTGACGGTTCTAGAGATGCCATGGTACATTTGCGGTTGTTCTCGGATATCCTAAGGCCAATGGGCCTCTCCAGACTATAAAAGCTTTCCCTCTTTGGTTGGACCCTGTCAGGTGTTGCGGTCATCTGGTACACGAAGTTGGAAGATTCTGTCAAAAGGAGCTGGAAAGAGATGGCTGAGGCCTTCGTTGCCCAATATTCATACAACACACAGATCGAGATCACAACTCGTGATCTCAAGACAATGAGGCAAGAGCCAAAAAAGGGCTTCTCTGACTTTGTAACCCGTTGGAGAGCCAAAGCTTCTATGATGACCACCAGGTCGGTCGAGAAGGATCAGATACGGATGGTTGTGCGCAACCTCCAACCCAAACTGATGCAAAAGATGATCGTCTTACGCCTACCCACCTTTGCTGATTTACACGAGATTGGGGTATAGATTGAGGACGCCATGAAACAGGGTCTGATTGACCACGAAAGAGAGCAGCCTAAGAGGGCATTTACCTGCAGTTCAAATGCAGGCATGAGTAATCTCTGATTGCGGAACTTAGATGTAAGCATGGTCACCACCACCACATCAACAACAGCCACACCCTTTACTGGCACATCTAGTGCCACCCCTCAACCCGCAAAATACCCACCCCGGGGCTAGAGAACTTTTACCCTGTTGTACATGCCTTTGTCCAAGGCCTTGGGGGTTTTAATAAAAAAAAAGCATCTGAAGCCCCTCGAACCACGCCCACTGCCAAATAATCTCCCACCAATCCACAACCTGGCCAAATACTGTGCCTTTCACCAACAGCATGGTCACAACACCGATCAGTGCTACAGACTTCATCATGAGATTCAAGATCTCATTGACAATAAGGTGATTGCACCTCCAGAAAAGCCGAATGTCACCTCCAACTCACTCTCACCACATAACCAAGTTCCACCACCCAAACACATCAACCTGATCCAAACCGTGGCCATTCCATATTGTCATGACCCGAACCCGCCCCTATGGGTTAAGGACATAACCGGCCAGTAACCCTGAGATTACCTACGGCCTCAAACCAAAACAGACATAACTCAACAGAGTAAAGGGGCCAAACGGAAGCAATAATTAAAAACTTTGTCCATAGAGCCGTGCTTATATGCACATCGAACAAACCATACACATATACATTAATAACCCACCACAAAATACAGTACCATAAAATCCTTTACAGACAGGATCATCCAAACAAAGTCAACCCATAACAAAACCATATACAGATATATACAAGGTCCTTGCCAACAAGTCAAAATGTAAATACATAACAAAACCGCAAGGATGGGTCTCGTGCGTGAGACACAAGGCTAACTCTTCAAAACTCATGTTGTTCCTGACGGACTTCACTGGGGCTGAGTTTGGACTTCTCTTGGCTCACCTACAAACACATGAATGAGCGTGAGAGATAGCCCAGTGAATAATATCAAATCAAATGCAAAAGTAACATAACAATGTAGAACAACATGTTCCAAACGACCTTGGGCCCAATCCATATTTCTATTGAACAGATAAATAACTATACGAAATTCAAATCAAGTGACTGTAGTTCCAAACATTCTGGCCTTTGGCCTATTCAGATTTCCATTCATGTCAAAACGGCCTTCGGCCGATTCATTTATTTCAACATGGCCTTCGGCCCATTCGTTTATGTCCAAAATGGCCTTCGGCCCATACATTCGTGTCAAAACGGCCTTCGGCCCACTCATTCATGTCAAAATGACCTCAGGTCCATTCATATATGTCAAAACGACCTTCGGTCCACTCATTTCTATCAAAACGACCTTCGGTCCATTCATTTCTGTCAAAACAACCTTCGGTCCATTCGTTTACGGAAAAACGGCCTTCGACCCATACATTCGTGTCAAAACGACCTTAGGTCCATTTATTTCTATCAAAACAACCTTAGGTCCATTTATTCATATCGAAATGACCTTCGGTCCATTCATTCGTTCATGTCAGACTTTTGTCCACAATCCTAATTAGCAACTCATAAAGCTTATAAGGAAATAAACAGTTGGGCATTGCTAAGCTTTCAAATATCGATATTACTCACAGTGATCAGCTTGTGGATTTGCCCTAGAGCTTGACCCTACACATTTCATGAATACAAAAGGGTCACTAACAGTTCAATCCGTTCTTTAATTCACATATTCCTCTTTAGGCTTTATTCTTATCTCATTAACTCATTTACAATGCTTAACATATGCCTAAGAGTGCTTACAAGTGAAAGAGAACGAAAAACGAAACACAGAACGCATGAACAAAATTTGACAGGGTCCCCGCCGGCGTGGACTTCCCTTTCAGCGGACCCAAGAGGCCTGCAAAAGTACTGGTTACCTCAAAATTACGCTCGAGCATGAATTAGGGAGCTCGAGCGGGAGGCATGTCTACAACAGCTCCTCGCTTGAGCGTGAAAAATCCCGCTCGAGCAAAGATCCAAGTCTGCAAAAAGTGTTGGGAGCACGATTTTCCCGCTCGAGCGTCATTTTACCCGCTCGAGCGGACCTCAAAATTCTAGAAAACCCAGAATTGTGTTCTTGAACTTCATTTCGACTTCCAACCAACAATTCATGCATATTATGGCTCATATTACTCATAGACATGTACTAACATGGTACAAGCATAAATTACAACATATTGAAGCTCAATTTCATAATTTATTTGCATGCATGTCCCAAAATATCACAACTCAACACCAACATGCTCAAATCCAAACATTCAAGACTCATACTCCCATGATTTGTACATGCATGCCCTTTTTGACTTCACATTGACTTCAATTAATGCAATTAGTGCACATTCTCATAAAATTCGACAAAGACATGCTTGCATGTGGGATTACACTACCAATCTTTCACAATTTCACAAATTACATGCTAGATTTGTGATTCCATGGGAGTTCATTACATGCATGCACATATCAAGCCTCAATTTCAACAAAATTAACTCAAATCATGCTCTTGATCACAAACAACCCTTAAACACACAAGATTACACATTAAACTCATGAATTCAAGAATCAATGCTTACCTAGAGGCTCAATTCTCTCAATTTATGGTCCAATTTAGAGTTGGGTTTCAAATTCCAAGCCTTCAAAATCAAACTCTCAATTTCTTTCACCCTCTCCCTCTTAGCCGATTCTCTCTCCTTCTTTGAGTCCAAAAATCAGCCAAAATGCACTAAGGGAAGGAATTTGAGGGTGTAGAGTCTTTACAACATAACCCACTAACTATTATTTAATAATATTAAATAATTGGGCACTAAATCATCAATATTAATCTGATTAATTTGATCCAAATCAATTTTCAATTAAATTTCACCGTAGGCTCTAAAAATTATGCCAATCACAATGGCGTAATCAATTTTGGGTTCTGTGGCCGATAAGGCCTTCAATTTAATTTCCGAAGCGGGAGAATCAAACAGATATTCCTACGGTGAACAAATAGAAGTTCAAAACTACATATTTTCACACAATGGCACATGAAATCATATTCAACACAATCATATTCAAATTAAGGACCAATTAGCATATTTCAGAACAGGGGTATCACATATATGACCCAAGCATATACATCACAACCTCCCACCTACCCAAGCCTAAGGTGTTCATCCCAGACAGCACAGACTTGTGCATGTTGAGCACCTCCCAAACCCAACCTGAACCGATGGTGGTGACTATCGAAGATAGAATTGAGTTGACTTTGGAGAAAGATAGGAATGATGATTTAGAGTCTGAGGGGTCTGCGAGCTTTATATACAACCCGAGTGGTTATATCATATCAACGGATCAGTCTAAGCCGAGGGTAGAGTTGCCGGTTAGGGCAGAGATCAGTGTGGTTCGGGAAGATGGACCAAGTCAGGGGTTAGATGACCTAGCAGAGTTGGAGGAAGATGTCACGAATCTGCAGTTCTTTGATGAACAGGACCTAGGGGATGTGAGCATCAACTGGTTTGGCCTGGATGGATCAGTAGAGGCTACAGGGTGGCTCAGTGATGAGCTAGATGTTGTTGAGGAGCATCAGCTAGAATAGGGGCCGTCAGAAATAGGAAGATCTACAATGGCCGGAATGGCCAAGAATCAGGAAGCATCGCCGAAGAGCACCGGTGCAAAGAATTATGCTCAAGAACCGGGCAGTTTATGTACAGTAGGCGCCGAACAAGAGGCTGGATTAAAGAAAGTTGAGCAGGAAAAGATTGAGAATCTTGAGAGGGTTAGGAAGGCCAAGGCCCCTGCAGGAACGGAATATCTTAGTGAAAGCAGAGCAGTTACCTTGATGGATAGGCCGCATTTGGTTGGTTCCGATGGTATGTAGTAGGAAGACGACGACTTACGTCTGGCTCACACTGACGAAGACTGGGGTCGGAACCAACCGAATGACACTTGGTATGTTGAGAAGGTTGACCACATGACTAGAAGTGGGCGGTATTTCAAGCCCCCAAACTTGGACCAGCCGGAGGCGTCCGAGATGGACAAAGAAGCAGAGAGGCAGAAAGAAAAACTACTCGAGGAGGAGGCTGTACTGAAACAGCTTAAGAAAATTCAAGCAGACATCTTCATCTAGGGACTGCTAATGGCCTCAAGGGTTCACAGACAGGTCGTCCTCACAGCCATGGATAGGGCTAAGCTTTCAATTGATACGACTCCTGAGCAGTTGGTGGGATTAGTGTTCCCGAGAGGAGCTTCCCCGACCTTGACCTTCACTGACAAGGAGCTGTTGCTTGAGGGCTCAAATCATAACAAACCACTCTATATCTCTGTGGAGTGTAGAGAGAAATGGATACCGATGGTTCTTGTTGACACAAGGTCCGTAATCAATGTATGTTCGTCGAGAACGGTATATGCTATCAGGTTGAAGCCCGCGAATTTTGTGCCTATAGCCCAGGTGATATGGGCTCATGATAATACCAGCCGGGAGGTGATGGGGACCGTACAGATTTAGACTCAGGTTGGTCCGGGGCAACAGGACATTGAGTTTCATGTCTTGGATGTTCCCACAACCTTCAATCTACTCCTTGGGCGGCCGTGGCTGCACCATGTGAAGGCGGTCTCTTCCACCTTGCATTAAATGTTGAAGTACCCCCATGGGAAGGGGGTGGCCATCGTTTTTGGAAATTCTTCAATACATCCACCGCCAAAGGTTTCTATACCAGTTCTGGAGATTGAGCATGGCACGGAGGATGTATTTCTGTTAGGGTTCACCCTAGCTGAGGCCCGGGTTGTACATAATATGCTAGCTATTGATGAGGGGCTATACCTCAGTGCACAATCTGTCTACCTCATGAACAAGCTTCAACATATACCCAGAATAGGATTGGGGCGAAGTGGTCGGAAGGGCGTTGCAGCATCGGCCGAAGTGCCGCACAACCTATATACCTTTGGCCTAGGTTATCTACCTACCAAAGAGGATTGAGCGAGGAAATGAAGAGAGATGGCTGGAAGAACCAGGGCAAATTAGGCTGGGAAGCATTATGAATTGGTGTACCGACCTATCCAGGGGACCCTGAACGGACACTTTGTCCGGGAGGGGGAAGACTTCCCGTTTTGCAGCTTTCCGGAGCCATGGCTAAATGCAAAGAGGCGGCGCTTGCCGGGATTTGAGATTTTCTTTGACTTGCAATTGTCCGAGGATGAAGTTGTCAAAGAGCAGACAGACCTACCAGCTGAGGCTAAGCAGTGCAAGGATGAGTCTGAGGGTACAGAATTGGAAATGGGGGTAGCATTGGCTTGTCTCCTTTTAGATCCTCAGATCGTACTAGAGTGCTTGGGGATAACTCATCAGTTTCCATGATCGGGGATGAAGCGGCTGTGGGCCCATCTTCAGGCATTCTCAATGCATCCATCGCACCCTCCCTCATCTAGCAATACGAGGAGGGCTTTTTATCGAGCAGTTCCGGGTCAAGTAGTGAGCTGGAATCTTATTCCACTGAATCTGTGGAGTCAGAATTAGATTCCAGCTCTTCTAAGTCTAAGTCCGGTATTCTTGGGGGTGATAACCCAGATGCCACTATCCTGTCCAGGTAGTCTTTTTCTTTTTTTCTTTGAGTCTATTGTAATAGAGGAATCAGGTGGGCTAGATGTTATTAATGAGAATGGTACGACTGTGGCTTCCGAGTACTTTTTTGTGCCTTAAATTTATTGCATTAATCAATACTTTCAAAATTTTGATAAATACAACGAGGAAGAAATTCCTCCAGTTTTACAACGTTTGATTGATCAAGAGCAGGAGAGGTTTGTAAAACCTTTGGTTGATGAAATCACCACAATTAATGTTGGTACTGAAAAGGACCCGCAGCAGGTCCAGATCGGATCCACGTTGTCTTCGGAGGAGCACGAGCGCATAGTCACTTTATTAAAAGATTTCAAAGATGTTTTCGCATGGTCTTACGAAGACATGCTTGGAATCGATCCTGAGATTGTACAGCACCGGATCCCTCTTGACCCAGAGGCCCGACCTGTTAAATAGAAGCTCTGAAGGATCCGCCCGGACTGGGCTCTGAAGATCAAAGAAGAGGTCACCATGCAGATTGACGCAAAATTCCTGTTGGTATCTGAATACCCTACTTGGTTGGCCGATATAGTTCCGGTGCCGAAGAAGGACGACATAATTCGAGTATGTGTGGACTTCAGGGATTTGAACAAAGCCAGTCCGAAGGACGACTTTCCTCTGTCGCATATTGACGAATTAGTGGACTTCACTACTAGGCATGTGCTGCTCTCGTTCATGGATGGGTTTTCAGGCTACAATCAGATTTTGATGGCACCCGAAGACAGCGAGGAGATTGCTTTCACCACCCCGTGGGGAACCTATTGTTATAGGGTGATGCCATTTGGGTTGAAGAATGCTGGGGCTACGTATCAACAGGCTGCGACCACAATCCTACATGATATTATCCATAAAGAGGTTGAGGTGTACGTGGACGACATGATTGTCAAGTCCAAGGAAAGAGAGGGCCACTACACCGCCTTGTAGAAATTCTTCCAAAGGATCTGAGAGTATCGGTTGCGGCTGAATCCTCAGAAATGTGCATTTGGTGTTACAGTAGGGAAAATGCTGGGATTCTTGATCACACAAAGGGTATCGAGGTCGATCCTTCCAAAATCAAGGCAATCTTAGAAATGCCACCACCGAGGACTGAAAAGGAGGTGTGAGGCTTTCTGGGTAAAGTGCAATTCATAAGACGGTTTATTGTAAAATTAACCTTGACTTGTGAACCATTGTTTGGTCTCCTGAAGAAAGGAAAGAAGTTCCAATGGGATGACCGGTGCCAAGTTGCTTTTTAGCAGATCAAGCAATATCTACAAAACCCACCTGTGTTGTCAGCGCCTGAGCCGGGAAAACCATTGATTCTATACCTATCAGTGACTGAAACGACAATGAGCTGCATGCTTGCACAGGAGTTTGAGGACAAAGTAGAGAAGGCTATCTACTACATGAGCAAGAAAATGCTGGATTACGAGACCCGCTACACTCTGCTAGAGAAGGCTTGTCTAGCCTTGGTATGGGCTACCAGAAAGTTGAGGCACTACCTGTTAGCTCACTCTGTAATACTGGTTTCGAGATTAGATCCCATGAAATATCACTTCGAGAAACTGGCACTTGCGGGTAGGCTAGCTCGTTGGTTGCTTCTGTTTTCCGAATTCAATCTGAAGTACATGACGCGCAAGTCAGTGAAAGGGAGAGCGGTAGCGGAGTTCTATGAACCACCAGTTGAAGGGGATGAAGCAGTCAGACGAGGCCATTCTGCATGTTGAAGAAGAGACCTGGACGATGTACTTTGACGAAGCGTCAAACCAATACGGGTATGGGAGAGGGGTGTTGCTGATAGCACCTGACAATTCCCTCATACCCTTAGCATTCAAACTTTAGTTCAAAGTATCAAACAATGAGGCAGAGTATGAGGCATGTATTGTTGGACTAGAAGCCGCCCTGGAACTAGGGGCAAAATGACTGGATGTCATCGGAGACTCGAACTTTGTTGTATCTCAAGCTAAAGGAGATTGGAAAGTTAAAAAAGAAAAGATGAGAATCTATCATCAGACCGTGGACGTTCTGATTCCTCGGTTTGAAAATTTGAACTTCTCTCATCTATTAAGAGAGAACAACAGGTTCACTGATTCATTAGCAACTCTATCTTGTATGATAGACATCCCTTTCGGAGTCTGGATGCGTCTGATCATCATTGAACAGAAATTCGTGCCGGCCTACGAGCTGATTGCTGCCGTAGATGAGGTACAACATTAGAATCCCTGGTATTACGACATCTGGAACTTCTTTGAAAATGAAGCTTATCCACCAGGGGCAAATCCCAAAGATAAAAGGGCAATTCGAAGAATGGCTGCTCAATTCATCGTCTACGGGGGTAAACTGTACAAGAGGGGTCATCTTGAGATGCATAAGCTGTGTGTTGATGCTGAAGAGTCCAAGCGCCTGATGGAGGCCATCCATGGAGGAGAGTGTGGAGCGCACATGAGCGGGGTGATGCTAGCCCGGAAGATCCTTAGACAGGGTTATTATTGGTCAACCATAGAGGAGGATTGTATTGGCTTTGTTCGGCGATGCCACAAATGTCAAATCCATGCAAACCGTATGAACATTCCGCCATCGAAACTATACAACATGACTTCACCGTGGCCGTTTTCAGTCTGAGGGAATGATGTAATTGGGGCTGTCACTCCAAAGAGGTCCAACGGGCATGAGTATATTCTGGTAACGATAGGCTACTTTACAAAGTGGGTTGAGGCCCAATCTTATGAGGTGTTGAAGGCATCGCATGTCGCTAAGTTCATCAGGAACAACATCATCTGTTGCAACGGGGTCCCGAATAAGAATATTTCAGATAATGGTTTCCACTTCAAGAAGGAGGTGATCGACTTGTTGGAGAAGTACAATGTGGTTTTTCATAAGTCATCTACATATCGACCGCAAACCAACGGAGCAGTTGAGGCTGCCAACAAGAACATCAAGCACATTCTATAAAAAATGGTGGAAACCTACGAGGCGGCGGATAATTTGCCATTTGCTCTTGGGCTACAGGACTTCAATTCGAACTTCTCTTGGGGCAACTCATTCCTTGGTTTATGGGATGGAGGTTGTTACGCTTATCAAAGTTGAGGTTCGTCATTACGGTATTGGTGAGTGTCGAGATAAATTTGAGTCAGTTAGCGACAAAGTAAGTAGGTTCGAAGAACTCATGCTCTTTAATGAAAGAAGGCTGCAAGCATTGTATCACGTCCAAGGTTATCAACGAAGAATTGCCAGGGATTTCAACAAGAAGGTTAAGTCTAGGAATTCGAAAGAGGGAGATCTAGTGCTCAAAGACAACCAAGCTCCCATCCACGACCCTAGGGGCAAGTTCAGACCTAATTGGCCTGGCCCCTACATCATCAAGTCTATTTGGTCAGGTGGAGCTGTCGTTCTGATGGATTTAGACGGCCTTGAGTTCTCCCAGCCGATCAACATAGACAAGTTGAAGAAATACTATCCTTGAGTGGCTCACTAGGCCGAAAACCCGAAAGGGCGACCTAGGCAAAAGTTAGAGCATGAAAAATTTGAAATAATAAAAACTGAGCTCGCAAGGTTGAAAACCCGAAAAGGGCGGCCTTGGCAAAAGCTAGAGCGCAAAAGGAGAGTGTTAATACACGAGTGAACTAGAACCGAACTACGTAAGGCTTGATTCCCATCTTTGGGATATGTAGACAACTTCATTCTGAAGTCTAGCCATAAACACTTCCAAATCAACTTTCTCTATGTGATCATGTTGGTCATCATCGTCTAATCTGCATTCAAGAGCTCGGCTGTGATCTCCAGTGCAGTGCTATTCAGACTAGGGGCAACTTTCCAGTTGCTGGATCCGGGGTTGTATATCTCAGTGATAGATCTCAAGCGTGTCCAGTTGTGATCCATATCAAAAAGGGTTTTGAAAAGTTTTAATAAAAGTTGATTTTGCTCAAATTAATCTTTTTACAACTTAGACCATTTTTGGACCAAATGAAAAAAATTTAGTACCCACAACCTTCAATTACATTGCTTTCAATACAGAGTTCTCTTACTCTTAAATACAAATTGAAGTTGCTTTTTATTACATTCATAAAGAAAACCTGAAAGTACTGATAAAGCAATAAACTCGGGGCATAGTCAAGTGTTCCTGCGCCCCCTCCCAGAGCTTGTAGAAGCCTCTGACGCCAAAGTAGGCCCAACCTGCGCCTATTCATCAAGCCAAGCTATACACTCATCAAAAAAGGTGTAACTGAAAGTGGGAGCGGGGACCAAAAGCTCTCTCGTCCTCCATGCTGTGGCATACCGAGCTAGATGTGCGCCTTGGACTGGATATGCGGCAGGGTACTCTATCCCTTCTTCTGGGTAGGTCTGATCACGGCCAAATTGGTGTCAGAATCGGAACGGGAAGTAAAAGACACGGTGTGTCAGGCTAATCAACTGAATGCCCGGCTGGTGAGACATGCGGTAACTCATCACCGGTAGATTGAGCCAGAGGCAGCGCCATGCAATGTTGATAGCGGACAGACTGCACATCTATTCGCACCACCATCCCTCATCAGGGGCATCGACTAGACGTCGCCAGAAGAAATAGCCGCGAGTTGAATATGCGGGGCATGAGTCCACAACCTTCAATTTATCCATCAGCTATATCTAGGGAGGGATGAAAAACAAGAGATTAAAGAATAGAGAGGTGCACATGGAGAGAAAAGTGAGAAAAAGGTTTTGACAGAAAAACCTAGCCCAAGGGCCGAGTGATGTGAGAAATATATGTAAGATAGGGTGGGAAATATTACCTGCAACAATAGTGGACTCCCCGCGAATCTAGTCATCTCCTGGCGACGGAAAGCATCCAAACCCATCAATGTCTTAGCTAGCTTCATGGCAATGCAGCTCTTGCTCTCTTTTAAACCTTGGGCAACCTCAATCAAACGGATGCTAGACCCTCCGGAGCCTGGGGCAAGCAAGAAATGAGACAACATGCACAAGCAAAGCGCATGTCGCCGAAAACCCTGCCAGTGATGATCGCCACGGTCACCAGCATCAGAAAACCGACGAATCAAGCTGGGGATGTCCAATTCCCCGTCACGTATCAAAGACCAAGCGTCATGCAAAGTGATCCCGCACATCCGTCTTAAGGTTTTGATATGACCGAAGCAAAATTGAGGCAAGATCTCTTCCTCGCGCTCGGACTCCATCAAGGCTTGGAAGTCTTCGAAAGTGGGACACATCTCTTGTTTGCCAAAGCTAAAAATATGAGTTACCGGATTCCAACACCTAGCCGCGGCATGGAGGAACAGAAAATGCAGCGAAGTGCGGCTCAACGTGAATAGTGCATTTATTTTGAAGCCCCGGAAATTCAACTTTTCCGAGCCATCCAAGTTAACAATCCAATTTGTGAGACTTTGGATAAGAAATGCCTTCATTTGGTGCACGAACTGAGTTGAAATGGAGAAACTATGAAGCTGGAGCTTTTGTAGAAGATAAAGTGTTGAGTGGAAGACAGGTGGTAGTTTTCTGGAGGTTCTTGACATTAGTGGCCGATCGGCCAGTGATGATGGCCGACCGGCTATGTTAGAAGCCGATCGGCTAGTGTTGGTGGCCAATGGTCATTTCTTGTGGCCGATGGCCTTCTACCCTGGCCGATGGCCTTCTACCCTGGCCGATGGCCTCTCCTTTTGTTCCCTGATATGTCCATGTGTTGGAGGTGTTGAGAACTGGTGACTTGTTTCACTTCGAATGCCTTTTTGTGGCGATTTTGTGAAGTCGCGCCTGTGTTACTTCAATTTGTTTATCGAGTTGTATTTTGCGTTGATTGTTAAGTTCTTGTCTTGCTTACCGAGTTGTATTCACATTTGATTAGTATGTCAAGTCTTGGTTTTGCTTATCGAGTTGTTTTGTTCTTTCAATTGTCAGTTGGTTCACTACCTGATTAAGGCATTGCAATTCGAGTGTGCAGTTTTCAAACAAAATTCAATCTCATTTACATGCTGTGCGATGCGATGCGATGTAAAATACAACACTTTTGAACCAAAAAGGCTGTTTTCATTCCCATCATGCTTTCTTTTTGCAAAAGAGTACAAAGTTTTAAAGAAATATAAAACTGCCCGAGGCTATACAATGTGCAAAAACTATAGGCAAAAAAAGAGAAATAAAGCAAAAACAAAACATCTGAATCAGCGCCAATCGCCTCAAGAGCGAGAATCCTCATCGTCTTCCTCGGCGAAGGCCCAGGACCACCGTCGGCTCCACGCTGAGTCTGAATCCGAGCCATCTCCAGCCTCATCTCCATCCTGGGAAGACTCTGACTGTGGACTCACTGTCTCCTCGTCAGACTCATCATCTGGAATGGGAGCCTCCGGTGGCTGCTCTCAATATGAGTACTTGACTCTGCTCTTGCTGTGGCTGGAGTCCTCATCCCGCTCCTCCCTGCTACAGGGAGGCAGAAGGTCATTGAGGCACCCGCTATGACTGGTATCTGAAATGGGGCCTAAAAAGAACATATTGGCAAATGCATTAGTTATGCTATGTGAAGCTGAGTATGCTATCAAATATAGTATATGATTACAGTGTATGAATGCTGTGAGCAGTATGTGAACGCCATGAGCGGTGAATAATTGCAGTGTATGAGGGCCGTGGCCAGTATATGAGATGCAGTGTATTAGTGCCATAAGTGGTATATGAGTGTGGTGTGTCAAATGCAGTATTGATAATGTGATGCATCAGATCAGTATGGAGCGGATTGTGCAAGGTTTTAGGACGGAGGTTGAAAGAACTTACCAGAATATCGTAAATACTCAGCAGGTCCATGCTCCTCTGCAGCATCCCCATCACTTGGTACGACTCGAGCACCTTGTACTCTATGGAAGCTTTGCAAAAGTGTTGAGGTGTCGATGTCTGTGGGATATCAACTAAAATCAAATGAATGTACAGAATGTAAAGTATAGCAAATACCGGGGTCGAGCCTCGAACTCCAACGAGCTCATGATCAGCCGGGGGAGAAGCGATGGGAATCTGATAGGTCTCTCCAGCCCGTCCTCGGCATGTCATGGTAGTGGGCAGGTCTGGCCACTCCGCCCTCTGTCCCTTCCGGGAACCCCTCCTACCATGGGCCTGGGTTGCCCTTGATCCTCCCACTCCTCCTGCTGGGGCTGGAGGTCTCTCTCTCTCACCTCGGCGAACACTAGCTAGAGGCGGCATGAGGGATGTCTGAATGAAGTCGGTGTAGTCGCCGTCGAGCCGGAAGAAGTTAGCATCCCAACCGATCGTGAAATCAGTCATCTCCTGCAGAGTGTACGTCACTGTATGCCTCATGTGCGAAGGAGGCGGTATCGGGACTATCTACTCCGGCAAACCGAGGCTCTGTCGCAAGAAACGCTCTCCCAAGTACCATGCCCGACAAACCGGACCCTCAAGCAAAACCTAAAATCGGGCAGTCTCCCGAGAGCCCATTTACTGGTCTCTAATTGCGTCAGGCAGCACTGCCCAGGGCTGCCAGGTGATCTGTAAATGATGGATATACAGGTTATTATCTGCTATTGAAAGTGCAATATAAAGCAAAGCTCAGATGAACTATGAGGTTTGAAATACCTCTACTGCGGCTACAGTGTCAAAATATCGGCGAAAGAATGAGAAGGACTCTTGCGGCCTCCGCTCGCATCTCCCATCGAACCGATGTGAATATGGAACCATGGGAGGCATCTCTACCTCCGGCTCTGGAGCAAGCCTCGGGAAGTAGGCATATATCCACAACTACAGAATGTGAAAGGGCAATGATGAGTATGTTTATCAGTAAAGCAGTATACAGATAAAGCAGAAATCAGAGAATGATGTATAGTGTCTTGTGCAGTGTGTGTGGTGTACAGATAATGTAAAGTAGGACTGTAAAGCAGAAGGGAAAGATGTACCTCCCAGGCTCTCCAGTAGCCTCCTAACAGGTGCCCACTCCGGCGAGATGAAGAACTTATATATCCATACAGTGTGGCCAAGCCTGCGCCGCCCCAGTCATAGCGCTGGATGTGAGTCACGTCTACCAGAGTGTTCAAGAGGTAGAGGCCAACGGTGTTCGCCCGGTCGGCAAAAAGAGTAGTGCCCAACAAGAACATGAGGAACCCCTGGGCGTAGTGCTCGACCTCCTCACTGGTCGTCGGCATCTGTCCCCTGAACTGGTCGGCGAACCATGAATATCTCATGAACCCTGGTCAGGAGAGAGGTGGGCAAATGCCGAGCAAAAAGATCTGGGCAGCATCCCGCTCGCCCATATCAGTGTCGAAAGGGATCGAATCACCCCCTACTCCGATGCCAGTGAGCATGGAGAACTCGAAGGGAGTCATCGTCATCTCCCCTGCTATAGAAAGGTGGAAGGAATCGGTGGTGTCCTACCACCTCTCCACTAAGGCACCTAGAAGAGGCCGACTCGCAGTGAGGCGCGAGAGTCCCATGCAGAATATGCCAAAACTGGCCCCATCGACGATGTGGCAAACATCATCGGGTAGCTCCATGTACCAATCTCGAGCAATGGTGTTCCCATAACCCCGGAAGGCATGGGAATCTCCCTGTGTTCAAGATAAACAGATGGAAAACAGTGTCAGGAATACAATGTATGCATGTATCTAGGATTGGTAAAAATGCAGTGTGTATATGTATTCGAGTTGACAGAAGTATCATGTATGAATGTACTCAGAATGAACTAGGCATGCGGTATACAAGTGTGTTTGGCTTAATTAGATGAAGAGTAATATTGGCTGTCCAAGACATATGATCATACACTGCAGAAAGTAAAGAGGAAGAGTATACCTTAGCGGCGCCATAGGACAAGTGTGACTCTGACTCGCGTAGCAGGAGGTCTGCCGGAGCACCTCGCGCAAAGCTCATGAACTGGCGAATACTGTCGGGACGCAATACGTGTACGTCAGGGTAATAAGACGCTGGGTCGAAAGGCCGAATGCTGAGCGGCAAAGGCTCGAACTCCGGATCCATCTCCATCCCTGGAGGAGCCCCACCCTGCGGCATATCATCTGCCATCTCGAGAAGAGTGAGAAAATGGTCGAAGATATGTAAAATAAGCAAGAATGCCAAAAGTCAACCGAAAGTCAACTCCGAGGGGTGAAAAATGAAAGAAAATGTCAAGGCTCGGAAGAGGGCACGGAAACCAAGGGTAACTCGGGGGAAACAAACCCCAAGTGGTGGAAATCAAGAAAGAAGCACCGAAGGCACTTTTCAATCGGTTCAAAGTGTGTAAAACAACGAAAGGGTTTTGCGAATCAAATGTTTTTGGGACGTTGGGAAATGCGTTTGAAGCACGGATCTAAGGGGGAAAGTGATCTAAAGCAAGAGGAGAAATGTTTTTCAGTCTTGGAGAAGTGAAAGAATAGGGTTTGGAACCCTATACTTAAAGACTCGAGGCAAATGGACAAAACTGCCCCGAATCTGCCATTTTTGGCCGATTGGCCAAATTGTTGGCCGGTCGGCCAAATTGTTGGCCAATGAAGTTTTCTGGTGGCTGATGGGTGGCCGATGGCTCCCTCTTGTGGCCGATGGCTCCCTCTTGTGGCCGATGGACCTCCAATGCCCTTGTTTGGGGTTTTTCTGTTGATTTGTACCCTCATCTCTCAAGGAAATGCAAAAAAATGCACTTTTGAAGCTTGAACGACCTCCGTGGTGACCTCAAACCGTGTCTTTTGTGTGTGGCACTCGATATGCACAAAATGTATCCTTTTTTTTGTATCCTTTTGCATATTGCTAGGTTCGAAAATTATATTTGAATGTGTGGCTTTACAGTGTTCTTATCACGTTCACGAAGTTCGCATTTGTTATATGCTTTTTTCACTTTTGCATCGGACATGCATCATCGCGTTTGCATAACATATGCGCGTTTTGTCAAATAGGTATTCGTGTTTACATTGCATAGAGTATGTACATTGCATGGAGCACGTTTTAACCTTGCTTGCATAGAATGTGCGCTTCTCACCTTGGCATGAAATGCACGTCTTAATGTTGCATGGAGCATACATTTCTCCATTTGCATTGCCACGCATGTTTTACCTGCATTGTTATGCACACTCTAGTTGCATTGTTATGCACACTTCACTTGCTTTGTTATGCACATTTCAGTTGCATTCTTATGCACTTTTCACTTGCATTGCTATGCACCTTTTCACTTGCATTGTATATGCACGCATTTATCTCGTATTGGAATTGTATCTTGATGTAATGTTGAACATGTGTTTTTACTATATTGTACCTATTGAGTTGCTTTCTTATGCAGGCACGTTATTGTATGTACGGTTCATTTGAAGCTGGTGCGACCAGACGATATTGTACGTACGGTTCATTCAGAGGAATGCCAGGTAAGACCTTTCCTGTCCTTTGAGTTCGTTTTGTTTTGGTTAGAAACAGCCGGGTGCGCTCGGTGTTTATGCTATACCCTCGTTAGAAGCATTAGGATGCACTTCGATGTTTATACAACTCCTCAGTGCTTGCACTGGTACCCCTTTCCTTCTCTTACGTGTGATACACTCATAAGTGGTCCTCCTTCCCTCTCTTGCGTGTGATATGCCGAGAGGTGTACCTTTCCTTCTCTTGCGTGTGATACGTTGAGAAGTGCTACCCTTCCCTCTCTTGCGTGTGATACGTTGAGAGGTGTACCTTTCCTTCTCTTACATGTGTTACGTTGAGTAGTGGTACCTTCCCCCTCTTACGTGTGATATGCTAAGAGATGTTGCCTTTCCTTCTCTTGCATGTGATACGCTGAGAGGTGTACCCTTCCCTCTCTCGCATGTGATACGCTGAGAGGTGTACCTTTCCTTCTCTTGCGTGTGATACGCTGAGAAGTGCTACCCTTTCCTCTCCTGCGTGTGATACGCCGAGAGATGTACCTTTCCTCTCCTACGTGTGATACGCTGAGAGATGTTCATTTTTTCTCTCATGCGTGTGATACGTTGAGAGATGTTGCTTTTCCTTCTCTTGCGTGTGATACGCTGAGAGGTGCACATTTCCTTCTCTTGCGTGTGATACGCTGAGAGGTGTACCTTTCCTTCTCTTGCGTGTGATACGCTGAGAGATGTTGCCTTTTCCTCTCCTGCGTGTGATACACCGAGAGATGTACCTTTCCTCTCTTGCGTGTGATACGCTGAGAGGTGTACCTTCTTTCTCTTGCGTGTGATACGCTGAGAGGTGTACCTTTCCTTCTCTTGCGTGTGATACGCTAAGAAGTGCTACATTTCCTCTCTTGGGTGCGGTATGCTGAGAGGTGTACCTTCCATCTTTCGCGTGTGATACGCTGAGAGGTGTACCTTTCCCTCTCCTGCATGTGATATGCTGAGAGATGTTCCCTTTTCCTCTCCTGCGTGTGATACGCTGAGAGATGTTGCTTTTCCCTCTTTCGCGTGTGATACGCTGAGAGGTGTACCTTTCCCTCTCCTGCGTGTGATACGCTGAGAGATGTTGCTTTCTCCTCTCCTACGTGTGATACGTTAAGAGATGTTGTGTTTGAGACTCCGGGTATCCTCGGTAGTCGCTTTTAGTCTTCTCCGCATGGGACGCAGTGAGAATTGTATAATTTTCTTATATCCTTTCTGTTGGAATGTGTGAGACTATTGTTTCTTATTCGCTTGCTTAAAATGTTGTATTTATTTTGCATAAATACTTCATTATAGTCCTCTTTGCATGATCATAAGTTATGTTCTGCATTGTGCATATCATTTGCATTTTGCCCCAGCCTGTGGGCGCATCCATATTGTTATCTTGATGTTTGTCTAAGTCTTCGGCCTTGTCAAAAATGGGTCGTCTCTAGGCTTTGACATTCACTCCCATCATTTCTTGACTTCCGAGTTCTGTCAAATAGGGGCAACTGTAGACACCCCATTTTTGACTGTCCTCGAGACTTGGACGTCATTGTTTAAACACTCGATGATCATTCATGCTCATGTTCGTTTTGAGTTTCTGAAGGTCTCGGTTGTGCGCCTTGCCTTGGAGCCTCTCAACTTGTTTGTTTTGTGCTTGGTTGTGGACCAAGAGCTTGTGGTTTGGTTTCTGAGGGAAGGGGGTGGCCTTTTGGCCAGCCCTCCAACCCATCGGCCAGGCCCCCTGCCCATCGGCCATTCCTTCTTTCCATCGGCCAGTGGCTGGTTGGCACCTTTATTGGCCAGTCGGCCATGTTTGTTGGCTGTGGCCTTTTTATTTGCTTTTGCAAATATTTTGTTGCCAGCTGGTGAGCACAGAACTCATCCTCTATACACTGTATGGAAGGATTGTAACAAGCCTCAAGCTTGTTCAACAAGCTTGAGACTTAGATTTCTATAAGAAGGGAGGTCCCTCTCCCGTTCCAAAGGTTCTGAAAATTTGCATTAGATCAAATATATACCTCTCTCTCAAGAACTCTTTCTCTCTCTCTCTCTCTCTCTCTCTCTCTCTCTCTCTATTGCTTGAAAGTGAGTGTTCTTCACACATTTTGCCTACAACCCTTAGCCAAACCTCTTGACCTTGGAGTTGAGATTCCATAGGACTTGTTTAAGCATCCTAAGGTTGGTTTTGGCTCAGAAAAGCTACTGGTTTTGCTGTTCTTCAAGGGTGAGTCCCTTATTTTCTTTTAAGCTTTGTTTTGCTTAAGTACTTAGCCCTATTTGCATGCTTCTTTTGGCTTAACTTTGAACTATAAAAAGCTTCATTTTCAAGTGCTTAAATTGTTTGTTTGAGGCACCTTTGGTGTTGGGGTGGTCTACCCCCTTTTGTGCCTTGTTTAGCCTTGTTTTGTGCCATCCTTTTAGGCCTTCGAGATCACCTTCTCTTGGCCTTTTAACCACTGAATTCCAGAAGAATTTCAGTGGTGGAAAGTGTGTTTTGAGGCCCCAAATGGGTGGGGGTTGTCCCCCCTCCTCTTCCTTTGTTTACTTGTGTTGATGGCTCATCAAAGTAGCATGTCTTTCTAGCATGTTTTGGTCCTATCTCAGCATGTTTTTGGTGTTATTTTAGCATGTCTTAACTCTGTTTTGGCTTGGGTTGATTGCCTCTTGCATGCTTTATACCCTTGTAATGTAATCCTCTTTATAGCCTTAACATGCATCATGCTTTAGACCATCATTCTAGCATGCTTTTGGCTCCACTCCAGGAATCTTTTACTCATGCTTTGCCATGCTTAAGCTCTGTTTTAAGTTGTTTTGGTCATGCATGCCTTGCCTTGTATAGCCATAGTGCAAACTTGCTCACTAGCCTTGTGTTTTGATGCCTCTAGCATGCTTTGTTTGAGATGTTTGCTTGCCATGACATCATTTAACATGTTATTTTAGAGCATGTAGCATTGCCATGTTCTCACTTCTTTCACTCTTTAAGTGCTTTTAAGAGTTGTACCTTTGTGCCTCGTTTATGGGCCAATGCGTATGCATGCTTGTCTAGGCTTTTGAGCTCCCATCTCAGCATGTTTTGGTCTTTGTTTTGACCTACTTGAGCTCTGTCTATGGCTGGTTCAATCATTTGTGCCATGTATAGCATGCTTCTTGTGTAATCTCCTTTAGTAGCCTTGGGCCTTAGGCCCTCTTGCATGCTATACTTGTGTTGTTTGAGTGGTTTGGTATCATTTGATACATGATTTCAGTGCATATAGTGTAGCTACACTCTCACATTTGTCACTTCTTCATCATGTTTGAGAGTTGTGCTCTTATGCCTAGTTGATGAGCCATTACATGAGCATGCATATCTTGTCTTTTAGTGCCTAAGTTTTGGTGTGTTGGCCACTGTTTTGGCATGATTTAGGTCTGTCCATATTCGGTTTAAGTTCATTGAGCATTGTATTGCATGCCTCTTGTGAGATGCTCCTTCCTAGCTTTGATGCCTTAAGTTTCTAAACATGCCATGCATGCATTGTCCGCATAATAGAATCTTGTGCATGCCATTAGTATTGATAGGTTGGTCGTGTTGTATGTGTTGCATTGTGTTTGGATTGGACGTCAATCCAAACATGAGAAACAAGGGGCGTTTCATACTTGAAGTGATGAAACGCGCCTCATTTCTCGGTCGCCGACCCTCTTGATCAAGCGTGATAGAGGTGGACGCCCTTATGTGTTTTGTGTGCATTCATTGACATTGAATTGTGCAAACTTGGCTTCTCGGCCATCGTGCATTGCGATGCTCGGTTGGTGGCCCGAGAGTCAAGTACCGCACTCCTTTGAGCTTGAGAAATGATAGGGAAGGTGGTTGTGCGCACACATTCCTTGCAAATACACTACCATGCCTATGTTTGTGCTCTGCTGCAGCAAAAGGAGAAATTGCAGGAAGCAGTGGCCGACCGGCCATCAAAGCTGCCGATCGGCTATCAGAAGTGGCCGATGGCCATTCCTCTTGGCCGACCCTGCCTCAGTATATTCCTAAGGTGGGTCAGAATTTTCAGAGTATAGAAGTGTGCAAACAGAGGCATCTTGAGGCAAGGTAGTTGATTTCCGGGAGGACGCAACCGAGCATGCATCCTTCATTGTTCAAGGCGGAGCTGCGGCAGCCTAATTTAGATGCTTTTCATACTTAGTTGGTTTTGTAACTTAATTAGTTTGATTAATTAGTTGGTTTGTAAATAATTAGCTTAGCGTAGCTAATTAGTTGATTTATTCGGATCCTCTGTCAAGAGGGCACAATTTTGTAATAAGCATGTGTGTGTGTGATGCATGTCTTCCAATCCCACGCCTTTCTCCCTTTTATTTACCAGCTTTTGATGGTTAGTTTTAGGGTATGTTTCAATTAGCATACTTATATTTGCATACATGCATCATTCATTTTGGCTTGCATGCACCGGGCTCGACGCAACTGTAGACACCCCATTTTTGACCGACCTTAAGACTCAGACGTCACCGATTGAGCGCTCGGTGATGTTGCATATTGTGCTCATTGAAGTCTCGAGTGCCGTGAGCCTGCCTCCGGACTTCGAACCCTCTTACGCCTTGTCTCGGTTTGCGAACCGGACTCGGTTTTCTCTGTTTCTCTTCACGAAGGAGGAGAGGTCCGTGGACCATCTCTCGGCCGTGAGGCCATTTTGCCATTTCGAGGCGGTTCCGGTTTGAGTGCCGTCCGTGTGCCCTCGGTTCGGGACCGTCTAACCATCTCCGATTCCTCCGATTTTTGGCATACATCTTATTTACTCTCTTTTGAGGACACTGAGGTCTGAGAGACCCGCCGTGGTCGAATGCCACTTCGATTAACAGCCTATTTTGGGACCCCGACTGCGTGCTGGCTCCCGAGCATTCGTTTTGCATCGATTTTTCGTTCATTTTGGCGGTACCTCTGTTTTATCACGGGAAGGTCCTTTGAAGGGTGGGAGGCGACAATGGTCTCGGACAACGATTATATTCTCCGGCGCCCTCCGACGCCCGTTTTTCTCACTTCCGAGCCAATGTTGACCACCCTAAGGCCATTTTCTTCAACCCCAAACCACATATTTGTGTTGAACACACATGGGAGGACCCTAAAAGTCTATGGCCGGCCAGTAACTCAACTTGAACCTTTTGAACCCCTCCTAAAAGTGGCTTGTTGTCTCTCTTGTTTTACAGTTCCCAATTTTGAACCACAGGGTTGTGTTGAGGAGACCTGGGAGGACACCAATATCCGTGGCGGCCGAATGTTTTGGACCATTTGCCCCTTGGCCGGCCATAGGGTGGCCGGACCACACTGCAACAAAATAATAGCAGTAGGCCATGCTCCTTGGGATGTGTGTCTTGCAGCTGTATAGCTTTTTTCCCCAAAATATCTGATTTCGGGGGACTTTGGTAGAGAAGGGAACTTAATCCCATAACCCTACATTTTCTCCCTCCTTTTCTCCTCCATCCTTGCATACATACAGCAGCTCCCTCTCTATCTCAAGGGTTGGAAAACTTGCTTTGAGGATACACATACATATCTCTCCATTTCTCTCTCATTTTCTCAAGTTTTGGCTCCATTTCTTCACTACCACCAAGCACCACTACCACCATTCCATTTCCAGCAGCTTGGGGAGCTTTCCAGCAGCTAGGAAGCAACATTCCTTGGTCCAAGAGGTAGCAAAAGTTTGGTCTTCAAGGGTAAGTTCATCTTTCCCTCTTTTGTAGCACTTTTTTGCACCATTCTTCTAGCCTATTTTCTTGCTGTTTTGGGCTCTGACCCTAACTGAAAGGGTCATTATTTTGAGCCATTCTTCATGTTTGTTTAAGGGCTCAACCCTGTTTGAGCCCCCCATTTGGTACTTGCTTCAATACCCTCTTGTATGCCATTATTTTGCATGGTATTTCTAGCCTATGTGTGATCTGTTTTTGAGCATGATGTAAACTTTGAGTTGGCTTATTTTGATCCCCTCTACAACATTGTAGAAGGGCTCAACACTGTTGGGGGCCTCCATGTAGCACTTACCATTATACCCCTCTTTGGCCCCCCATTTTTGCATGCTTTTTTAGGCTTATCTAGCTTCTGTTTTCGGCCATCATCAGAACTGAAAATGGCCATATTTTGACCTTCTTAGAATATCTCATTAAGGGCCTTTGGCTGTTTGGTGAATGCTTTGTATACCTCATGTTATAGCCTCTTGTTGGCCTATTTCTTGCATTGCATTTTGAGCATGTTTTCATACTGATTTGAGGCTTTTCATCTACTGTAAATGTTCATATTTTTAGTCCCTCTTCAGTGTTGTAGAAGGGTATTTTTCTGTTTGGGCATTGCATGTACCACTTGCTTCATGACCTCCCTTGCGGAGCCATTTTTGTATGCCATTTTAGTCCTACTTGTGATTGCTGTTTGGCCATGTTTTGTACTGTCAAAATGTGAGTTTTGGGGCTTCCTTGCTTCTTATTTTTCATGTCATGTATCAATTATGTATATATTGTATAGCTGTAGGCCATTTCGTGCACTTATCTTCGCATTTCGGGATCATTTCATGCATCGGGTATTATTTCGCCTCATTTCGGGGCTGTTTTGCCCCTCATTTTGCCACTGATTTTTGCATGTTATCATATCATATTCCATGTCTTTGCCATGTCTCATTAGAGTGGCATTTTGCTGAGTGGTCAGTTTCGGTTTTGCGTGCCAGCACGCACTTCAGTATCTTATTTTCATCTGATGGCCTCCTGTGTGAGAGTGGCTGAGGCTCTCTCATGTTGGTGTAAGCCCATTATTGCATTGTGTATGCCATTTCATTCCATAGCATTGTGTATGCTAGGTTGTATGTTAGTGCATTGTGTATGCCATATTATCTCGTGCATCGTGTATGCCATTCCATAGCATTGTGCATGTTAGGTTGCATATTAACTACATTTCATGCATATTGCATCATGTTCGGGATAGGAGTTAGCCCGGGCACGGGAAACGAGGCGCGTTTCGTACTCCGAGTAACGGAATGTGTCTCAATTCCCAAGTCACTGACACTCCGGATTATCCATGATGGAGTTAGGTTTTGTTGTAGCATTCATATGCATTCATTCTATATTGAGTTGTGCAATCCGGCTCCTCGGTCATCATGCATCGATATGCGTGATTGGTGGCACGAGGATCGAGGCATGCATATATTTGTGAAATACATTGCTATGCCCCTTTCCTGCTCTCTGTTGCAAATAAATAAAGAATCGACAACTTTTGAGTCACGCATTTAGAAAACATTGCAAACAGAGGCTAATTGGGGCACCCTAGTGGATTCCCGCGCAAAGCAGCCCAAACATGCATTATTTCATTATCCGGAGCGGAGCCAAGGCAGTCCCTGGCTTGCATGCCAGTTTTACAGCTTTCTTAGTTAATTTGTTAATTAATTAGGAATTTGTATATCATTAATTGTACCATTTGGTATACTATTCTTTTATTGATTTGTATTATTTATTAGGACCCTCTGTGCGAGGGCATAATTGTAATAAGTGTGCGTCAGTGTGATGTATGTCTTCCAACCCCACGTCTTTCTTCCCTCTTATTTACCCGCTTATGATGCTAGCTTAGGGCATATTTCAATTAGCATCCACTATGACAGCATGTTTCCATCATTCATCTGTTTTGCATGCCTCACTCGTGTATCATACTAAGCGCATTTGTATTTCAATTTCAAGTTGAATATATGTTAGCTGTAGCATTCCATATGCCATGTTTAGAATAGCCGAGCCTGCTATAGTTTGCATCTTTGCATGTGTTGCATTAGGCATTTCTGTATACTTTAGGATCATGCATGATTTCTAATGCGTTTCTATTTTGGCTTGGAGTACTCGGTGAGTTTTATGCTTTAGCATCCTTGCATGTGTGTGAGTGTTGCCATGAATAGCATGCTTACCATGAGGCTATGTGCTTATGTGATATAACTGCCTTGAATGCCTGTGGATGGAGGTTGAGTTACTTGAAGCGGAACAATTCATCGAATGTTTGTTTTAAGCCGACTAGATAGTGGCAAAATCATGTTTTTTTCTAAGCCCACCTGAGGGTGGCAAATCCACGTCTTAGCCTACCTGCGGGTAGCACCATCAAACCATTTCTCAAACAAACAAACATGAAATGTTTAGTTCCAATTTAGGCGACTCAGTCTATACTTATTTGCTGCGAGCATCACATAGTAACCTAGGCTAATAACCGGAATAAGAACTCACAATGTTTTCAAAATAAGATATCATGGTTAGTAGAGGCCGGTCTTTGACCGGGTGAGTGGGGGTGCTCATGAAGTGACCTTCCCCAATCGTACCCAAGTTCCCGAGCCGAGGCAACTTTGGTGATGACGGACACGTTTGGCACCGAGTCAGGGTTTCCTAAATTTCCCATTAAAAAAACATTTAGGTGGCGACTCTGTATTTGGCAAAGCAGTCCATGTTTGGCACTTCTTTCAAAAAAATCTGTTTTCAAAACGATTTGCCGGATTTGGACTCTTTGGTTCAAGATTAAGAACCGTGACATTTGAGTCCTTTGAACTATAGTAGACCCGATATCGAACCAGAACGGGGGTTCGCACTTTTCCTCGGATCGTTCGGGGGCGTCTGATTTCTGGCGACTCTACTGGGGATTTAGAGAACTTGACTCGAACTCATGATATCTGGTTTTGACTACACTTGTGCGTTTCTTTGCATTGCATTTGCATTGGTGCGCCTAGGACACCGTGTTTGCCATATGCCATTCCCGAACGATTTGCCGGAGGCTTGTCTTGTCAAGTCATGACCATAAAATTTGGTCGGCTCTAGCTCTCGACATGGGAACACAAACCCCGGTTTTACCGGGGCACCCTTTTTTGACCATTCGACCTAGTGCATATTCGGATCCATAGTGACCATTCCAAACTAGAACAGGTTGCTTACCCGTTTATAGGTTGTTTGAAACCGCTGTGTGCGTAGTAAAACCCTAGCTCCTGACAAAATAGGACAGGGAAACCCTACCCGAACATAGGGGTGTTTTGGCTCTCACTTATCTGCTATGTGCTTGTTAAAGTGTGTCTCTACAGGGAATGCATGTATCAGTCTATGAGTTTGGGTATCAGGCCTGCGGGCATTAGTCAGTATCTGAGAATCAGTTGTCTGCGGGTATCGGATTCAGTTTTGGGGAATAGTGATCTGAGAGCGATGATCGATGATTGAGGATGTATTTTGACTTATCAACTGTGTGTTGTATGCCCGACTATGTGTTGTGTATATTTAATTTAATTTTACATTATCTTCGTTTATCTGGTTATTTATTTCCTTTTCGCTTTATTATCTTTTTGCTAGGCGGTTTTAGCACGATTGCTTCGAACGATGAGATACTCCCCAAGCACTTTGGACCGAGGTCGTTGACTCAATCGATCCAAGGATGCGTTGACGGACATCGATGTGTTCCTCTCTACCCCGATTATCGAAGAAGGCCGAGGAGGCGCAGTGTGTCAGAATAGGGATTACCGGGACAGAAGGCTACTTTGATAGTAAACAGTCAGGTTGAGATTTCTGTGTCTGCCATAGAGATACATTTACTAGTCATTCAGATGGAACAGCAGAATACATCAGGGATGGAGGCGATGATGCACCAAATGCACGAGAGCATGAAACAGATGCAGGAGGATACCATCTGCCAAGCAGAATTTTCTAAACAACAAGCCGCAGTCATGGCCCATGATAGCCGAGTGATTATTAAGTACAGCAATGCAAATGCACCGCTTCACATCGAGCTCCTCCTTCGCCCGGTGGCTCCACTACGGCGAGCACCCTCTTGGTCGAATACCTGCCAAATCCTCGAATACCCTCGAACACCGAACACCCTACCCAATGTCGAGAATATCCAAGAGGACACCAACCTTCCAACGGTGACTCGCCCGCTTCGCCATAATCGTCGAGAATCTTACACCCAACCACCCGGACTCTCCATTCGAGTTCGAGGTAGATCATACAGCTCTAAAACTAAGTTGGAGAAGCTTTTCAAGAAATCGCAGGGGGTGAAGGCCATCCCAGACATCGAAGATGGCTACACCGACGTGGCCATAACATTGCCAGACAGATTCAAGATGCCACAGATTGATCGTTTTGATGGGTCAGGGGATCCTATGGTCCATCTCCGCCTATTTTCAGACATCCTGAGGCCAATGGGCCTAACCCGACCACAAAAGCTTTCCCTGTTTGGCCGAACTTTGTCGGGTGGCGACCATTTAGTGCATAAAGTTAGAAGATGGCGTGAAAAGAAAATGGATGAGATAAATTTGAGGCCTTCGTTGCCTGATGCTCGTACAATACATAGATCGAGATTACAACTCGTGATCTCGAAATGACAAGGTAAGAACCCAAGGAGTCTTTCTCCGATTTTGTAACTAGATGGAGGGCAAAGGCGTCGATGATGACCTTGAGGCCTACAGACAAAGATCAAATCCGGATGATTGTGCGCAATCTCCAACCGAAACTCATGCGAAGATGATCGTACTCTTTCCCACCTTCTCGATTTACGAGATGGGGTATAGATCGAGATGCGATGAAGCAAGGTTTGATCGACCAGATCGGAGCGACCGAAGGACATTCAACCGCAATAACAACGCAGTCTGAGTGGTATTTGCAAACACAAGGACCGAGGTCGATATGGTCACCACCACTCCCCATCCCATCCCAGCGGCCCACACCCTTTTCGAAGACATCCGGAGCGACCCAAGCCCCGAGATATCGATCAGAGGCCAAAGAACCTTCACTCCACTATACATGCCTTTGTCCAAGGCTCTGGTTCTAATCAAAAGGCATCTGAAACCCCTAGAGCCGAGGCCATTACCAAATCCACTCCCCTTCCCATAACCCGCCAAGTCTTTGTCGTACCACCATGACATAGCCATGATCTGAACCAATGTTTACGGCTATGTCACGAGATTCGAGACCTCGTTGACAAAAACATTATTCGCCTCCCGAAAGACCCAACGTCACAACCAACCCACTCGCACATAACCAAGATCCACCACCCAAAAGAGTCAACCTCATCCAAAGCGGGTCGTGTCCTACGATCCTAGTATCTATAATACTCCCTCTCACCTACCCAAGCCGAGGTGATCCTTCTGACTGCCTTGACATGTGCATGTTGGGCGCCTTCATAACCCAACTGAGCCAAAGTGGTGACCATCAAAGATGGAATGGGGCAGTTTGAGAGGAAGGAAGAATTATTGAGTCAGGATGGAGCAGTGGGAATCTAGCTGGAAGAGCCTATGATCCGAGTGGATACATCCTACCAGTGGGCCAGTCGGAGTTGAGTGTGGGGCTACCAGAAAAAGCTGAACTGTGCATGATTCGGGGGAACAGACTTGAACAAGGGGCAGATGGTCTGACAACAGTGGAAGAAGATTTTGCCAACCTTCAGTTCTTCAATGACCAGGAATCAGGGGATGTAACAGTCAACTGGTTTGGATATGAGGAGTCGGCGAAAGTTATCGGATGGTTAGATGATCAGCCAGATGTCGTGGAACTTCAGCCAGAGCAAGGCCCGGCAGGGGCAAGGGTATCAATGATGGCTGGAAGGGCCGAGAGTCAGAATGGATTGCTAGAGAGCCCCGGTACAAAGAATTTCGCTCGGGATCAAGATATTATGAAAACTGAACAACAAACCATACTAACACAGGAGGAGCAAGGGAAGAATTGGGATTCTGAGAGAATCCGGAAAGCCAAGAACCATGAAGTGATTGAAAGTCTCAAAGCACGAAAAGGATATCTTTGTGAGCATATGGGATGAAAGTACCGAGAGTACAAACTAGCCAGAACCAGATAGGTGTTTGTTGAACGCTAGCGGGATGTGGTGGGAAGACAATGACTTATGTCTTGCCCACACGGATGAAGATTGGGCAGGTGCTCAAACAGATGACACTTGGCACCTCGATGAGGTGGACCACATGACCAGGAGCGGGCGGTACTTCAAGCCCCCACACCTAGACAAACCCGAAACATCTGGAAAAGATAAAGAGGCTGAGAAATAGAGAGAGAAGCAAATTGAAGAAGAAGCTGTACTGAGATAGTTAAAGAAGATACAAGCAGACATCTCCATATGGGGACTGCTTATGGCGTCAAGGGTACATAGACAGGCCGTCCTATCTGCTACGGACAAGGCCAAACTCTCCATCGATACTACACCAGAGCAGCTGGTTGGGATGGTTTTTCCGGGAGGAGTGTAGACACCCCATTTTTGACCGTCCTCAAGACTTGGACGTCACCGTTTGAACACTCGGTGATTATCTATGTTTGCATTCGTTTGGAGTTCCCAGGGGGGCTCGGCTACGCGCCTTGCCTCAGGATCTCTGAACTTGGCCGTGTTGTGTCTGGTTTTGCACCAAACACTTGTGTTTTGTCTTGGAAGGGTAGGGAATGGCTTATTAGCCATCCCTACACATCACCGGCCCTCCCCTACCATCACTGACTACACACTGGTTCCACCGGCACTGTTTTGTTAAAAGATTTGGCCGGTCGGCACTATATGTTGCCGACCGGCACTTTTTTGTGCCGACGATTTCTTTTTGTGGCCGGTGTGCACCCAGTACACCTCTGAGGCATGGTGCATGCCAACTGTGCCAGCTGGGATGCACTATCACTCATCCCCGTGCACAGGTGTGGCCATTTTGCACCCTTTGCACCCTTGAACCCTCTAAGCTTCTAGAAGCTTGACCCTTTGGCCAAAGCTTCTTGGAGAAGCTTGGCTAGCTGTCTTGGCTTCTCCAAGAAGCCAAGACCCCTTTGCACCCCCCTTTGAACCTTTTCCTTTGCTTAGCCACTAAGTTTGGCCTTGCCTTGGCCTATATAAACACCACCCCTCTCCCTTTGAGAGGGGTTGGCCATTTTCAACACAAAACCAGAGCTTCTATATCTATATATCTGTGTTGTACTCTCTCTCTATATATATCTCACTCTCTCTCATCCTTGTGTGTGTGTTTTGAGCCTAAATAGTGTGTTTTTACCTCACTTTTGCACTAATACACACACCATTACACCTTATTTCGAGATTGAGGAACTTGGAGGGTTGTTTGTTGAGTTTTTGGACTGGTTTTGATCACTAGAGAAGGGCTGCACCACCTGTTCTTCAAGTGTTCTTCAAGGGTGAGCTAGTTACTTTAGTTTCCCCATTTTTGCAACTAGTTTTTACCTATCTTGCTTTGTGTTTTAGGCTTTGTGTATAACTAAAAAAAGTCTTATGTTTTCTTGCTTTTGAATTCTCATTAAGGTTGTTTTATGGTTTGAGTGCAAACTCACCCTCTTAAACCTTATTTTGGCCTATTTGGTGTCTTTTCTTTGAAGCCTTGTTTGCTTTGTTGTTTTTGTCTTCTCATCACTGAAAATCAGAGGGTTTTTAGTGTTGAAGAAAGTGTTTTGAAGTCTTGTATAGGGGAGGGACACCCCTCTCCCCTTTGTCCCTTTCTTGCCTTTGTCTTTGGCCAAAAGGGTAGCATGCATGAGTGGTTGCATTTGGCTTCATTTCAGAGTTTTTCTTGGTGTTTTGGAGCATGTTTAACCTCTGTCTAATGTGGGTTTGTTGGCCCTTAACATGCTTTATATACTTGCTTTGTACCCCTCCATTTTGCTTGGAAATGTGCCATGCCATTAGCCTAGTATATCCTCATGTTTTAGCCTAACATTTTGAAGCACTTGATCATGATTTGTCATGTTTTAGATCTGTTAGCCACTGATTTTTCCATGTTTGGTGTGCTTGATGTGGTTACTTTGTGTTTTGGCTTGTAAGCCTTAAGCATATTGACCTCTAACACGCTTAGCTTGGAACATTCTCATGATTTGGCATCATTTAGGGTCATATTTCAGTCCATAGATCATGTTTGTATGTTTGCATATGTGGCTTATTTCATGCTTCTAGGGTGTGCCCTTTTATGCCTAGGAATAGGCCTTATGCAAGCTTGTATGTTTAGAGCATTTCGGGGCTGCCATATCAAGGGGATTTGGGTGTGTTTTTGCATGCTAGAACTCTATTTTTATGTGCCTAATATATGCCATGAGTGGTCATGATAATGGTAGAAAGATGCTCTCTTTGGTGCCATAGGTTTAGGCCCATTGGTTTGCATGCTTGCATGAGTGTTGGTCTACTATTTTAGGCATGTTTTGCCACTGTTTTGGGGAGGTTTGAGGTCTGCCCTATTGTGTTTAAGTCCACCATTGCACATTTATTTGATGCTTGTTGCATGCTTGGTCAATATAGTCTTGACATATGACAATCCTATTGCTAAGTGTCCATGTTTGCATCACACTTTGTATCTTGCATACCTAGTATTGCACACTTGCCATAATATGTTGCATTACATTTGGTATGTCTTGCATTTCATCTCACATTGCACCATTTGAGCCATGTTTGCATAACATGCATTGCATTACTTGGTTTGGGGGTGTCGAACCAAGTGTGAGAAATGAGGCGTGTTTGTGCTTCAAGTGACAAAACACACCTCAATTCTCATGTCACTAGGGCCCTTGAAATTGACATGATAAGGACTTAGTTCTCATTTTGTATGTTGCATGCATTTTTACATTAAAATGCAATCTTGGTTCCTTAGGTTATCATGCACCAAGATGCATAATTGATGACCCAAGAACCAAGGGTCATGCTTCCTTGAGTCCCATACATGATAGGGGGCATTGGCCATGCTTACATTTGCTCAAAAACTCCATGTCATGCAATCGCTCTGGTCAAACCGTCTCTCGCAGAATTTTGTGCTGACCGGCAGTATATAGTGCCGACCGGCACTATATAGTGGCCGATAACCTCACGGACAGCCGGTGGATAGTTTGGATGGCCGGTGGGTATTTCCTCCAGCCGGTGTTGTACAGAAGTATGCAAGGAAGGTATCCTGGGACTTTGGAAATTTTTGGAGAGACAGGGCAGTAAAGACAGAAGCAACAGTGGCATGGCGCGGGTTTTTCGGGCGAGTCGGATTCGAGCATGCATCATTCACAAGATCCAGGTGGCCGAGGCCCCTTTCTTTTTTATAATGAATTTAATTTGATAATTAGAAATTTTGTAATAATTCATTTATTCTGTATTCGGACTATATTGTTTTCGGACTGTATATTCTTTTGGTCCCTCCGTGTGAGGGCATATTTGTAATAAGTGTGTGTGAGTGTGTGTATGTCCTCCAACCCCCATTTCTTTCTTCCCTTTTATTTACCTGCTTATGATGGTAGACTAGGGCATATTTAAATTAGCATACAGTATGATAGCATGCGTGCATCCATACATTTGTCTTACATGCACCAGGCTCGGTATATCACACTAACTGCATTGTATTTTAATTTCCAAATTGAATACTTGTTACTTGTAACATTTCACATGCCATGTTTAGGATAGCCGAGCCTGTCTAGATTGCATCCTTGTTTGTGTTGCATTAGCCACTTAACATGAACTAGGATCATGCATATGATTACTAACTAGTTTCTGTTTTGGCTGGGAGTACTAGGTGAGCTTTTATGCTTTAGCATATCGCATACGTGTGAATGTCGCCATAAATAGCGTGATTACCATGAGGCTAAATGCTTATGTGATATAACTGCTTGAATGCCTGTGGATGAAGGTTGAATTACCTAAAATTGGGACAATGCATTAAAAACTGTGAGTTTCGAGCCCACTAGATAGTGGCAAAACCGTCTTTTCTAAAAGCCTACTTGAGAGTGACAAAATCCGCATTCTTAGCCTACTTATGAGTAGCAAACCGTTTTCAAAACAAACGTGAAATGTTTTGTTCCAATTTAGGCGATTTGGTCTATACTTGTTTGCTGTGCGCATAACATAGTAATTCTAGGCTAATAACTGGAATAAGAGCACATAACGTTTTCAAAAACGGATATCATGGTTAGTAGAGGCCGGTCTTCGGACCGGACGAGAGGGGGTGCTCATAGCTGACCTTCCCCGATCGTACCCAAGCTCCCGAGCCAAGACAACTTTGGTGATGACGGACACGTGGCCTTCAGCACCGAGTCAGGGTTTCCTAAATTTCCCTTTTTAAAAAATATTTAAGTGGCGACTCTGTATCTGGCAAAGCAGTCCATGTTTGGCACTACTTTTCAAAAATCTGTTTTTCAAACGCGATTTGCGAGTTGGACTCTTTGGTTCAGATTAAGAACCGCAACAAACAAAAAAGGGAGTCCGAATCAGCATCGAGGTCCCCCTGGGGCTTATTACGCTTCAGCGCATCACTGGGAGTTTAGAGAGCTTGACTCGAACTCGTGATATCCTGTTTTGATTTCATTTATGTGTCTCTTTGCATTGCATGTGCATTGGTGCGCCTAGGACACTGTGTTGGCCATCTGCTATTCCTGAGCGGTTGTTGGAGGCTTGTCTTATCAAGGCATGACCATAAGGCTGACCGGTTGCGTGCTCTGCCAGTATGGGAACACAAACCCCGGTTTTACCGGGGCACCTTTTTTGACCATTCAACCTAGTGCATATCGAAATCCATAGTGACCATTCCAAACTAGGACAGGTTGCTCACCCGATATAGGTTGTTTGGAACCGCTGCGTGCGTAGTGAAACCCTAGCTCCTGACAAGATAGGACAGGGAAACCCTACCCCAACATAGGGGTGTATTGGCTCTCTTTTACATGTTATGTGCTTTTAGAGTTTATCTCTACAGGAATGCATATCTTATGAAGTTTTGATATCCTACCGAGGGCACCAAGAATAAGATTTTGGGGAATCGCTATCTGTGGATACAGATTCGCATATGGGGGCAATGATTCGTAAATGTGATCAAGATTTGAGGAATAGTGTATCCGGTTCACGGCGGTCGTGTTATGATATCCAAACCGTGTTGTATATTTATTTTATGCCGATATGCTGTCTGTTTATTTATACGCTTTATTTATCTTTTTACTAGGTAGTTGAGCACTATTGCTTCTGACCCAGTAGATATTCCCCAAGCACTCTGGATTAGAGGTCGTTGACTCCATCGATCTGAGGATTTGGTAGACGGACAACCAGTGTACTACTCTCTACCCCCGGTTACTAGACGGAGGTCACCAGAAGAGGACATTAAGACAAAGAATTCCAGAGGGCCTTATCTACCCCACCTGTGTTCAGTAGGGATCAGGGTTCCGAGTCACCAACAGAAAGAGAATATATACCGGTAATTCAACCAGAACAGAATAGTATGGCTAGTTTGGAGGAGATGGTGCGCCACCTCCAAGAGAGCATGAAAACAATGCAGCAGGATGCCGTCTATCAGGCAGAATTCACCAGGCAACATGCCACACTGGTGAAGGAACAGGCAGAGACAATTGCCAGGCTAGAGCAGCAAACTAGAGCATCTGTTTCGCATCAAGTTCCTCCCCCACTAGGAGTTCCGAACCTCGGAGAGATAGCCAATGTTCAGAATGATACAGAATTTCCCACAGGACCACCCCCACCTCCAACCCTACCTCAAATCCAACCTCAGCTATCAAAAACACCCACCAACCTACTGGACTCTCCCTTTGAGTTCGAGATTGATCCCACCGCACCAAAGTTGAGCAAGCTTGAAAAGTTGTTCAATAGATTCCAAGGGGTCAAGACCATCCCCGACATTGAAGATGGATATACCGACGCAGCTGTGACGCTGCCCAACAGATTCAAAATGCCTCATATTGATCGATTTGACGGGTCCGAGGACCCCATGGTGCACTTAAGATTGTTTTCAGATGTCCTAAGGCCAATGGACCTCAGTAGGCTTCAGAAGTTGTCATTATTTGGCCGGACCCTGTCAGGTGTGGCGGCCATATGGTATGCCAAGCTAGAAGATGACATCAAGAGAAATTGGGACGAAATGGCTTAGGCCTTCATCGCGTAGTACTCGTACAATACACAGATTGAGATTACAACCCGTGATCTCGAGACGACTAGGCAAGAGCCTAAGGAGAGTTTTTTCAGAATTTGTAACCAGATGGAGCGCCAAGGCTTCAATGATGACCTTGAGGCCTACGGACAAAGACCAGATTCGGATGATTGTGCGCAATCTTCAGCCGAAGTTGATGCAAAAGATGATAGTACTCCCCTTTTCTATTTTTTCTGACCTACATGAAATGGGGGTGCAGATTGAGGATGCCTTGAAGCAAGGCTTGATTGATAACGACCGGGAGCAACCCCGACGAACTTTCAATCGTGGTAGCAATGCAAGCCCGAGCGGCACCACAACTACGAGAGCCTCCGAAATAAGCATGGTCACCACTAACCCCCCTCCAAGAAATACGGCAATCAAGACCATTCTCCGGCGTCCTAAGTAACCCACCAATGTACCAAATACCCACCCAAGAACACCGTAACCTTCGCCCCACTTTATATGCCCTTGTCCAAGGCTTTGGGGTGCTAATCAAAAAGGGCACTTGAAGCCCTCGAGCCGCGGCCCTACTAAAAACTTCCCCCTACCTATAACCCAGCCAAGTATTGTGCGTTTCACCAGCATCACGGTCACGACACCGACCAGTGCTATCGGTTACGCCATGAAATTCAAGATCTCATCAATAACAGGGTGATTTTGCCTCCCGAGAAGCCCAATGTTACTACAAATCCCCTCCCCACACATAACCAAGCTCCACCGCCCAAAAGACTTAATTTCATCCGTACCGGGGCTGTATCTTACGACCCTAGTATCTATATGACACCTACCCACCTGCCTAAACCGGAGGTGTTTCTTCCCGATTGCACCGACTTGTGCATGATGGACATCTCCATGACCCAACCCAAGCCAGCAGTGGTGACCACCGAGAACATAAGAGAGGAAATCCCAAAGGAAAAACAATTGGTTGAGCCAGAGTTCGCGGAATCAGGGAATCATGTTGAGAAGATATATAGTCCGGGTGACTACATTTCATCGATAGGCCAAGATGGGCCCGGAGTAGAATTGCCAATGGAAAGAGAATTGTGTGTGATTCACGGAGATAGTTTGGGCAGGAAAGAGATGGTGTAACAGTTGTGGGGGAGGACTTTGCCAATCTCCAGTTTTACAGTGACCAAGACCCAGATAATGCAGCAATCGCATGGTTCGATTATGAAGATTCAGCAGAAGTTACTGGGTGGTTAGATGATCAACCTGATGTGACGGGAGAGTTTCAGTCAGAACAGGGCTCAGCAGGGTTGAGAATGTCAGTAACGGCCGGAAGGGTCGAAGAACAGAGTGCATCGCCGGAGGGCGCCGGCGTCAAGAATTTCGCCCGAGATTGGAACATTTTGAGTGCGGAAATTATTGAACAGGCAAGTTTTGAAGATTCCGAGAAAATCAGGAAGGTGAAGGCCCACGTGGGAGTTGAAACTGCTGTGAGCACGGGAACTGAGAATGTTGCGGGCATGTGGATGGGAGGTGCTACAAACGCAAAAGCAGTCATACCAGAGCCGGACAGGTGTCTGTCAGCCGCTGATGGAATGTGGTGGGAAGATGAGGACTTAGGTCTTGCCCACACGGATGAAGATTGGGGGAATAACCAACCTGATGACACCTGGTATCTTGGAGAGGTCGACCACATGACACGGAGTGGGCGGTATTTCAAACCCCCACACTTAGATCCACCAGAGGCCTCAGGGAAGGATAGAGAATCTGAGAAGCAAAAGGAGAAGCAACTTGAGGAGGAAGCTGTACTCAAATAGCTAAAAAAGATACAAGCAGAGATCTCCATCTCTGGGACCGCCATGGCCTCACGAGTACATAGGCAGTTGTCTTGACGCCATGGATAAGGCCAAGCTCTCTATAGAGACTACACCAGAGCAATTGGTTGGGCTGGTTTCCCCGGGAGGAGGTTCCCCGACATTAACCTTTCCAGACATAGAACTCCCGCCCGAGGGCACAAATCATAATAAACACCTTTACATCTCCGTGGAATGTAGAGATAAGTGGATACCGGTGGTACTTGTTGATACCGGGTCTGCCATCAACGTCTCACAAAGACAAAGATATGCGATTGGCTTGAAAACCGCAGATTTGCACCAACAACTCAGTCATCCGGCATTTACAATACAAGTAGAGAAGTAATGGGGACGATTAAAGTTCGACAAAGGTCGGGCCGACACACGAGATAGATTTCCATGTCCTAGAAGTTCCCGCAACTTTTAATTTGCTTTTGGGCGCGTGGTTGCATCAAGTGAAGGCAAAGGTCATCTACTTTGCATCAAATGGTGAAATACCCTACGGGAAGGAGTAGCCATTGTCTTTGGGAATTCATCAATCCACCCACCATCGGAGGTATCCACGCCGTTTCTAGAAATCGAGCATGGCATGGAAGATGTGTTCATATCGTTTTACCTTGGCCGAGGCTCAGTCGCATGTAATATCATGGTTGCTAATGATGGGATATATGTCAGTGCCCAAGCAGTATATCTCATGAACAAGCTCCAATACATCCCCGGGATGGGATTAGGAAAGGGCGGCCGTAAGGGCATTGCAAAGTTGGCAAGTCAAGATAACCCCATACCTTCGGCCTGGGTTATTTGCCCACCAAGGAAGATTAGGTAAGGAAAGGAAAAGAGATGGCTGGAAGAGCCAAAGCAAAACAGACGGGGAAACCCTTTGAATTGATGCATCGGCCCATTCGGGGTACCCTAAACGGACGCTTCGTCCAGGAGGGGGAAGATTTTCCATTCTGTGGCTTTCCGGAGCCGTGGTGGAACGCAGAGAAGAAGCGCGTGTCGGGGTTCGAAATTTTCTTTGACCTGCAGTTACTTGGGGATGATGTTGTCAAGAGCGCATGCACTCCAACAGTTGAGGATGAGCATAGCAAAGAGTTAGAGTCGGCGGACACAGAGTTTGAAATGGGGGTAGCACTGGCATGTCTACTTTCAGATCCTTCGATCGACCAGTTGTGCTTGGGGGATAACTCCTTGGTGTCCATGATCGGAGATGAAACGTCAAGGGCCTACCATGACCATTTTGGATGCATCCATCGCACCCTCCCTCACCGGCAAGACGAGGAGGGTTTTGTCAAGCAAAGACCGGTCGTAGTGAGCCGAATCGATTCCACCGAATCTTGTGAGTCGGAATCAGTTCCAAATCTCGAGTCTGAGTCCCAGATTCTGGGGTGATAACCTGATGCCACAGCCTGCCTGTGTCAGTTTTTTTCTTTTCTTTTGAGTCTCATAATGTAAGAATTGGACGGTTTGGAAGAACATAATGAGAATGAGGTGAATGTGGTTTCTGAGTACTTTTCTGTGCCTTTGATTTATTGCTTAAATCAGGACTTTCAAAATTTTGATGAAAACGACGAGGATGAAATTCCTCCGATTTTGCAACGACTAATTGAACAAGAGCAGGAGAGGTTTGTTAAACCCTTAATGGATGAAATCACTACCGTGAACATTGGTACTGAGAAGGACCCGCGGCTGGTCCAGATTGGGTCCACGTTGTCTTCGGAGGAATGCGAGCGCTTAGTCGCTTTATTAAAAGATTTCAAAGATGTTTTCGCGTGGTCCTACGAAGACATGCCTGGAATCGATCCTGAGATTGTACAAAGACCGGATCCTCTTGACCCCGAGGCCCGACTCAAAACAAACTCAAAGGATCCGCCCGATTGGGCCATTAAGATCAAGGAAGAGGTCACCAAGTAGATTGACGCAGCTTCCCGCCGTATCCGAATACCCGACTTGGTTGGCCAACATTGTTCCAAAGATCAAGAAGGATGGCGTAATCCGGTATGTGGATTTCGTGGATTTGAACAGAGCCATCAAGGATGACTTTCCTTACCGCATATCGACGAAGTTGGTAGATTTCACAATGGGCATGCTTTGCTTTTATTTATGGATGGCTTCTCGTGTTATAATCGATAGTAATGGCACCAAGACCGGAAAAGATCGCTTTTACCACCTGGGTACATATTGCTACAGAGTGATGCCATTTGGGTTGAAGAAGGCGGGAGCTACATACCAACGGGCTGCAACCACAATATTACATGACTTGATCCATAAAGAGGTCGAAGTGTATGTGGACGACATGATTGTCAAGTCCAAAGAAAGAGAGGGCCATTACACCGTCTTGCAAAAGTTCTTCCAAAGGATCAGGGAATTTAGGTCATAATGAATCCTCAAAAATGTACGCTTGGTGTTACAATGAAAAATGGGATTTCGACACGCAAAGGCATCAAATCGACCCATCCAAAATCAAGGCCATCTTAGAAATGCCACTACCAATGACTAAAAAGGAGGTGCGAGGCTTTCTGGGAAAAGTGCAATTCATAAGGCGGTTTATCTCAAAACTAACCTTAACTTGTGAACCACTTTTTGGTCTTCTGAAGAAAGGAAAGAAGTTCCAATGGGACGACTGATGCCAAGCTGCATTTGAACAGATTAAAGAGTATCTACAGAATCTACCCGTGTTGTCACCGCCAAAGCCGGAAGACCATTGATATTGTATCACAAGAATCGAGACTACAATGGGTTATGCTCGACAAGAGTCGGAAGATAAAGTGGAAAGGGCCATCTACTATCCGAGCAAGAAGATGCCGGATTACGAGACCCGCTACACTACCTGGAGAAGGCTTGTTTGGCCTTAGTATGGGCTACCAGAAGTCACGACACTACCGTTAGCTCACTCTCAGAATGTTGGTTTCACGACTTGATCCCATCAAATATCTTTTCGAGAAACCAAAGACTTACGGTAGGCTAGCTCGTTGGTCGCTGTTTCTCGAATTTGATCTCAAGTATGTGACGCCAAGAAGTCAAGAAAAGGGAGAGCGTAGCAGAGTTCCTGCCGACCACCCGTTGAAGGGATGAAGCGTTGAGTACCTATTCCCGTGATGAAGCTATTCTCGCACATCGAAGATGAAACTTGACGATGTACTTTGACGAGCGCCAAATCAATACGGTATGGGATAGGAGTGTTGCCGATAGCACCGACGATTCCTCAGATCCCTTTAGCATTCAAGCTCCGCTCAAAGTCTCGAACAATGAGGCGTAATATGAGGCATGTATTGCGGTCTAGAAGTCGCCTAGAACTAGGGGCAAGACGATTGGACGTTGTTGGGGATTCGAACCTTGTTGTGTCTCAGGCGAAAGGAGACTGGAAAGTCAAGGAGGAGAAGATGATAATTTACCATCAGACCTTGGATTTATTAATTCCTCGGTTTGAGAAGTTAAATTTCATTCACCTAGTAAGAGAGAACAACAGTTCGCAGATTCGTTAGCAACTCTATCTTCCATGATAGACATCCCATCCGAGTCCGGATCGCCCAAATATTATCGACCAAAATTTGCACCGCCACGAGTCAATCTCTGCCATAGATGAAGCGCAGGACAACAACCCTTGGTATTACGACATATGGAACTTCTTGGGAAAGGAGACGTACCCGCCAGGAGCAAATGCCAAGGACAAAAGGGCAATCAAGAATGGTTGTTCGCTTTATCATCTGCGGGGTAAATTGTACAAAAGAGGTCATTTGGGAATGCACAAGTTGTGTGTAGAAGTTGAAGAGTCGGTTACCGATGGAGGCCATCCATGGAGGAGAATGGGGCACATATGAATGGGGTAATGTTGGCACGAAGATCCTTAGACAGGGTTACTACCGGGTCTACCATGGAGGAAGATTGTATCGGTTTTGTTCGCGATGCCACAAGTGCCGATCCATGCAAACCGATGAACATCCCACCATCAAAGTTGTACAACATGACGCCGCCATGGCCATTTTCGCTTGGGGAATTGATGTGATTGGGCCGCATTCAAGGGGTCGAATGGGCATGAGTTTATCTTGGTAGCAATTGATTACTTTACGAAGTGGGTCGAGGCCCAATCTTATGCAGTGCTGAAGGCTTCGCATGTCGCAAAGTTTATCAGAAACAACATTATCTGCCGTTATGGAATCCCGAACGAGATCATTTCAGACAATGGTTCCCACTTCAAGAAAGAGGTGATTGATTTGTTGGAGAAATACAATGTGGCTTTTCATAAGTCGTCCACATATCGGCCGCAGACCAACGGAGCAGTTGAGGCCGCCAACAAAAACATCAAACACATATTACAAAAGATGGTGGAAACCTACCGGGATTGGCCAGATAAGTTGCCGTTTGCTTTGTGGGGCTACCGAACTTCAATTAGAACTTCTACTGGGGCGACGCCGTATTCCTTGGTTTATGGGATGGAGGCTGTTCTACCTATAGAGATTGAGGTCCCGTCTTTACGAGTATTGGCTGAGTGTCAAATAGCCGAGGCAGATTGGCAGCAAAGCAGATTCGAGGAACTCATGCTCTTCGATGAGAGGAGATTAAAAGCACTATACCATGTCCAAGGATATCAACGCAGGATTGCCCGGGCTTTTAACAAGAAGGTTAAGTCCAGGAATTTGAAGGAAGGAGATTTGGTACTCAAAGACAACCGAGCTCCCATCCACGACCCAAGGGGCAAGTTCAGACCCAATTGGACTGGTCCCTATATCATCAAGTCTATCCGTCGTGGAGCTGTGGGTTCGATGGACCTAGATGGCCTAGAGTTCTCCCAACCGATCAACATGGACAAGTTGAAGAAATATTACCCCTGAGCGGCTCGCTAGGCCGAAAACCCGAAAGGGCGACCTAGGCAAAATTTAGAGCACAAAAAAAAATTATTAGAAAAATATAAAAACTGAGCTCGCAAGGTTAAAAACCCGCAAAGGGCGGCCTTGGCAAAAGTTAGAGCGCAAAAGGAGAGTGAAAATACTCGAGTGAACCCAAGCCTGAACTACGTAAGGCTTGATTCCCATCTTTGGGATACGTAGGCAGCTTTATCTTGGAGTTCAGCCATAAACTTTTCCCCGATCAACTTTGTCCATTTGATCATCTCAGTCATCTTTGTCCATCAGCGTCCATCGCAATCTCCGGTGCAGTGCTATTCAGACTAGGGGCAACTTTCCGTTGTCATAGTGTCGCGGGTATCGTTTCAAACAAGGGCAACTTTCCGCTTGCTAGATCCGAGGTTGTGCATCTCAAAGGACAGATCTCAGGCGTGTCCAGTCCCGATCCATACCGAAAATAGTTTTGAAAAGTTTTAATAAAGGTGACTTTGTTCAAATAAATCTTTTTACAACTAAGACCATTTCTCGACCAGAACGGAAAATTTTCAATACCACAACCTTCAATTTCATTGATTTCAATACAGAGTTCTCTTGCTCTTGCATACAATTGAAGTTGCTTTTTTTATTACACTCATAAAGAAAACTTGAAAGTACTAATAAAGCAATAAACCCGGGGCATAGTCAAGTCAGGTGCTCTCGCCTCCCGTGAGTCGGTCGAAGCCTCTGATGCCAAAATGGGCCCTTCCTGTGCCTCTTCATTAAGCCAATCTAAGCACTCATCAGACAAAGTGCAGTTGAAGGTGGGAGCAGGGCCAGAGTTCTTCGCCCTCCATGTCAGGCATATCGCCACCAGGCGCCGAATCGAATGTAGCGGGTACTCTATCCTTCCGCGGGCAAGTTCGATCATGACCGAATCGGCGCAGATACGGAATGGAAAGTAGAAGACACAATGATTCAAACCAATCAATTGATCCCGGGTTGACGGGTCATGTCAGAACTCATCACGGAGATTGAGCCAAGGGCACCGCCAAGCAATACGGTTCATGGACAAACCGCACATCCATTCAACCACCAACCTCGTCAAGGGCGCCAACTAAGTTGCCGAAAGAAGTAACCGGGTCAATACGCCGGGCAAGAGTCCACAACTCAGCTTTATCCATCAACCATACCGGAGGGATGAAAAATGAGAGAATAAAGAATAGAGAGATGTACGATGAGAGAAAAAGTAAGAAAAGGGTTTTGTGAGAAAAACCGAGCCTGAGGGCCGAGTGATGTGAGCAAATATATATGTAAGATTGGGTAGGAAACAATACCTGCAGTAATAGTGGACTCCCTGCTAATCTGGTCGTCTCTCGACGATAAAAGGCGTCTAAACCCAAAGAACGCCTCACAGAATCATGGCAATGCAGCTTTTGCCCTCCTTCAAGCCTTGGGCGACCTCAATCAACCGGGCACTAGACCCTCCGGAACCTGAGACAAATAGAAAATGAGATAGCATGCACAAACAGAGGGCATGTCGCCGGAAGCCTTGCCAGTGATGGTCGCCGCGATCACCAGTCTCAGAAAAACGGCAAACCAAGCTCGGAACATCCAGATTCCATCGCCAATCAGAGAACGAGCATCGGGTATTGAGAGCCCACACATTTGCCGTAAGGCTTGGGCATGGCCAAAACGAAGTTGAGGCAAAAATTTTTCGTTACGCTCAGTTTCCATTAGAGCTTGGAAATCTTCGAAGGTAGGACACACCTCTTGCCTGCTAAAGCTGAAGACGTGAGTCACTGGATTCCAGAACCTTGCCGCGGCATGAAGAAATGGAAAATGCAGTGGGGTACAACGCAAAGTGAATAGTACGTTTATGCCGAAGCCCCGGAAATTTAGCTTTTCCGAGCCATCCAAGTTGTTAATCCAAATTGCGAGATTTTGGGCAAGGAATTCTTCCATTTGGAGTGAATCAGGGTGGAAATGAAGAAAACTACGAAGCTGGAGTCTTTTGTAGAAGATAAGGTTGAATGGAGGACAAGTGTCAGCATTCTACTGGTTCCTCCCATTCTTGGCCGACCGGCCAAATAGATTGCCGACCGGCCATCTATTTTGGCCGATGGATCATTGTTTCGGCCGATGGCCTTTGCACACAGCCGGTGGTCTTTCTGTTGGGCCGGTAGTTCTCCCCCTTTGTCCCCTGAGCATTCCATGCTAAGTATTGGAGAATCCCACCACCCTCCAATGCCCTCCAGTGATCAATTCTCACGAGGGCGCGCCCATTTGCTTATCGAGTTGTTGTATATTTGCTTATCGAGTTGTATGTCGTTCTCTTTAAGTCTTTGTACTATTTATCAAATTGTACTCGCACCTGCTTGGTCATAACGAGTCCCTTTGTTTTGTTTATCGAGTTGTAATTGGTTCACTACCTGATTATTACGATGCAATGCTTCATTTTCAAAACACAGTGTCAATTTCGGTCACATTGTCATGTGATGCCTTGCGATGCGATGTGCATAGAACGTACAAATGCAACACCTTTTGAACAAATAGCTGTTTCATTTCCGTCATGTATTTCTAAAAAGAAAAGAAGAAAAATATGCGATTTCAAAAAAAATAGAATCTGCTCGAGGCAATGCAATATGCTTAAACTCCTAATAAAAGGAAAGTAAAGCAGGAAAATAACAGGGTAACAGGGTATCGGAATAGATACCAAGAACTCCCTCATGGTCATTGTACCTTTCGCGCCCATGTTCGGTCAATTGTGTGGTTTGGCACCTTCATTATTCAAGACAATACAAGAAAATGCAATCGTCGAAAATGTAAGTGGACCTTGAGTTGACTCGAGGGACTTGACTTTTGTGGCGTTTTGTTTTATCTCTGAAGGGCGCTCCTTCCGTATCCTTTTATATCACCTTGAATTCCTTAAATCATATCAATCATACTTTGTTGCAATACGCTGCATTTCCGCACCATGTTTTATCCTTTATATATCAATTTGTGAATTCCTTTTATATCAATACACATTATGCATCGTTGCATTGCTTTACTGATATGTGTTCAAGTTCCTTTTTATACACATTGCGTGCATGTGTGCATTGCTTTACTTACATGTGTTCAATTTCCTTTTATATACACATTGCGTGCATACGTGCATTGCTTTACTTACATGTGTTCAATTTCCTTTTATATACACATTGCGTGCATACGTGCATTGCTTTACTTACATGTGTTCAATTTCCTTTTATATACACATTGCGTGCATGCGTGCATTGCTTTACTTATATGTGTTCAAGTTTCTTTATATACACATTGCGTGCATACGTGCATTGCTTTACTTACATGTGTTCAATTTCCTTTTATATACACATTGCGTGCATGCGTGCATTGCTTTACTTATATGTGTTCTAGTTTCTTTATATACACATTGCGTGCATGCGTGCATTGCTTTACTTATATGTGTTCAAGTTTCTTTATATACACATTGCGTGCATACGTGCATTGCTTTACTTACATGTGTTCAATTTCCTTTTATATACACATTGCGTGCATGCATGCATTGCTTTACTTATATGTGTTCAAGTTTCTTTATATATACATTATGCGTGCATCGTGCATTGCTTTACTTACATGTGTTCAATTTCCTTTTATATACATATTATGCGTATGCATTGCTTTTACTTACATGTGTTCAATTTCCTTTATATACACATTGCGTGCATGCGTGCATTGCTTTTACTTACATGTGTTCAATTTCCTTTATATACACATTGCATGCATAATGCGCATTGCTTTACTTACATGTGTTCAATTTCCTTTTATATACACATTGCGTGCATGTGTGAATTGCTTTACTCACATGTGTCCAAGTTTCTTTTATATACACATTGCTTGCATGCGTGCATTACTTTACTCACATGTGTTCAATCCCACTATCTTGCCATACACATTGCTTACGTCACCACGCACCTTCGATTGCATTGTCATGCATGTTGCTAACAACATTGTACCTGTTAAGTTTGTTTTCTTTTCAGGCACGATATTGTATGTACGGCTCATTCGAGGCCGGCACAACCGGACGAGTCGCAGAGGTATTGTATCCTCCGAGTAAGACGTATTGAGAATTGTATAATTCTCTTACATCCTTTCTGCATTGTAGTGTAGTCTGGTGTATGCTAGCTTATAACTGTTGCATGCGTGCTTCATTACAGCTTTCTTTGCATGATCATAAGTTATGTTCAGCTCCTTGCATTGTCTTGCATTTTGTCCCTGCCTTCGAGCGAATACCTTGTTTGTCTTGCATGCCTGTCCAAGTCCTCGGCCTTGTCAAAAATGGGTCGTCTCTGGGCTTTGACATTCACTCCCGTCATTGTTCTGACTTTCGAGTTCTGTCAAAGAGGGGCAACTGTAGGCACCCCATTTTTGACTGTCCTCAAGACTTGGACGTCACCGCTTGAACACTCGGTGATTATCCATGTTTGCGTTCGTTTGGAGTTCCTGGGGGGGGGCTCGGCTACGCGCCTTGCCTCAGGATCTCCGAACTTGGCCGTGTTGTGTCTGGTTTTGCACCAAACACTTGTGTTTTGTTTTGGAAGGGCAGGGAATGGCTTATTAGCCATCCCTACACATCATCGGCCCTCCCCTACCATCACCGGCTACACACTGGTTCCACCGGCACTGTTTTGTTAAAAGATTTGGCCGATCGGCACTATATGTTGGCGACCGGCACTTTTTTGTGCCGACGATTTCTTTTTGTGGCCGGTGTGCACCCAGTACACCTCTGAGGCATGGTGCATGCCAGCTGTGCCAGCTGGGATGCACTATCACTCATCCCCATGCACAGGTGTGGCCATTTTGCACCCTTTGCACCCTTGAACCCTCTAAGCTTCTAGAAGCTTGACCCTTTGGCCAAAGCTTCTTGGAGAAGCTTGCCACTATCTTGGCTTCTCCAAGAAGCCAAGACCCCTTTGCACCCCCCTTTGAACCTTTTCCTTTGCTTAGCCACTAAGTTTGGCCTTGCCTTGGCCTATATAAACACCACCCCTCTCCCTTTGAGAGGGGTTGGCCATTTTCAACACAAAACCAGAGCTTCTATATCTATATATCAGTGTTGTACTCTCTCTCTATATATATCTCACTCTCTCTCATCCTTGTGTGTGTGTTTTGAGCCTAAATAGTGTGTTTTTACCTCACTTTTGCACTAATACACACACCATTACACCTTATTTCGAGATTGAGGAACTTGGAGGGTTGTTTGTTGAGTTTTTGGACTGGTTTTGATCACTAGAGGAAGGCTGCACCACCTGTTCTTCAAGTGTTCTTCAAGGGTGAGCTAGTTACTTTAGTTTCCCCATTTTTGCAACTAGTTTTTACCTATCTTGCTTTGTGTTTTAGGCTTTGTGTATAACTAAAAAAAGTCTTATGTTTTCTTGGTTTTGAATTCTCATTAAGGTTGTTTTATGGTTTGAGTGCAAACTCACCCTCTTAAACCTTATTTTGGCCTATTTGGTGTCTTTTCTTTGAAGCCTTGTTTGCTTTGTTGTTTTTGTCTTCTCATCACTGAAAATCAGAGGGTTTTTAGTGTTGAAGAAAGTGTTTTGAAGTCTTGTATAGGGGAGGGACACCCCTCTCCCCTTTGTCCCTTTCTTGCCTTTGTCTTTGGCCAAAAGGGTAGCATGCATGAGTGGTTGCATTTGGCTTCATTTCAGAGTTTTTCTTGGTGTTTTGGAGCATGTTTAACCTCTGTCTAATGTGGGTTTGTTGGCCCTTAACATGCTTTATATACTTGCTTTGTACCCCTCCATTTTGCTTGGAAATGTGCCATGCCATTAGCCTAGTATATCCTCATGTTTTAGCCTAACATTTTGAAGCACTTGATCATGATTTGTCATGTTTTAGATCTGTTAGCCACTGATTTTTCCATGTTTGGTGTGCTTGATGTGGTTACTTTGTGTTTTGGCTTGTAAGCCTTAAGCATATTGACCTCTAACATGCTTAGCTTGGACCATCCTCATGATTTGGCATCATTTAGGGTCATATTTCAGTCCATAGATCATGTTTGTATGTTTGCATATGTGGCTTATTTCATGCTTCTAGGGTGTGCCCTTTTATGCCTAGAAATAGGCCTTATGCAAGCTTGTATGTTTAGAGCATTTCGGGGCTGCCATATCAAGGGGATTTGGGTGTGTTTTTGCATGCTAGAACTCTGTTTTTATGTGCCTAATATATGCCATGAGTGGTCATGATAATGGTAGAAAGATGCTCTCTTTGGTGCCATAGGTTTAGGCCCATTGGTTTGCATGCTTGCATGAGTGTTGGTCTACTATTTTAGGCATGTTTTGCCACTGTTTTGGGGAGGTTTGAGGTCTGCCCTATTGTGTTTAAGTCCACCATTGCACATTTATTTGATGCTTGTTGCATGCTTGGTCAATATAGTCTTGACATATGACAATCCTATTGCCTTAAGTGTCCATGTTTGCATCACACTTTGTATCTTGCATACCTAGTATTGCACACTTGCCATAATATGTTGCATTACATTTGGTATGTCTTGCATTTCATCTCACATTGCACCATTTGAGCCATGTTTGCATAACATGCATTGCATTACTTGGTTTGGGGGTGTCGAACCAAGTGTGAGAAATGAGGCGTGTTTGTGCTTCAAGTGACAAAACACACCTCAATTCTCATGTCACTAGGGCCCTTGATATTGACATGATAGGGACTTAGTTCTCATTTTGTATGTTGCATGCATTTTTACATTAAAATGCAATCTTGGTTCCTTAGGTTATTATGCACCAAAATGCATAATTGATGGCCCAAGAACCAAGGGTCATGCTTCCTTGAGTGCCATACATGATAGGGGGCATTGGCCATGCTTACATTTGCTCAAAAACTCCATGTCATGCACTGTCTGTCTATTGTTGCTGTCAAACTGTCCTCTGTAGGAATTTTGTGCCGACCGGCAGTATATAGTGCCGACCGGCACTATATAGTGGCCGATAACCTCATGGACAGCCGGTGGATATTTTGGATGGCCGGTGGGTATTTCCTCCAGCCGGTGGTGTACAGAAGTATGCAAGGAAGGTATCCTGGGACTTTGGTAATTTTTGGAGAGACAGGCAAGAAAGATGCAAAAAGTGGCATTATGCGGGTTTTCCCAAGTCGGATTCGAGCATGCATCATTCACAAGATCTCAAAGGTGGTGAGGCCCCTTTCTTTTTTATAATGAATTTAATTTGATAATTAGAAATTTTGTAATAATTCATTTATTCTGTATTCGGACTATATTGTTTTCGGACTGTATATTGTTTTGGTCCCTCCGTGTGAGGGCATATTTGTAATAAGTGTGTGTGAGTGTGTGTATGTCCTCCAACCCCCATTTCTTTCTTCCCTTTTATTTACCTGCTTATGATGGTAGACTAGGGCATATTTAAATTAGCATACAGTATGATAACATGCATGCATCCATACATTTGTCTTACATGCACCGAGCTCGATACATCACACTAACTGCATTGTATTTCAATTTCTAAATTGAATACTTGTTACTTGTAGCATTTCACATGCCATGTTTAGGATAGCCGAGCCTGTCTAGATTGCATCCTTGTTTGTGTTGCATTAGCCACTTAACATGAACTAGGATCATGCATATGATTACTAACTAGTTTTCGTTTTGGCTGGGAGTACTAGATGAGCTTTTATGCTTTAGCATATCGCATACGTGTGAATGTCGCCATAAATAGCGTAATTACCATGAGGCTAAATGCTTATGTGATATAACTGCTTGAATGCCTGTGGATGAAGGTTGAATTACCTAAAATTGGGACAATGCATTAAAAACTGTGAGTTTCGAGCCCACTAGATAGTGGCAAAACCGTCTTTTCTGAAAGCCTACTTGAGAGTGGCAAAATCTGCATTTTTAGCCTACTTATGAGTAGCAAACCGTTTTCAAAACAAACGTGAAATGTTTTGTTCCAATTTAGGCGATTTGGTCTATACTTGTTTGTTGTGCGCATAACATAGTAATTCTAGGCTAATAACTGGAATAAGAGCACATAACGTTTTCAAAAACGGATATCATGGTTAGTAGAGGCCGGTCTTGATGGCGAGAGGGGTGCTCATAGCTGACCTTCCCCGATCGTACCCAAGCTCCCGAGCCAAGACAACTTTGGTGATGACGGACACGTGGCCTTCGGCACCGAGTCAGGGTTTCCTAAATTTCCCATTTTAAAAAATATTTAGGTGGCGACTCTGTATCTGGCAAAGCAGTCCATGTTTGGCACTACTTTTTAAAAATCTGTTTTTTCTTCAAAACGATTTGCCAGAGTTGGACTCTTTGGTTCAGATTACGAACCGCAATAAACAAAAAAGGGAGTCCGAACTGTAGCATCGAGGTCCCTCACGAACCTGTTACAAGGAGGTTCCCCGGCATTAACCTTTTCAGACAAAGAACTGCCGCCTGAGGGCACAAATCATAACAAACCCCTCTACATCTCCGTGGAATGTAGAGATAAGTGGATACCGGTGGTACTTGATCTGAGATTACGCTATCAATGTCCGCCTTGACCCGAGCGGCATATGCAATCGGGTTGAAACCCGCAGACTTCATGCCAACCACTCAGGTGATCAAAGCATACGATAATATTAGCAGAGAAGTGATGGGGACTGTCAAAATTCAGACTCAGGTTGGTCCGGGACAACACAACATTGAATTTCATGTCTTGGACGTTCCTGCAACCTTTAATCTACTCTTGGGGGCGGCCGTGGTTGCACCAAGTAAAGGCAGTCTCTTCCACTCTACATCAGATGTTGAAATACCCTCACGGGAAGGGGGTAGCTATTGTCTTCGAAAATTCATCCATCCATCCGCCGCCGGAAGGGTCTACGCCAGTTTTGGAAATCGAGCATGGCACGGAGGATGTGTTCTTATCGGGGTTCACTTTGGCTGAGGCCCGGGTGGTGCAAAATATTATGGCTGTGAATGAAGGTGTGTACGTCAGTGCTCAATCCGTCTACCTCATGAACAAGCTACAACACATCCCCGGGATGGGATTAGGAAGAAGCGGCAGGAAAGGCGTCGCAGCGTTGGCCGAAGTGCCACACAACCCTCATACCTTTGGCTTGGGTTATCTGCCCACCAAAGAGGACTGGGTGAGCAAAGGAAAAAATGGCGGTAGAGCAGAGCGAAGCAGTGGGAAGGCTTTTGAGTTAATGCAGTGCCCATCCAGGGTACCACTGAGCGGACGCTTCGTCCAGGAGGAGGACTTTCCATTTTGCGACTTCCCAGAGCCATGGCTAAACGCGGAGAAGAAGCGCGGACCAGGCTGCGAGATCTTCTTCGACCTGCAACTACCCGGGGATAGCGTTGCCCGCAGGCGAGCCAGACGGTGAAGTTGAGCGAGAATAAGCGGTGGATCCTGAGGGCACAGAACTTGAAATGGGGTAGCACTGGCATGTCTCCTCTCTGATTCTTCGATCGACCAAGAGTGCTTCGGGGATAACTTCGTGGTTTCCATGATTGGGGATGGAATGGCTGTGGGCCTACCAGCAGCTATCTTGGATGCATCAATCGCACCCTCTCTCACCTGGCAGTACGATGAGGGATTTTTGTCCAGCAGCACCGGGTCAGGTAGTGAGCCGGAATCTGATTCCACCGAGTCTTGTGAGTCGGAATCAGGTTCGATTCGTGATCTGAGTCTGGTACTCTGGGGAAGCTAACTGGATGCCTGATCTGTCTAGGTCGTCTTTTTCCTTTTCATTTGAGTCTGTTGTAACCAATGAATCGGACGATTTGGATGTGCCTAATGAGAATGAACTATCTGTGGTTTCCGATTATTTTTCTGTGCCATTGATTTATTATATTAATTCAGACTTTCAAAACTTTGATGAAAACGACGAGGACGAAGTTCCTCCGGTTTTACAACGTTTAATTGAACAAGAGCAAGAGAGATTTGTTAAACCATTAATGGACGAAATCATTACCGTGAACATTGGTACTGAGGAGGACCCGCGGTTGGTCCAGATCGGGTCCACGTTGTCTTCGGAGGAACGCGAGCACTTAGTCGCTTTATTAAAAGATTTCAAAGATGTTTTCGCGTGGTCCTATGAAGACATGCCTGGAATCGATCCTGAGATTGTACAGCATTGGATCCCCCTTGACCCCGAGGCCGACCACATCAGCGAAACTTCGAAGGATCCTTTGGATTGGGCTCTTAAGATTAAGGAAGAGGTCACCAAGCAAATCGACGCAGCTTCTATTTGGTATCTGAATATCCGACTTGGTTGGTAACATTGTTCGGTCTTAGAAGAAAGATGGCGAGGATCCGGTGTGTGTAGACTTTAGGGATTTGAACGAGCTAATCAGAAGGGCGACTTTCCCTTACCGCATCGATGAGTTGGTAGACTTCCGGAGGGGCATGCATTGCTCTCATTCATGGATGGCTTCTCGGGATACAACGGATAGTGATGGCACGAGAAGATAGGGAAAGATCGCATTCACCACCCGTGGGGACATATCTCTAGGGTAATGCCGTTTGGGTTGAAGAAACTGGAGCTACTTCTCAGCAGACGCGACCACAATACTACATGATATGATCCACAAAGAGGTTGAGGTGTATGTGGACGACATGATTGTCAAGTCCAAGGAAAGAGAGGGCCACTACACCGCCTTGCATAAGTTTTTCCAAAGGACCAGGAATTCGGTTGTGGCTAAACCCTCAGAAATGTACATTTGGTGTTACAGCGGGAAAAATGCTGGGGTTTCTGATTGCACAAAGAGGCATCGAGGTCGATCCTTCCAAAATCAAGGCCATCTTAGAAATGGCACCACCAAGGGTGAAAAGGAGGTGCGAGGCTTTTACGGGTAAAGTGCAATTCATAAGGCGGTTTATTTCAAAATTAACCTTGACTTGTGAACCACTTTTGGCCTCCTCAAGAAAGGAAAGAAGTTCCAATGGGACGGCGATGTCAAGTGCATTTGAACAAATCAAAGAATATCTCTGAGAATCCACCCGTTTTATCGCCACCAGAACCGGGGAAACCGTTGATTTTGTATCTGTCAGTGACTGATACTACAATGGGCTGCATGCTTGCACAAGAATCAGAAGATGAGGTGGAGAAAGCCAACTACTATTTGGGCAAAAGATCTTTGGAGTATGAGACCCGATATACACCGGAAAAAGGCTTGCTTAGCTCGGTATGGGCTACCGGAAGGCTGCGGCACTACTGTTAGCTCACTCTGTAATGTTGGTTTCACGACTTGATCCCATCAAATATCTCTTGAGAAACCGGCTCTTCTGGGTAAGCTAGCTCGTTGGTTCTTTGTTGCTCTCGAATTTGATCTCACGTGACACGCAAGTCGATGAAAGGAAGAAGCGATGGCGAGTTCCTTGCAAACCACGGTTGAGGGATGAAGCGATTGAGTACTGTTCGGATGAATCAATTACGCATATCGACGATGAAACTTGGGCGATGTACTTTGACGGGCGTCAAATCAACATGGGTATGGGATAGGAGTGTTCTTTGATAGCAGACAATTCCGTATCCTCTAGCCTTCAAACTCCGATTCAAAGTCTCGAACAATGAAGCAAAATCTGGCGTGTATCATTGGTCTAGAAGCGACCACGGAACTAGGGGCAAGATGGTTGGGCGTCATTGGGGATTGAACCTTGTTGTGTCTCAAGCTAAAGGAAGCTGGAAAGTGAAAGAGGAAAAGATGATGATGTATCACCAAACCTTGGATTTCTTGATTCCTCGGTTTGAGAAGCTAAGTTTTACTCATCTACTAAGAGAGAATAACAGTTCATGATTCTTTAGCAACTCTATCATCTATGATAGACATCCGTGTGGAGTCCGAATCGTCCGATCATCATTGACGAAATTTGCACCGCCTATGAGTCAATTGCAGCCATAGATGAGGTTCGTGAACACCCCCGTATTACGACATCTGGAACTTCTTGGAGAAAGAAATATACCCGCCAGGGGTAAATACCAAAGACAAAAGGGCAATCAGGAGAATGGCAGTTCAGTTCATCATCTGCGGGGGTAAACTATATAAACGGGGTCATCTGGGAATGCATAAACTGTGCATTAATGCCGAAGAGTCAAAGCGTCTGATGGAAGCCATCCACGGGGGAGAATGTGGTGCACACATGAATGGGGTAATGTTGGCACGGAAGATTCTCGAGCAGGTTATTCTTGGTCCACCATGGAGGAGGATTGTATTGGTTTCGTCCGGCGATGTCACAAGTGTCAAATTCATGCAAATCGCATGAACATCCCGTCAAAAGTTGTACAACATGACCGCCATGGCGTTTTACATGCGGGAATTGATGTAATCGAATTTGTCACGCCAAAGGGGTCGAATGGGCATGAGTTCATCTTGGTAGCGATAGATTATTTCACAAAGTGGGTCGAGGCCCAATCTTATGCGGTGTTGAAGGCTTCGCATGTAGCAAAATTTATCAGAAACAACATCATCTGTCGCTACGGGGTCCCAAATGAAATCGTTTCAGACAATGGTTCCCACTTCAAGAAGGAGGTGATTGATTTGTTGGAGAAATACAATGTGGCTTTTCATAAGTCATCTACCTACCGGCCGCAAACTAATGGAGCAGTTGAGGCCGCCAACAAGAATATCAAGCGCATACTACAGAAGATGGTGGAAACCTACCGGGACTGGCCAGATAAGCTGCCGTTCGCTCTGTGGGGCTACAGGACTTCAATCAGAACTTCTACTGGGGCGACTCCGTACTCATTAGTTTATGGGATGGAGGCCGTTCTACCTATTGAGATTGAGGTCCCATCATTACGAGTATTGGCTGAGTGCCAGATAGCCGAAGCGGATTGGCAGCAGAGCAGATTCGAGGAACTCATGCTTTTCGATGAAAGAAGGCTGAAGGCACTGTACCACGTCCAAAGCTATCAACGCAGAATCGCCCGGGCTTTTAACAAGAAGGTTAAGTCCAGGAATTTGAAAGAAGGAGATTTGGTACTCAAAGACAACCGAGGCCCCATCCACGACCCAAGGGGCAAGTTCAGACCCAATTGGACTGGTCCCTACATTATCAAGTCAACAGTGCGTGGAGCCGTGGTTACGATGGATTTAGATGGCTTAGAGTTTTCAACCGATTAACATGGACAAGTTGAAGAAATACTACCTCGAGAGGCTCGCTAGGCGAAAACCGAAAAGGCGACCTAGGCAAAATTGAGCATAGAAAATTTGAAATTATAAAACCGAGCTCAAGGTTGAAAACCCGCGAAGGGCGGCCTTGGCAAAAGTTAGAGCGCAAAAGGATAGTAAAAATACCCGAGCGAACCTGAGCCTAAACTACGTAAGGCTTGATTCCCATCTTTGGGATACGTAGGCAGCTTCATCCTGAAGTTCAGCCACAATTTTTTTCCCCGATCAACTTTGTCCATTTGATCATCTCAGTCATCTCTATCCATCAGCATTTATCGTGATCTCCGGTACAGTGCTATTCAGACTAAGGGCAACTTTCCGTTGCAATGAAGTGTTGCGGCACCATTCAGACTAGGGGCAACTTTCCGTTGCTATGAATTGCCGAGGCACTTTTCAGACTAGGGGCAACTTTCCAGTTGCTAGGATCCGGGGTTGTGCATCTCGGATGATCTCGGCGTGTCGATTCTGATCCATATCGAAAATAGTTTTGAACAGTTTTAATAAAAGTTGACTTTGCTCAAAATTAATCTTTTTACAACTAAGACCATTTTTGGACCAAAGCGGAGAATTTTCAATACCACAACCTTCAATTTCATTGATTTCAAAACAGAGTTCTCTTGCTCTTGCATACAATTGAGGTTGCTTTTTATTACACTCATGAAGAAAACTTGAAAGTACTAGTAAAGCAATAAATCCGGGGCATAGTCAACTCAAGTGTCCCTGCGCCCCCTGCCAGAGCTAGTTGAAACCTCTGATGCCAACCTAGGCCCAACCTGTGCTTCTTCGTTGAGCCAATCCCAGCACTCGTCAGACAAAGTGCAACTAAAAGTGGGAGCAGGGGCCAAGAGCTCTCTATTTCCCCATCTTTGTGCTCACGAGCTAGTGGCGCCTTGAGCAGGAATGTGGCGGATACTCTATCCTCTCGGTGGGCAAGCTCGATCATGGCCAAACCGGGCGAGAATACGGAATGGGAAATAGAATACGCAGTGAGTCAAGCCGATCAATCGAATCCCGACCGCTTGAGACATCTTTGTAGCTCATTCTTGGAGATTGAGCCAAAGGCAGCGCCACGCAATGCGATCTGCCGACAAGTTGCACATCCATTCAAACCACCATCCCTCATCAAGGGCGTCGACCAGGCATTGTCGAAAGAAATAGCCGCGGGCTGAGTAAGCAGGGCAAGAGTCCACAACTTGCAATTTATCCATCAACCATATCTGGGGAGGGATGAAAAATGAGAGAATAAAGAATAGAGAGATGTACGATGAGAAAAAAGTAAGATGAGGGTTTTGTGAGAAAAACCGAGCCTGAGGGCCGAGTGATGTGAGCAAATACATATGTGAGATCGGGTGGGAAACATTACCTGCAGCAGTAGTGGACTCCCTGCAAACCTGGTTGTCTCCCGACGGTAGAATACATCCAAACCCATCAGTGTCTCAGCCAATGTCATGGCAATGCAACTCTTTCCTTCTTTCAAGCCTTGGGCCACTTTAATCAGACGGACGCTGGATCCTCCAAAGCTCGAGGCAAACAGAAAATGAGATAACATGCATAAACAGAGGGCGTGTCACCGGAAGCCTTGCCAATGATGGTCGCTGCGGTCACCAGCATCGGAGAACCGGTAAATCAGGCTTGGGATATCTAACATTCCATTACAAATCAAGGATCGAGCATCATGCGCGTTGAGTCCGCACATCCGCCCTAAGGTTTGGGTATAGCCAAAATTGAGTTGGGGCAAGATTTCCTCACCTCGCTCGGATTCTATCAAAACTTGAAAATCTTCAAAAGTGGGACATACCTCTTGCCCTCTGAAGCTGAAGACGTGCGTCACTGGGTTCCAAAATCTCACCGCGGCATGGAGGAAAGGAAGATGTAGTGAAGTCCAGCCCAGCATGAATAGTGCATTCAAGCCGAAACCCCGAAAGTTCAACTTTTCCGAGCCATCTAAAAAAGAGATCCAAGATGTGAGATTTTCTACGAGAAATGCCTCCATTTTTGTGCAAAGCAGTGACGAAATGAAAGAGTTCCAAAGTTGGAGCTTTATAGGGGGGTAAAACACTATTCGGGGACAAGTGTCACAATTCTGAGAGTTGCAGGAAAGGTGGCCGGCCGGCCATCTATTCTAGCAGGCCGGCTATCTTTGTTTCAAAAAATTGGCCGGCCGGCCACCTTTCAGTCCCCAGATGCAAAATGTGGCCGGCCATGCATTGGTCCTGTTTTGCCCTCCAGAAGGAAGTTTGAGGCATTTCTATGCATCGGGGATGTCGAAGGCCTCCATTTCTCTCAGTTCGGATGCGTTCCATCATCCAGATCGTCCGTCCGAAGTACGCTTTGTTGTATTTTTCTTATCGAGTTGTTGTTTTGTTTATCGAGTTGTAAGTTTTGTCGAGCTGTCGCATTTTTGTGTTTTGAGTTATTACTTTTTGTTTATGCAATTTTGTTAAGTCTTGTTTATCGAGTCGTTAACATTGTTGTATTTTGCTTATCGAGTTGTAAACTTGCTAAGATTCTATTATTTCTTAGTGAGTCGAGTTGTTTGATTTGTTGTGTCGGTTCATTACCTGACCTGGTAAATGCACAAGGCACATTCCCATTCAATTCCATTTTTGTGCAAAATGATGCGATGCGATGCTAAGAGTTTCAAATACAAACACCTTTTCAAAAGCTGTTTCATTCCATCATGTTTTACAACAAAATAAAGGTACAAGTTTTACGGAAAATAAAACTGCCTAACAATATGCAAAGTGCTACAAACTACTAGCAAAAAGTAAAATAAAGCAGGAAATAGCATCAATATCCTCGAGAGGGGGAATGAGGAGGCCCCCTCATCCTCTTCTGCGGGATAACCTGTGCACCATCATCACCATCCGGGTCGGAGCTGTCATCCTTAGGATCCCTCACCTGCCTCCACTCCCGAACCAAGGTCAAGCCCCTCCTCAGCAGATGTCTCTGACTCACGATCTGCGACCTCCTCCCCCTCCTCTTCATCAGGCTCTGCCTCTATACCGTGTGCCCTACGTCTGCGAGACGATCCCGCTCCTCGAGCTCCTCGAAAAGGCCTAGATGGCCCCGCTCCCTGAGAAGGCCTGGATGGCCCTGCTCCTCGAAAGGGCCCAGATGGCCCAGCACCTCGACCTCTCTAAGAAGGCCCGGGTGGCCCAGCCCGTGGCGGTGCATATACAGGAGGCATCTGAAAGTGAAGAGTTCAATACATCAGTTCAAATATGAAAAGCAGATGCAAGTACAATATGCGAGTTGGGTGTGTGTCAGATGTGCTCTACACAGCCTATCAATACAGCAGAATGTTCAAAACCAGCGTGTCATCAGAAATATGCTAAATACAGGAAAGATGAATAGTACCTGTACACCCATAATGGCCAGCTGTGCCTCCCTCCGTAAGATCATGCCTTCGAATGTGGCCAGCATCCCAAGCATCTCATCCATGTACTCAACTGGAGGCTACAGATACAAATGCAAAACTATCAGTGAAGGAATGAATGTCCAAGTATCTGACCAATAAATCAAAGCTGTAAAACATACCGGGGGTGAATCAGGATCTCTGACATATCTGTGGTCAGGAAGAGGAGGCTCCAGCGAGACCTGATAAGGAGTCCCAAATCGCCAACTCGTCAACTCGGTCGGCATATCTGGCCACCCAGGATGATGAAGAGTCGGAGGAATCGGGGGAATCGACCCACCCCGACCTCTGGATGTACCAGCCCTGCTGGAGGAAGGGATATCTTTGGCACGAGCCCAACTCGAAGATGGTACATCAACAGGCCTCCGTGATGGAATACGCACTCCCGTCAAGGGAGGCATCAGATATGTATGACGATAAGTGGCGTAGTCCCCGTCTGTAAGGTGCAGCAAAGCATCGATGCCCTGCATGGCACTAACGACCTCCTGGGTAGAGAGTCTATCAGCAGTCCGCATAGTGGCTGGAGGTGCTGCCGAAGGGTCCTGAGAATTGTACCCCCATACCTGACGCAGAAAGCGTTCCCCCAGGAACCACGCCCTACCAACCGATCCTTCAAGCAGGAACCTGTACTGGGAGTTACCCGCTCCTCCGGGATACTGAAATCGGAGACCATCGCCCAAGACCGCCCAGGGCTGCCACGTAATCTGCGGATAACCAGTGCATAAATCAATCAGAAATCGGGAATATACAAGGCAAATCAAAGATGAAAACGGAAGAGAACTGAGAGTTCTGAAATACCTCTGTCGTCCGAACAGTGTCAAAATACTGTCGCAGGTAGAAAAGAGTCTCTCGAGGTCTCGGTTGGTGCTGGCCCTCGAATACCAATGAAAACGAGGTCATAAGGGGCCCTGCCACCTCCATCTCTGGGGCTAACGTCGGAAAATATACGTAGACCCATAGTTGAGAAAAGCAGTGCGGAATGTAAATACAAAGTGCAGAGGGCAAAATACAGAATGTAAAGTGCGCCGTGTGTGCAATGAACAAGTAATGAGGAGCAGAAATGTAAATCGAGAGGACAGAACGTACCTCCCAGGCTCTCCAATAGCCGCCGAGTAAGTCTCCCCGATCATGAGAGGTCGCTCCATATAGCAATAGAGGGTAGCGGGCCGCGCCACCCGATCATAAGCCCGACTGTGATAGGTCCACTAGGGCACTCAAAAGATACAACGACAGTTGTTCCCCTATCAAGAAACAGAGTGGTGCCAAAGAGGAACATAAGAAACCATGGTGTCTTGCTCAACCTCCTCAGAGACTTGGGCTTCATCTCGACCTCAAAACGGGAAGAGAACCAGTGTACGGACTCTCCCAAGCTCATCCACGTGGGCGGGCCTCAACAGATGTACCCAAGCGGCCTCCCATTCGCCCATATCCTCGTCAGAAGGAATGGGCCAACCTCCTATGTCTAGGCCTAAGTACAAAGAAAATCTAGCGGGTCATGGTCAAATCCGTGGGCAAAAAGTGGAAGGAATTGGTGGTGTCCCACCATCTCTCCACTAACAAAGGTCCTCTTGGTGGACAATGTGATAACCCTACGCAGAAGGCCCCGAAACCTGCTAAATCAACTAAATCCCGGACAGCCTCCGGGAGCTCAGTGTACCACTCTCTCGCAGCAGTGGAGCCATATCCTCGCACGGTACGAGAGCCAACCTGCATTCAGAATGAACATGTGTCAGAATCAAATGAACAAGCCGTGTGCAAATCAAATGAATGAGCATGTGTTAGAATGAAATGAATGAGCCGTGTGCAAACGCAAGTAAATGAACTGTGTGTTCAGAAAATCTTAATTAGTGGGCTGTGTGTTCACCATCAACTTGAACTGTGTGTTCAGAAAATCAGAGTTTGGGACTGCGTGTTCTACTCTCAATCAGTGGGCTGTGTGTTCACCATCAACTTGAACTGTGCATTCAGAAAATCAGAGTTTGGGACTGCGTGTTCTACTCTTAGTCAGTGGGCTGTGTGTTCACCATCAACTTGAACTGTGTGTTCAGAAAATCAGAGTTTGGGACTGCATGTTCTACTCTTAGTCAGTGGGCTGTGTGTTCACCATCAACTTGAACTGTGTGTTCAGAAAATCAGAGTTTGGGACTGCGTGTTCTACTCTCAATCAGTGTGGGCTGTGTGTTCACCATCAACTTGAACTGTGTGTTCAGAAAATCAGAGTTTGGGACTGCGTGTTCTATTCTTAGTCAGTGGGCTGTGTGTTCGCCATCAACTTGAACTGTGTGTTCAGAAAATCAGAGTTTGGGACTGCGTGTTCTACTCTTAGTCAATGGGCTGTGTGTTCATCATCAACTTGAACTGTGTGTTCAGAAAATCAGAGTTTGGGACTGCGTGTTCTACTCTTAGTCAGTGGGCTGTGTGTTCACCATCAACTTGAACTGCGTGTTTTACTCTCAATCAGTGTGGGATATGTGTTCACCATCAACTTGAACTGTGTGTTCAGAAAATCAGAGTTTGGGACTGTGTGTTCAGAAGATCAGAATGTGGGCCGTGTGTTCACCATCAACTTGGACTGTGTGTTTAGAAGATCAAAGTGTGGGCTGTGTGTTCACCATCAACTTGGACTGTGTGTTCAGAAAATCAGAGTTTTGGACTATGTGTTCTACTCTTAGTCAGTGTGTGCCGTGTGTTCACCTTCAAATTCGGGCTGTATGTTCGACAAATCAGTGTTTGAGCCGTGTGTTCAATTCTTAACTAGTGTGTACCGTGCGTTCACAATCAATCAATGAGCCTAGTGTTCAGAAGTTCAAGTGTTTAAGCCACATGTTCAGGATGCAAGCAAAGTACTATGTCATAAGCTAAACTGTGTGTTCAAGAATGGCAAAGGTATGAAATGCATGAAAAATACAGAAAATGAAGTAAAATACCTCTCGTGCCTCGTAAGAAAGGTGATGCTCCGGCTCTCGTAGAAGTAGATCTCCGGGTGCCCGATCATTGAAGTCAGTAAAATGACGAAAAATGGCCCATGAAGAATGTGTCTCGACAGGCGTATCTCTCGGAATAAAGGCGGACCTAAGGGGCGTCATGATATCGAAATCATCCCCGGCACCTGGAGGACCTCCACCATGAGGAAAATCACCCACCATTTCAAAAAATCTGCAAAATGAGCAAAAATGAGCCAAAATTTGAAAAAGTCAACAAAAGTCAACTCTCGGGGAATGAAAAAGTCAACAAAAGTCAACTCCCGAGAAAATCTTCCAAATATTGAGACAAACTTACCTCAAGTGGTGAAAATGAGAAAAGAAGCCCCGAAATCAAAATTTAATCAGTCCAAAGTGCTTAAAATCGAATGTTTTTGCGAAAACAACTTGCGTGGGAGGCTGAAAAACGCGTATAAAGTGCAGATCTGAAGGAAAAAATGGTTTGGGAGGCAAGAGGGGAAGTTTTCGCAGCTGTGGGTGTGAGCTCGAAGTGAATGGATAGGAGAATATAAAGAAAATGAGGCAAAAAGACCAAACTGCCCCCTGTTTTGGGCAGGTGGCCGGCCGGCCACCTTTTCTGGCTGGCCGGCCATTTGCTTTTTGGAAACTGGCCGGTGGCCTCCCCTTAGGCAACCAGCTGGCCGGCCATGTCCCCCACATGCTCACCTAGCTCTCTGCAAATTTTGAGGAAGATTGGAGTTCCCGGGACCTGAAAAAGTTCAAGAAAAGTGTACTTTCTGGCGCGAAATTGCTCCGCCGGAACTTCAGCTGCAATTTCTGACATGTGTCTCATCATTACTCATCAAAATCAGAGTGTATCCTTTTTGAGCATGTTGTAACCTCTCCGGGAGGTGAACCAGAGGCCGCGATCGAGTCGCCTTCGCCGAAATGCGCGTTTCTTTACTCGTTTCGCAACAAACGAGCACCCTGATTTATGCTCGTTTTGCATTGTTGTGCACATAACTTGCATTCTCACGAGCATTTTGCAATGTCATGCATGTTTTCTTGGTGTACCATACCTCTGTGCTTGAGCATGCGTTGTCACGCACGTTCCTTTCTCGCGTTGCGATGCATTCACTCGCCGACACTGCGTGTGTCAAACTTTCGGAATCACAGGAATCACATTGAATATATGTTGTTAGCATATTGTTCTTGTTGAATTTCTCTCTTTTGCAGGCACGCTATTGTATGTACGGTTCATTTGAAATTTGGTGCGACTGCAGAATCACGCAGTATTGTATCTTCTCCGGTGAGACGCGACGAGAATTGAATAATTCTCCGCATTCCTAATCGCATGAAATGTAGTTGTTGCTTTGCATTCTTGCTTAAGCTGTTGCATTTATTTGCGAATACTTGCTTCATTACGACTTCTTTGCACTTGCATGATCATTAAGTTACATCCGCCTGCATATCGCTTTGCATTTTGCCCTGTCATGGAACGCGTAGGCACATATCTCTGTGCATCTTGTATGATTGTCTAAGTCTTCGGCCTTGTTAAAAATAGGTCGTCTCTAGGCTTTGACATTCACTCCCGTCACTTGTGACTTCCGAGTTCTGTCAAAGAGGGGCAACTGTAGACACCCCATTTTTTACCGACCTTAAGACTTAGACGTCATCGATTGAGCACTCGGTGATGTTGCATATTGTGCTCATTCAGAAGTCTTAGAGTCGCGGCCGTGAGCTCTGCCTCCGGACTTTTGAACCCTCTTCTGTACCTTGTCTCGGTTTGCGAACCAGACTCGATTTTCTCTATTTCTCTTCCTGAAGGGAGGGAGAGGTCCCATAGACCATCTCTCAGTGGCCGTGGGCTACATTTCGTGGCCGTAGGCCATTTTGCCCATTTCGAGCTTGCCTTTTGCTGAGCCGTCCAGCCGTGGCCTCGATTCGGGACCATCTAACCATCTCCGATTCCTCCGATTTTTTGGCATACATCTTATTTACTCCTTTTGAGGGACACCGAGGTCTGAGAGACCCACTTCGTGGTCGAATGCCACTTTGCTTATATGACCTATTTTCGGGACCCCGAACTGCGTGTTTTGGCTCCCGAGCATTCGTTTTGCATCGATTTTCGTTCATTTTTGGCAGGTACCTCTGTTTTATCACCAGGAAGGTGACTGAAGGGTGGGAGGCTAGCAATTGTCTCAGCAACCAGTTATATTCCTCCAGCGCCCTCCAACGCTCGTTTTTCTCACTTCCGAGCCAATGTTGACCTCCCTAGGGCCATTTTCTTCAACCCCAAACCACATATTTGTGTTGAACACACATGGGAGGACCCTAAAAGTCTATGGCCGGCCAGTAACTCAACTTGAACCTTTTGAACCCCTCCTAAAAGTGGCTTGTTGTCTCTCCTGTTTTACAGTTCCCAATTTTGAACCACAGGGTTGTGTTGAGGAGACCTGGGAGGACACCAATATCTGGTGGCCGGCCAAAAATTGTTTTGGACCATTTTCCCCTTGGCCGGCCGGCCATAGGGGGTGGCCAGCCGACCACCTGCAACAAAAATAGCAAGCCGGCCATGCTCCTTGGGATGTGTGTCTTGCAGCTGTATAGCTTTTTCCTCCAAAATATCTTATTTCGGGGGACTTTGGTAGAGAAGGGAACTTAATCCCATAACCCTACATTTTCTCCCTCGTTTTCTCCTCCATCCTTGCATACATATAGCATCTCCCTCTCTATCTCAAGGGTTGGAAAACTTGCTTTGAGGATACACATACATATCTCTCCATTTCTCTCTCATTTTCTCAAGTTTTGGCTCCATTTCTTCACTACCACCAAGCACCACTACCACCATTCCATTTCCAGCAGCTTGGGGAGCTTTCCAGTAGCTAGGAAGCAACATTCCTTGGTCCAAGAGGTAGCAAAAGTTTGGTCTTCAAGGGTAAGTTCATCTTTCCCTCTTTTGTAGCACTTTTTTGCACCAATCTTCTAGCCTATTTTCTTGCTGTTTTGGGATCCGACCCTAACTGAAATGGTCATTATTTTGAGCCATTCTTCATGTTTGTTTAAGGGCTCAACCCTGTTTGAGCCCCCCATTTGGTACTTGCTTCAATACCCTCTTGTATGCCATTATTTTGCATGGTATTTCTAGCCTATGTGTGATCTGTTTTTGAGCATGATGTAAACTGTGAGTTGGCTTATTTTGAGCCCCTATACAACATTGTAGAAGGGCTCAACATTGTTGGTGGCCTCCATGTAGCACTTACCATTATACCCCTCTTTGGGCCCCCATTTTTGCATGCTTTTTTAGGCTTATCTAGCTTCTGTTTTCGGCCATCATCAGAACTGAAAATTGCTATATTTTGACCTTCTTAGAATATCTCATTAAGGGCCTTTGGCTGTTTGGTGAATTCTTTGTATACCTCATGTTATAGCCTCTTGTTGGCCTATTTCTTGCATTGCATTTTGAGCATGTTTTCATACTGATTTGAGGCTTGTCATCTACTGTAAATGTTCATATTTTTAGTCCCTCTTCAGTGTTGTAGAAGGGTATTTTTCTGTTTGGGCATTGCATGTACCACTTGCTTCATGACCTCCCTTGCGGAGCCATTTTTGTATGCCATTTTAGCCCTACTTGTGATTGCTGTTTGGCCATGTTTTGTACTGTAAAAATGTGAGTTTTTGGGCTTCCTTGCTTCTTATTTTTCATGTCATGTATCAATTATGTATATATTGTATAGCTGTAGGCCATTTCGTGCACTTATCTTCGCATTTCGGGATCATTTCATGCATCGGGTATTATTTCGCCTCATTTCGGGGCTGTTTTGCCCCTCATTTTGCCACTGATTTTTGCATGTTATCATATCATATTCCATGTCTTTGCCATGTCTCATTAGAGTGGCATTTCAGTGCCTAAGGGTTCGTTCTCGGTTCACGCACTTCGAGGTATCTTGTTTTCATCTGATGGCCTCCTGTGTGAGAGTGGCTGAGGCTCTCTCATGTTGGTGTAAGCCCATTATTGCATTGTGTATTCCATTTCATTCCATAGCATTGTGTATGCTAGGTTGTATGTTAGTGCATTGTGTATGCCATATTATCTCGTGCATCGTGTATGCCATTCCATAGCATTGTGCATGTTAGGTTGCATATTAGCTACATTTCATGCATATTGCATCATGTTCGGGATAGGAGTTAGCCCGGGCACGGGAAACGAGGCGCGTTTCGTACTCCGAGTAACGGAATGTGTCTCAATTCCCAAGTCACCGACACTCCGGATTATCCATGATGGAGTTAGGTTTTGTTGTAGCATTCATATGCATTCATTCTATATTGAGTTGTGCAATCCGGCTCCTCGGTCATCATGCATCGATATGCGTGATTGGTGGCACGAGGATCGAGGCATGCATATATTTGTGAAATACATTGCTATGCCCCTTTCCTGCTCTCTGTTGCAACAAAATGAAGAATCAGCAACTTTTCGGAGTCTTGTACGCATTTTGAGAAACATTGCAAACAGAGGCTAATTGGGGCATCCCAGTGGATTTCCGCGCAAAGCAGCCCAAACATGCATTATTTCATTATCCGGAGCGAAGCCAAGGCAGTCCCTGGCTTGCATGCCAATTTTACAGCTTTCTTAGTTAATTTGTTAATTAATTAGGAATTTGTATATCATTCGGGCTGTACCATTTGGACTGTACTATTCTTTTATTCGGGACTGTATTATTTATTCGGACCCTCTGTGCGAGGGCATAATTGTAATAAGTGTGGGTGAGTGTGATGTATGTCTTCCAACCCCACGTCTTTCTTCCCTTTTATTTACCCGCTTATGATGGTAGATTAGGGCATATTTCAATTAGCATACAGTATGACAGCATGTTTGCATCATTCATCTGTTTTGCACGCACCGGGCTCGGCGCATCATACTAACTGCATTTGTATTTCAATTTCAAGTTGAATACATGTTAGCTGTAGCATTCCATATGCCATGTTTAGAATAGCCGAGCCTGCTATAGTTTGCATCTTTGCATGTGTTGCATTAGGCATTTCTGTATACTTTAGGATCATGCATGATTTCTAATGCGTTTCTGTTTTGGCTTGGAGTACTCGGTGAGTTTTATGCTTTAGCATCCTTGCATGTGTGTGAGTGTTGCCATGAATAGCATGCTTACCATGAGGCTATGTGCTTATGTGATATAATTGCCTTGAATGCCTGTGGATGGAGGTTGAGTTACTTGAAGCGGAACAATTCATCGAATGTTTGTTTTAAGCCCACTAGATAGTGGCAAAATCATGTTTTTTTCTAAGCCCACCTGAGGGTGGCAAATCCACGTCTTAGCCTACCTGCGGGTAGCACCATCAAACCATTTCTCAAACAAACAAACATGAAATGTTTAGTTCCAATTCAGGCGACTCAGTCTATACTTATTTACTGCAAGCATCACATAGTAACCTAGGCTAATAACCAGAATAAGAACTCATAATGTTTTCAAAATAAGATATCATGGTTAGTAGAGGCCGGTCTTTGACCGGGCGAGCGGGGGTGCTCACGAAGTGACCTTCCCCAATCGTATCCAAGTTCCCGAGCCGAGGCAACTTTGGTGATGACGGACACGTGGCCTTTGGCACCGAGTCAGGGTTTCCTAAATTTCCCATTAAAAAAACATTTAGGTGGCGACTCTGTATCTGGCAAAGCAGTCCATGTTTGGCACTTCTTTCAAAAAAATCTGTTTTCAAAACGATTTGCCGGATTTGGACTCTTTGGTTCAAGATTAAGAACCGTGACGTTTGAGTCCTTCGAACTGTAGTAGACCCGATATCGAACCAGAACGGAGGGGGGGTTCGCACTCCCTTTCCCCGGGATGCGCTCGGGGACGTCTACAGCAACATTCAAACTGCATTGTATTTCAATACCAATTTGAATACATGTTATCTAGTTGCATTCACATGACATCTTAGAATAACCGAGCCTATCTTAGTTGCATTTTTTGCATGTGTTGCATTAGGCATCTTAACATAGCTAGGATCATGCATTGATTACTAACTAGCTTTTGTTTTGGCTTGGAGTACACTGTGAGTGTTTATGCTTTAGCATCCTTGCATGTGTGTAAGTGACTGCCATGATACCATGCTTGCCATGAGGCTATATGCTTATGTGTTTAACTGCATGAATGCCTATGGATGAAGGTTTGCTTGCCTGAATTGGAACAACTCGATGATTGTGAGTTTTAAGCCCACTTGAAGTGGTAAAATCATGTTTTTCTAAGCCCACTTGAAGGTGGCAAATCCGCGTCTTAGCCTACTTGCGAGTAGCACTTTCAAATCACTTTCAAAAACAAACATAGTTGTTTTGTTCCAATCCGCGTGATTGAGTCTATGCTGTGTGTATCACATAGTAACTTAGATTAATAACTGGAATAAAAACACATATGTTTTCAAAAACAACATATCATGTTAGTAGAGGCCGATCTTTGATCGGGCGAGTGGGGGTGCTCATTTCAGGACCTTCCCCTCTCGTACCCAAGTTCCCGAGCTGAGGCAACTTTGATGATGACGGACACGTGGCCTTAGGCACGAGTCAGGGTTTCCTAAATTTCCCAAAAACAAAATATGTAGGTGGCGACTCTGAAATCTGGAAAAGCAGTCCATGTTTGGCACTTCTTGATTAAAATCGATTTTCCAAAACGATTTGCCGAATTTGGACTCTTTGGTGATTTATTAGTCTTACATTGTACTTTGTGAGATTAGATTCAGAACCGTGACAGGAGTCTGAACTGTAGTAGCTAAGAACCACAATTCGCGCCCTCGCGCGCAGAGCAGAGTTCAGGGCGGTCTACACCATTCCCAAGAGATTATTCGAAAAATCCCTCTTTTGACTTTTTTTTATTTAAAATCCTAGATTTGTTCCAAACCTTCCAAATCCCCAATATAGTTTAAAAGCAAAAAATAAATAAGTTAAAACTCATAAAAAGTGTGAAAAGTATCCCTACCTCAAGCTAGAGCACAAGTGAGAGAGTGAGGGAAACCCAAAGATGCCAAAAACCAACTTTGCTCCGGTTATAACGAAGCTCTCGCTAAGCTCTATCTTTTTAACAAAGGCACACGGGTGAAAAGTTAGACGAATCTAGGTGTATTTGAGGGAAATAGGTGAGTTTTAGAGAGAGTGTAAGAGAAAATAGGGTTTGGAAATATTTAGAGAGAGCGATATGAAAAAGTGATGTAAATAGTGGTTTTTACGGACTGATATACACACAGTCCGCTCGAGCATAATAAGTGACGCTCGAGCGTCTAGACACAAAAATGATTACCACTCGAGCGCAAGAAGTAACGCTCGATCGTAGAATACACATTTCAAGTAGTTTTGCAAATAGAAGACCATCGCTCGAGGTCACGACCGCTCGAGCGTAAGAAACACCGCTCGAGCGTAGGAAACACCGCTCGAGCGTAGGTGTAGACACCCCATTTTTGACCGCCCTTAAGACTTGGGCACTACTGATGGTTTACTTGGTGTTGAAAGTTGTGCAGGGCAAAGGTTCAATTTCTTCGGCAAGGAGAGAGTCAAATCCTAACTTCATACCCCCTTTGGACCAAAACAATCTTAATCAAAATATTTTAGATCTTGAAACCCTCTCTTTCAAAATATTTTTGAAATAAAGTTCCTACGATGTTCCGAGGCTCGCATTTCGTTAAATGTTGCGTTTTTGGGTAAACTGAGTGAGGACAAAGTGGAAATGAATGAAAGAGATATGAAATCTTTGAAAAATCTTTCAAAACACCTTGTTTAGGGGTTTGGAGTTGAAGAAAAGAGGAAAGGAGAGAAGAAAACTAGTTTAGGAGAAGTTCGGCATGAATCCGGGTAGGACCAAAACAGCGCGACTTCACCAAAACAGGCATAACTTTTTGAAAAGTTGGAATTTTGATGCAAGGCTGCCACCATTGAAAATCTTATTTCCGGGGCTTTAATTTGGCCACAAGAATGACCTGAAAAGGAGTCCAAATGAAGGAGTTATGGCCATTTGAAGTTGGACCTGGAAAGCAGAATTTTGCCTGCCGACCAGAAAAGTGGCTGGCCGACCACTTTCTCTTCTTGCCAACCAGAAAAGTGGTCGGCCGACCAGTATAAGTAGCTGGCTGACCACTTCAAGTGGTCGGCAGCTTTCCTTCAACTTCCTGAAGATATTTTCTTGCCAGCTGTGCCAGCTGGAGGGCACAGAAACTATCCTCTATACATGTGTATAGAGGGATGGCTTTAGGCCTAAAGCTTGTCCAACAAGCTTGAGCATTGTTTTTCTATATAAGGGAGCCCCCTTCCTCATGCCTTAGGTTCAGATTTTGTTGCTTGAGTTATACATACACCATTGTCTCTATAATTCTCCATCCTCTTCATTTTTGTGCTTGAAAGTGTCATTTTATCACACTTTAACACACAAACACACACTAAAACACCATCCTTTTGTTGCTGAGGCTCTTTGAGGTTGGTTTTGGAGTTTTGGGATTAGTTTGAACTCAAAGATGTTGCTGGAGTTGCAGCTTTGAAGGTATTCTTCAAGGGTGAGTTTCTAACCCTTAAAACCCTTGTTTTGGCTTAAGCTTTTGGACCTATTTGCATGTTGATTTAAGCTTAACTTTGTACTACAAAAAGTTCTGATTTTACATGCTTAACATGTTTGTTTAAGGTCACTTTTGTGTTGGGGGTAGTCTACTCCCCCTTAGGCCTTGTTTTGTGCCTTCCCTTTAAGCTATTAGGATCACCTTGTTTTGACCTTTCTACCACTGAAATGCATAGGAATTTCAGTGGTGGAAATGGTGTTTTAAGGTCCCAAATAGGAGAGAGTCATCCCCTTTCCTTGTGTTCTTGAATGCTTGCTTCATTTGCCTCATGTTTGAGCATGTTTGTTAAGCTTATGTTGGCCATATCTTAGCATGTATTTGGGGTTATTTTGGCATGGCATACCACTGTTTTGACTTGGTTTTGTCATCCCTTGCATGCCTTATACACTTGTAGTGTAAATTTTGCAAAATAGCTTTGTGTGCCTCATGTTTGAGCATGTCTTTCTAGCTTGTTTTGGGGCCATCTCAGTAGGTTTTTGGTGTTGTTTTAACATGCCTTAGCTCTGTTTTGGTTTGGTTTGATAGCCCCTTACATGCTCCATGCACTTGTAGTGCAATTCCATGAACTAGCCTAATGTGTATCATGCTTTAGACCATCATTCTAACATGATTTTGGCTTAATTCTAAGAAGCTTTTATCCATGTTGTAGCATGCTTTAGCTCTGATTTGTGTTGTTTTGGTCATGTATGCCATGCTTTGTATAGCTATAATGCATTCTAGCTTGTGAGCTTTGTGTATCAAGTCCACTAGCATGCCTTGCTTGGACTATTTTCATGATTTGACATCATTTGAAATGTGATTTTAGTACATGTAATGCTGTCATACACTTGCGTTTGTCACTCTTTCCATGCTTTGGAGGGTTGGTGTTTTATGCCTTAGGAATGAGTCATTGTGTATGCCTTCATGCCTAAACTTGCAAGCTATCATTTCAATGTGTTTTTGGGGTTATTTTGCCATGATATAACTCTAATTTTTGTTGGCGAAGTCATCTCATGCTTAGTCTTGATAGGTGTAGTGTAATCCGCCTTATTTGCCTTACATATTCCATGCTTCATGCCCTTCATGCTAGCATATTTTGGCTTCCTTCCATACATGTTTTAATATCATTTTGAAATGTTCTAGGACTATTTTGGGTTGCCCTTGCCATATGCTTCATGTTTTGCATAGCTATAGTGTAAGTGCCTATGATAGTTTCAAGTTTTGAGCTTCATAGCATGCTTCATTTGCATCATGTACATGATTTGGCATCATTTCATATGTTATTTCAGAACTTATAGCATTGCTATGTTCCCACTTCATTCACCCTTTGAATGCCTTGAGTGTTATGCATCGTTGCCTTGTTTGTGGCCTAGCATGTATGCCATCTTGCCTAGGTCCTTGAGCCCTCATCTTAGCATGTTTTGGTCTTTTTTTAGACCTATTTGAGCTCTGTTCATGATTGGTTCAATCATTTGTGCCATGTATTGCATGCCCCTTGTGTAATCCCTTTAATGGCTTTGTGCCTTAGGCCCTCTTGCATGCTTTACTTGTGTTGTTTGAATGATTTGGTATCATTTCACACTTGATTTTAGAGCCTTTAGTGTTGTCACACTTCCATGTTTATCGCTTCTTCATCATGCTTGAGAGTTGTGTTTTTAGGCCTAGTTGATGGGCCATTGCTTTGAGCATGCTTGTCTTGATCTTCATGCCTTAGTTTTATTATTATGGCCGCTGATTTGGGCATGATTGAGGTCTGTCCATTTTTGGTTTAAGTCCGTTTAGCATTGTGTATGCCCTGTTACATTGCATTGTGCATGCTTGTTGTTGGCATTTTGTTTTGCATGCTTGAGTTGCATTGCATTTGTTTGGATTAGGTGTTAGTCCAAACACGAGAAATGAGGGATGTTTCATACTTGAAGTGATGAAGCGTGTCTCAATTCTCGGTCGCCAACTCTCTTGATCATACATGATAGAGGTCAAGGCTTTATGTGTTTATGTGTGCATTTATTTCATATTGAATCGTGCAATTTGGCTTCTCGGCCATCATGCATCGAGATGCGTGATTGGTGGCCCGAGGGTCGAGAACCACACTCCCTTGAGCTTATGAAATGATAGGGAGGGTGGTTGTGCACACATATCTTGCAAATACATTGCCATGCCCTTTCTTGCTCTCTGTTGCAGCAAACTAGAGAAGTGTAGCAACAAGTGGTCAGCCGACCAGAAAAACTAGCTGGCCGACCACTTTTTCTGGTCTACAACAAAGAAAAGTGGTCGGCAGGTGGTTGGCAACTCCAGAAAGTGGTCGACCATGTTCCAACAGGTTCCCATGGTAGAGTTGAAGCTTTGTGGAGCTTAGTGCAAGGTTCTGAGAACAATTGCAAACAGAGGCAAGTTGGGGCATCGCGACAGATTTCTGAGCGAGGCGACCGAGCATGCATGCACTCCTCATCCCAAGGACCTCTCTTTACTGCTTTCCTTAGCTAGTTTATCCTTTGGTTTTGTACTTAAGTAGTTAATGTGTTTAGTTGCTTATTCGTTTTGTAATAGTTAGTTAACTAGGAATAGTTAATTAGTTTTGTGATATAATAGTTAGTTTAATTAGCTTAGATTAGCTAGTTAGCTTCTTATTCAGACCCTCCGTTGAGAGGGCCAACTGTTATAATAAGCGTGCGTGTGTGTGATGCATGTCTTCCAAACCCCTATTTCTTTCTCCCTTTTACTTAACCGCTTACGATGGTTAGTTTTAGGACATATTTCGATTAGCATACTTATGCTTACATGCGTGCATCATTCATCCGCTTTGCATGCATCGGGCTCGACACATCATACTAACTGCATCATATTTCAATTCCAAGTTGAATATATGTATCGAATTGTTGCATTCACATGACATGATTAGAATAGCCGAGCCTATTTTAGTTGCATTTTTGCATGTGTTGCATTAGCCATCTTAACATGAACTAGGATCATGCATGATTTCTAACTAGTTCTCTGTTTTGGCTCGGAGTACACTGTGAGTGTATATGCTTTAGCATCTTGCATGTGTGTAAGTGTAGCCATGTTAGCATGCTTGCCATGAGGCTAACTGCTTATGTGATATAACTGCCTGAATGCCTGTGGGTGAAGGTTGGATTTCAATGAATTGGAACAATTCATTGAAATCCGCGACTTAGCCTACTTGTGAGTAGCAAACTTCAAATCATTTTCATAAACGAACACGCAATGTTTTGTTCCAACTTAGGCGATCTAGTCTATACTTGTATGTTGCGCACATCACATAGTAATTCTAGGTTAATAACCAGATTAAGAACACATGTGTTTTCAAAAACAACATATCATGCTTAGTACAGGCCGATCTTTGATCGGGCGAGTGGGGGTGCTCATTGCATGACCTTCCTCTCTCGTACCCAAGTTCCCGAGCCGAGGCAACTTTGGTGATGACGGACACGTGGCCTTAGGCACGAGTCAAGGTTTCCTAAATTTTCCCAAAACAAAATATTTAGGTGGCTACTCTGTATCTGGCAAAGCAGTCCATGTTTGACACTTTTTTATTAAAATCAGTTTTCCAAAACGATTTCCCGAATTTGGATTCTTTGGTGATTTATCAATCTTACATTGTACTTTGTGAGATCAGATTAAGAACCGTGACATTGAGTCCGAACTGTAGTAGCCTCAGAACAAAACAAGATTCGCGCCCTCACGGTGCGGAGAGCGGGAGTTCTCCGGGGGCGGTCTACAGTAGGAAACACCGCTCGAGCATAGAATACACTCTCTCAACAGTTTTGCAAGCCTGGAAAAATACTAAGAGTTCACAAATCCCGCTCGAGCGCAAGTGATGCTCGAGTGGAGGAGTAAAATTCTGGGCAATAAAAGTTTAGAAACTAAGCTACCAACCTGTTCCAAACGCAACCAATACAATCCAATAGCCAAACTCAAGGGGAAAAAGAGGAATAAAACAAGAACAATAATACAGAACCATGAAACCCGAGTCCAGAATATCAAATGGGTCAGGTCTAAGACCAGAATCGTCATAGTTCACGAATTTTGGTTATATGTTCTAAAGTTCAGTACCCAAAAAAATACGAACAGTTTTCACAACTTTTGCCTTGTTTTTCAAGAAATTTACCCTTACAAGGCCAACCTCCTCCGAACTGAGAACACTATCAAAGCTACGAACCTCCTCTAAACTTACATTGTTGTACTCGTCTTGTCTCATGAAGTTGTGGTTGCCAGAGAAACTTTCACTCATTGCCATTGCTGGAGAAGTGTGTGTAATCGAATGGTTACCATCGTTGTCGCCAGAATATTGCCGCTGGAAGGTTCTTAAGGTTTTAAGGATGGGATTTAGGGAAGATGGATGGATGGGTGCTCTCATAAATCTTGTCTCACGATTTAGTGGTTGTGTGGGCTTAATTGTGAGATGTGGTGTCCCAAAATAATTGATATCCTCTTTAGTAAATTCATTTAAGGTTATTATGTTGTAACAAAAGAAAATCAAGAAATGAGAGGTCTAAAATAATAAATGGGGTGTTAAGAGCAGTATTTATTTTTTTAATATATCAATAAGTCTTAAAATTCCTATTTTACCGTCATTATAAAATTAGTCATAAAATTATCTTATTTTCTTCACTTTTATTTTCCTTCACCATTCCTCGATAGATCTCTCTATCTTTGACTCTCTCTCTCTCTCTCTCTCTCTCTCTCTCTCTCTCTCTCTCTCTCTCTCTCACAACATTCTTCAAAAGTTTTACACCACCATCAGCCACCGCCATCATCGCCATCTTACCGCCATAATTCACCAACCACTTCCATTGTTGTCGATCTACACTCTACCGCTGCGGATCTACATCCATTATTGCCAAGTTATACTCTACCAATTCTCTTCTTGCACTGCCACGCATTGGCCGTTGAGTTCTTCTTCCTCTGCGAGTGAAATTGCCTCAGTTTCTACTCCACTTCGACTAGCTTGAGAAAAAGGTTTCTATTGTGAGCAATGGAAATCATCAATATTGATGATTTTTGAATGATATAGAGAAAGACAGTAGGCTTAGACTTGAGATATGTTGTTTGGTAGTAGAGGTGGGTAGTTGTTGGTCTTGGTCATGAATTTGTTCATCATGTACCTGTGATGCCATTAGTGAGTGTGAGCCTCTCTTTGTTTCTCGCTCTACACAGTAAAGTGTTTGTTTGGAAAAATATGAGATGTGGGTGTTTGTGTTTGTATATATATGTATGTATTGATTTGTTTGAGTATATATATATATATATGTTAGACAATCTTCACTGTATTCAAAGAATGGATTAAAGGAAGGACAAAGACTGTTTGATTACAAAAATCAAAACAGTATATATATAAATAAATTAAGAAAAATAGATTCGTATTTTGTTACAAAAACAAATCCAGAATTTGAAAAAGAAAAAATAATAAAAACAAAACAGAAAAGTAATTGTAGACACCCCATTTTTGACCGTCCTCAAGACTTGGACGTCACCGTTGGAACACTCGGTGATTATCCATGTTTGTGTTTGTTTGGAGTTCCCGGAGTTCTTGGCCACGCGCCTCGCCTCAGGATCTCCGAACTCGACTGTTTTGTGTTTGGTTTTGCACCAAACACTTGTGCTTTGCCTTGGAGGGGCAGGGAATGCTTTGTGAGGCATCCCTACACACCACCGGCAGTGGCTAGAGACCACCGGCTGGTTGGTGTTGCCATCAGCACTATATTGTGCTGGTCGGCACTATTTTGTGCCGGTCGGCACTCTTTTTGGCAAAATGACCATTTTGCCCTGCCGACCACTTTACAGCTGTTTTTGGAGATATTTTCAGATAGCTTTCTTGCACTTGTTTCCCCTCCATACACGTGTATGGAGGGATGAGCCTTTGTTTTGGCTTAACTTGTAAGCCTTGTTGCCTATAAGAGGACCCCTCTTCTCTTGGCTCAAGGGTTGAAGTTCTTGAGAGACTTAGCCATTTTTAGACAGGAGAGAAGCTCTGGTTTAGGTTAGAAATCCTATATCTATTCTATCTCTATCCCTCTCTTGTTAGTCTAGGTGTTTTGTGCCTTACTATTGCACATAAACACCTAGTGTTTCACCTTCCTTGAGTTCTTGAGGGTCCAGAGGTTTGTTTTGGAGCTTTGGAGCTGGTTTGGTGCTCAAGGAGGCAACCACATCACCATTGTTGAAGAGGTCTACAAGGGTGAGCCAACTAGTCCTTTTTTTCCCCATTCTTGCACTCCATTTTTGCCTAGTTTAAAACAGTTTTTGTGCTTAGTCTATAACACATAAAAGTTCTTTTTTTAAAGCCTCTTTATTGTTTATTAAGAGTGTTTGGTGGTTTGGGTAGGTTTGACCACCCTTAGGCCTTGAAAAGGCCTCATTTTGTGCCATTTTGTGAGAGATCCGAGACTTTGGTGTTAGGATCTCTTCACCACTGAAATCTTGAGGGATTTCAGTGGTGAAGATGATGCCTTAGAGTCTCCAAAAGGGGAGGGCCACCCCCTCTCCTTGATGTCCTTGAAAATGGCAAGTTTTGGCCTCCAAAGGAGCACCATGTTTGGTTGTGTTTTGAGCATGTCTTGGCTGTATTTCATGCTTATTATGCCATGATATAACATGTTTCTAAGTTGGTTTAGGTCCCTCATGCATGCTTAGCATAGTTGCCTTGTAATGCCTTTTGATCCTCTAACATGCCTAGGTTGTATGCCTTAGCTTCTAGCATGTTTTAGGCTTGCATTTGTGAAGTTTTTGGTGCTTATATTGCCATGTTTTAGGTCTGTCCTAGGTTGTTTGGGTTGATCTTGGCATGCATGATATGGCTCCTTTGTATCCTTGGCTTGTTGGCCTTAAGTGCATAAGTGTAGCATGCCTTTGTTTGCATCATTTTGGTGGTTTGGAACCATTTAGCATGTTATTTCAGACCTTTTGGTGTGCTTGTATGCTCACCTTAGTTGCCTCTTTAATGCTTTGAAAGCATGTGTTGCATGCTCCATGTTTTGGCCTTAATGCATGCCTTTGTGCTTAAGCCTCTTAGATGCCATCTAAGTAGCCATTTGGCTTTGTTTTAACATGCTAAAACTCTGTTTTAGGTTGTTCAATGCATGCCATATTTGTTTTGCATAAGTGTAGTTCAATGCTTCCATGACTTGCCTCAAGTGTTGAACCTATGTTGCATGCATTTGTTTATCTTGCTTAACATGATTTGGCATCATTCCATAGCATGATTTTCAGAGCCTAAATTGCATGCTAGTTGTCCATTGTTATGCCCCTTTAAGTGTGCTTAAGGGTTGCTTAATTATGCTTAAGTGTTGGTGCCTTAACTTGTGCATGTGTGCATGTGTGTTTGGCCCTCTTGACTTAGCATTTTGGCCACTGATTTTAGGACTATTTGAGTTGCCTAATTCATGTATAAGACCATCCTTCCATTGGTTTGCATGCTTACCTTGCATGCTTGCTTGAACCCTTTGCACGAACATATTGCATAGTCCATGTTGCATGCCTAGTTGACATGTTTAGGGTTGCACTTGTATTGTGCATGTTTGGCCTCTTGAAGTGAAGTATGATGGAGGTTGAGCACCCTTGTTTGCTTGTTTGCATTGCATGCATTTGAAATCAAAGTTGCATTCTTGGTTCTTGGGGCCATCATGCATGGAAATGCGCGATTGGTGGTCCGGGAATCGAGGCACATGCCCCTTTGAGTCAATAACATGATAAGGGGTGTGTATAGTGCATAAATACCTTGAATCACATTGCCATGCAAGTTGTGTCCTCTGCTGCTATGAGTTGCAGGTTCTGCAGGCATTTAGTGCCGGCCGGCAGTCAATTGCCAGCCGATAACTTCATCTAGTGCCGGTGGCCTCCTTCTTCAGCCGGTGGTGCTCTACCCCAGCCGGTGGTACTCCCCAGTGCCCTGAGAGGCACTCCTGGGACTTTGGCAATTTTTAGAGGAGGATAGCAGGGGAAACAGAGGCAATCCGTGCATGGCAGTGCGATTCCGAGCCAGTTCCGAGCGTGCGCTGCATTTGGCCCTCATCCCGAGGCGGTTTACTGTTTGATTAGATTAATTAATTTATTTGGTTAATTTAGTTAATTTGTAATAATTAATTAGCTTGCGTAGTTAATTAGTTATTCGGTTTTGTATATTCTTTTGGTCCCTCTGAGCGAGGGCAAAGTTGTAATAAGTGTGTGTGAGTGGGTGTATGTCTTCCAAACCCCCATTTCTTTCTATCCCTTTTATTTACCCGCTTTCGATGGTAGATTAGGGCATACTTATTTTAGCATACCTTATGCAATGCATGCGAGCATTCATGCATTTGTTTACATGCACCAAGCTCAGTACATCATACAAACTGCATTGCAATTTTCAATTCCAAATTGAATATGTGGTAGTTGCTGCATTTCATGTGCCATGTTTAGGGTAGCCGAGCCTGTCTAAATTACATCCCTATATGCGATGCATTAGCCACTTAACATGAACTAGGTCATGCATGTTTGCTAACCGGGTTATTGTTTTTGGCACGGAGTACGATTTAAGTTTTTACGCTTTAGCATATCGCATGCATGTGAATGTTTGCCATGACAGTATGCTTACCATGCGGCTAAATGCTTATGTGAGATAAACTGTTTGAATGCCTGTGGGTGGAGGTTGGATTGCTTGAGTTGGGAAAACTCATTGAAATCCGTGTTTTAGCCTACTTGCGAGTAGCAAATTCCAAAGCATTTTCAAAACGAACGGATATGTAATGTTTATTTCCAAATTAGGCAATCTAGTCTATACTTGTTTGCTGTGCGCATAACGTAGTAATTCTAGGCTAATAATTGGAATAAGAGCATGTAATGTTTTCAAAATCGGATATCACGGTTAGTAGAGGCCGGTCTTCGGACCGGGCGAAAGGGGGTGCTCATAGCTGACCTTCCCCGATCGTACCCAAGCTCCCAAGCCAAGACCACTTTGGTGTGACGGACACGTATTTCGACCGAGTCAGGGTTTCCTAAATTTCCCATTTTAAAATATTTAGGTGGCGACTCTGTAATCTGGCAAAGCAGTCCATGTTTGGCACTACTTTTCAAAATCTGTTTTTCTTCAAAACGATTTGTCGGATTTGGACTCTTTGGTTCAAGATTTAGAACCGACACAAATCGAGTCCGAACTGTAGTGACCCCAATATGAACGGAACGGGACTTAACCCTCCCGGGCGTCGGGGCGCTGAAGAATCGAATTACTTCTGATATTTTGTCAGATATTTAGATCAAGTCTAGTGTTGAACACTGTCTCCTTAAGACAGATTTGTCCTCTTTGGGGTGCTAACAGATTATGGACATCTATCTCCCAGAATGAAATGATCTACAACAAACAGTAGCAGCACTACAAACTATTTGCACAACAAACACACGTTGTGTTTATACTCTTTCTCACAGGAAAATAAAATGCAGCAAAATGTAGAGAGCAATAGCAGAATTAGAATGGAAAAATTGAGTACAAAATCCAAATAAGGGACTGACTATTTATAAGTGCACTGGTGGCTTTTCAGATTTGAATCCAATAGGTAACAAACCTGTTTGAACAGGTATAGTACCTATTTGGTACTGTTTGAATAGGTAAGGAACCTGTTTGGTTTGAATTTAAATAGATACTAAATCTGTTCCGATTGAATTTAAATAGATATAAACCTGTTCAAGTGGAGTAAAAAAAAAACTAGACACCATTTTAGAATTAATTTCAAAATTTAAATTCAAAAAATGTAATAATTTAATTTTAGAAAAATAAAATTCATAAAGTTTTTGGCCTAAAAAGATAAGCATTGGGCCGGACAAGCCCAACCCAACCTCACACCATGTACTCGTGCCCAAGCCTAGCCCAGTTCGCCTGCCCGATTGACCGAACGGGTGGCTGTGGTGGCGCACGTGTGTGTTTTTTTTAGGTCCAATGGATCTAGCCCATTTTGTCCATAACCTCACCCTTCCACAAAACTTGAGTACCCCTTGGGGCCCTCCCCAAGTTCCAAACCCATGGCTTATAAATCCACACAAAGTTTGTCTACCAAAGCAATGTAAGAAAAACCTTAATTCTAACCTTTGTGGAAATTTCACCAAAAACACCATTTCCATGGAGCTCACTTTAGCTTCAATTTCCCATTCACCCGATAATGGTTTTGAGCAACCAAATATACTACGTGAATCACAACACGGCATAGAACATGTTACCACCAATACCCATTATAACCAGTACTTGGGACCTAGTTAAATTATAGTCCAGGGTTAATGAAAAATTTTATTTTTGAACAGAATTTCCTCAACCATTCTAACAATCCCCTACATGAATAGAATTTGAAGACAACAAAAATGCAACAACATGCAGAATTTGTCGAGAGAGTATAAATCGAAAATACCTTGTATCAGGATAGGTAGCTTTCGGCCGTGAACCGTCCCTAGTGATAGCCTATCAGACTTACTAGCTAACCAATAGACGCGATGCCTTGAATTGTTCAGCCGTTTGTGTAAGCCAAGACAATATATTTCACACAAAATATTTTCTGACACATCATGGTTTTTACGGTTGTGTTCATTTTGGCCTTGAACACTCCTGGTTGTTCATGAGTGCTTCCAGAGAATTTAGCCTCTTCATTCTCATAGAACCGACCTTAGTTCGACACTCATATAGGTGATTTTTATTGTGAGTATCTCTTATACTCATCTTAACTTTTTATTCCTAAGTCAAGATATAAGTAATCATTAAAAGCAAAGCTTATCCTTAAACTCCTATGTACAACACATGTTGCAGATATCACTCTTATCATAGGAATGGATAGGGAATTTTAATCCCTTGGTGATTTCTGGTGAGCCACACATAACTTAGTTTTCCCTTTGAACTTAGTTCTTGGGATCTCTAGTCATTTAAGTAAGGTTACCATTATGATGACTCTTATGTAATAGGCTTTAATCTCATCCCCTTAGATGAACTATACACTTTTGTCAAACCTTTCGTTAACAGATCCGCAATATTCTCTTAAGATTTTATATAATCTATTGAGATTATTCCATTTGAGAGCAATTGTCTTATAGTATTATGTCGTGACTTACCATTATTCATATGACTCTGTGTCTTGCCTATTGTAGATTGACTATAACAATGAATGCAAATAGCTGACACAGGTTTTGGCCACATTAGAATGTCTTCTAAGAAGTGGCGAAGCCATTCTGCTTCTTCTCTTGCTTTGTCTAAAACAATAAAATCAAATTCCATTGTGGATCGTGCAATGTATGTTTGTTTCGTGGATTTGCAAGAAACAGCAGCGCCTCCTAGAGTAAAGACATATCCACTAGTGGATTTTGAATTTTTAATATCTGATATCCAATTTGCATCACAATAGCTTTCAAGTATTGTTGGATATCGAGTAAAGTTTAAGCCATGATCATAGGTAAATCTTAGATATTTAAGAACTCGAATGATCACTTTCCAATGGTCTTCTCTAGGGTTACTAGTGTACCTATGCAATTTACTGACAGCATAAGCTATATCAGGATGCGTGCAATTCATTAGATGCATTAGGCTTCCAATGATTTGGGAGTATTTTAATTAAGACACTGCATCACTTTTATTTTTCGATAAATAAAGACTGATGTCTACGGGTGTTCTTGCTACATTCACATCATCCTTGATATATTTACCAAGAATTTTCTTAATATAATGAGATTGTGATAATGCATATCCATCAGATGTTTTAGTAATTTTTATTCCTAATATAACATCTGCGACCCCCATATCTTTCATATCAAATCTTTTGTTCAGCATTTGCTTGGTTGATTTGATCATGTTTTGACTGCTTCCAATGATAAGCACGTCATCTACATAAAGACAAATGATGACATAACTTTTGTTAGTGTTTTTAACATAGACGCATTTGTTACATTCATTTATCTTAAAACCATTAGTTAGCATAGCATGATTAAATTTCTCATGCCATTGCTTAGGAGCTTGTTCTAATCCCTAAAGAGATTTTACAAGCCGACAAACTTTCTTTTCTTACCCTAGCACTACAACCCCTTCGGGTTGCTCTATATAGATATCTTCATTTAGATCACCGTTTAAGAAAGTTGTTTTAACATCCATTTGATGTATCTCTAAATTATACAACGCTGCTATAGCAATAAGTATGCGGATGAATGTTATTCTTGTTACAGGGAAATATGTGTTAATATAGTCTAGACCTTCCTTTTGCCTGTAACATTTTACCACAAGTCTTGCTTTATACTTGTCTATTGAACCACCTGCTTTCTTTTTTCTCTTGAATATCCATTTATACCCAAGAGGTTTAGAACCCTGTGGAAGATCCACCAATTTCCACGTATAATTTTACATAATGGATTCAAATTCATATTTAACAACCTCTTTCCACAAAGGTATTTCAAGACCTGACATTGCTTCCTTATAGCTTTAAAGCTCATTTTCTAACAAGTATGTCAAAAAATCTGGACCAGAGGATTTTGATATTCTCGCTCTCTTACTTAGTCTTGGTTCATCATCAGTTAAATCCTGTTGATCAAGACCATTACTAGTATCTTGCTTTGGATTGTGATTAGTCTCTTAACTTTGTGTACAATCATAAGTTCTTTTCTGTGAACTTACTTCCTATCCTTTTTTTGTAAGGAAAAATATGTTCAAAAAACACAGCATTTCTTGATTTTATAATAGATATTTTTGATTTAGAAGTCAGAAACCGATATGCACTACTATTATGCGCATAACTGTAGCTCAACTTTTTCGCTACCTTTTGGGCGAAATAAGCCCTACAGTTCGGACTCCCGTGGTTTTGAATCTAATCTCACAAGTGCAATCTGAAATTGATAAACATCAAAGAGTTCAAATCTGACAAATCTTTTGAAAAATCGATTTTGAATCAAATTGCCAAAAATGGACTGCTTTGCCAGATACAGAGTCACCACCTAAATATTTTTATTTGGGAAAATTTAGGAAACCCATGACTTATGCCAAAGGCCACGTGTCCATCATCACCAAGATTGTCTCAGCTCAAGAATTTAGGTACGAGAGGGGAAGGTCATGAATACATTTGAGCACTCTCGCTCGCCTGATCAAAGATCGGCCTCTACTAATCATGATATGAATCTTTTTACATTATATGCTTTTGTTTCTATTTATTAGGCTAGCATTATTATGTGATGCACACACACACACAAGTATAGACTAACTTGCAAAAATTTGAACACTTCGAATCATGTTTGTTTTGAAAATTGTTTCGAATATGTACCACTTGAAAAAGTGATCGCATATGAACCTTTACTCAAATTATTCCAATTCAAGCAACAAGCCTTCATCCATAGGCATTCAAACAGTTTAGCATTTAAGCAATTAGTCTCATGGAAAGCATGCTAGACATGGCAACAATGGCAATAATCACACATGCAATTATGCTAAAGTGAGTAAAGGCTCACCTAGTACTCCAAGCCAAAAAAAAGAAGTAAGTTAGAAAAAATGTATGATTCCTAACTATGCAACATGACTAATACAACACATGCGATATGCAATCTAAATAGGCTCGGCTACTTAATATGACATATGAATCAATTAAATAGCATGCGGTCTAAGCACGTATTCAAAGAAGTATTTAAACTAACAATGCAGTTAGAATGATGCGCCGAGCCTTAGTGCATGCAATACAAATGGATGCAAACATGGAGAATGCTAATTGAAACGTGATGTCTCTAAACTAACCATCATAAGCTAGTAATTAAAAGGAAGAAATACGTGGGGTTAGAAGACATACACATTATTACATTGGACTCTCACAAATGAGAATCTGAATAAATTAAGCTAATTAACTAACTAATTAAAGCTAAGCTAATTATTACAAAACAAATGAAATAAATAGCTAATCTACTTAACTAATTATTACAACAAATGAATCAACTAACTATTCTACTTAACTAACTAATTACAAAACGAAGTTGAATAACTAGTTGAACTAACTAATTAAATACAACACTTTACAACATTAACTAGCTACAACTAATTAATTACAACAAATATTTAATCTAAATATTTAAATTTTAAACAAGCTCGGAATCCAAGGAATGATCATGCACGTGCTCGATTTTCACCCGAAAAGCCATTGTTTTGCTTCTAAAGAGCCTTTGTTACACAATAGAACACATACGTTGCTGCCCACTTCCAGAATAACTCTGCTCTACTTGAAGAACACACTGCCAAATTTTGCATCAATGGCCGGTCGGCCAGTCATGAGGGTTGCCGGCCATCTGTCGACCACTATTGCACAGATTCATCTTGCTGCAACAGAGGACAAACAGAGCATATACAGGGTATTTCAAGGGTGTGTTTGCACAGCTCACCCCTCTTTTTCATGAACAAATCTGAGGAGTGGTGAACTTAAGCCACAAACCACCAACTCAAGCAATTTCATTGCATGATGGCTTGTGGATCAAAGTGTGCAATTCCAATGAATGCAACAAAAAGAGACTCTAAAGACCACCTCCCTATCATGGATAATCAAGGGAAGTGATGACCTGAGAGCCTTGAATTATTTCATCACTAATGAGTATGAAATGTTTCAAGCTTCCATGTGTTCAATTAACATCTAATTGAACATAACCAATTATTATCTTGCACCATTTTTAGTCCTAATTTTAGTTTACCAACCATTCTTTAATTCAATTAAGTCCAAAGAGTGAGTTTAAGTCCTCTAATGGAGTGAAGTACCAAACCAAGAGTTAACTTACGACATGAAAGAGATGTCATGTCGTTGATAATGAACCCCTTGAGGGATTAAACCATTAAGCATGACAACCTCAATCTCATGCTTAAAACAACAAGAGGCTTGAAACAACTCTCAAAGCAAAACAAAAGCCAAGAAATGAGGGAGGTTGCAGAGATTATTAATGTTGAAAATAAGTGAGAAAAGCATAAATAAATGCTATGAACTTAAACAAGATGGTGTCTAAGGCCTAGAACACCAAACTCATTAGGATTGTTACACTATAAGCATGCAAAACAAAGCTCAAATGCAACAAACAGCTAAGAACAGTCCTAAAATAGGTCTAAAGCAGTTCTAAAACATGCTGGAATTGAGCTAACAATAGCTAGAAAAATAGGCTAAAACATAGAGCATGCTAGGCTAGTAAACAAAACACAAGGAGGGGAGGCTACCCTCTCTATTTTTGGAATTCAAATCATGTTTTTAACCACTGAAATAACTCCAAAAATTAGTATTAAAACGCTCTAAAAAAAGAGACAACAAGATAGGAAGCACAAGGGTAAAGGCCTTGAAAGTAAGGTGTAAAGAAGGGTGAACCACCCCCCAACCCTTATTGGCCTTAAACCACAAGTTTCATTCCAAAAATACAGAGTTTATATAGCCCAAAAACAGTACAACAATGTGCTCGAACGAATACAAAAGTAGCTAAAATAATAAGATGAAACATGGAGCAATTTAAGCTAGTAAACAAGCCAAAGGAGGGGTGGCTAACCCCTCCATTTTTGAGACTTCAAAACCACTTTTTTAGCCTCTAAAAACCTCTGAAAATCAGTGGTAAAAAGCTCAAAAAAAGTTGATGAAAGAATGGGAAACACAAGTGTAAAGGCTTAGGAAACAAGGTGTAAAGAAGGGTGGTTAACCCCTCTACCTTTAATCATCTTAAACCATAAGCTTTAGCCCATAAAAATAGGTTTTAAAGAGCTTAAAAATGGCAAGAAAAGATGGAAGAAAAGGTATACCTATTGGAGAAGAATGAGCCCTTAAGTCACAAACCACCAATTTCACTCTCAAGTGCTTCAAGAGCTCAAATTCAAGCTCAAATCATCTCAGCAAGAAGTTCTCTAAGTTTGGTTTAAAGTGTTTGGGCATAAGCTATATAAGTTGCAAGAGAGAGAGAGAGAGAGAGAGAGAGAGAGAGAGAGAGATTTGTAAAGAGAGAGGATTTTTCCAAAATTATTTCTTCACTCCTAATGTTTTCTAACCTTGAAATATGAGAGGGAGGTTCTCTATATATAGAAATATATGAGCTTTGGTCGAAAATATCTAGAAAAGAATAGCTGGAACTTTGTGGAAATAGCTAGAGAAAATATCTTGGTTTTACACTGGTGGCCAGCACATGGCCGGCCGGCCAGAAGTGTGCATTGCCAGCCATCAATGGTGTCCGCCTGGCCATCTGCCGGCCACCAAAAATCTACTTCCAGGCCCAACTTCAAATGGGCATATCTCCTTCATTCGGACTCGATTTTAGGTCATTCTAGAGTCTAAATTGAATCCCCGAAAGTCTACTTTCCAATGGTGGAATCCTCACATAGAAATTCTAAGTGTGCAAAAAGATATACCTATTTTAGTGAAGGTTGTTCAGTTTTATCTTAATCGGATTGATGCCTAACTTCAAACAATCATATCTCCCTCATCCAAACTCGGCTTTAGGAGATTCTTGAGTGTAAAATGAAGCCCCGGAAGTCCACTTTCCAATGGTGGTGGCCACACAACTAAAGTCTAAGTGTACAAAAGGATAGGCCTGATTTAGTGAGGCTGCCCAGTTTTCTCTTAACGGTTTCAAACTCAACTTTTTCCCCAACTAGTTTTCTTCCTTCCCCTCTAATTTTCTTCAACTCCAAACCTCTAAATAAGATGTTTTAAAGATTTTTCAAAGAGTTCACCTCTCTTCTATTTATTTTCACTTTGTCCTTACTCGGTTTACCTAAAAGTACAGCATTTAACGAAATGCGAGCCTCGGAACATCGTAGAAACATTTTCAAAATATTTTGAAAGAGAGGGTTTTAAGGTCTAAAATAGTTTTGGTCAAAATAGTTTTGGTCCAAAATGGGGTGTAAGGTTAGGATTTAGAGCTCTTCTTACTGAAGAAATTGAATATTTGCACAACACAACTTTCATCATCTAGTGATCAATCAGTGGCGCTCAAGTCTTAAGGGCGGTCAAAAATGGGGTGTCTACAACAACCAATAAACACGCAATCCACTATTTTTGGTCCTATCTTAGTCTTTTTCGGAACAGGAACTTCTACCTTTGCCAAACACCCTCACACTTTTAAGTATTTGTAGAAAGGTGGTCGACCTTTCCATAATTCATAAGGAGTGCTGTTAGAGTTTTCTTTGGGTTATTCTATTAAGAACATAATTAGCAGACAATATTGCTTCCCACCACAAGTTTTGCGGTAAGTCTGAACTTTGTAACATGGCATTCATCATTTCTTTAAGGGTTCTATTCTTCCTTTCAGCAATTCTATTTTGCTGTGGAGAATAGGGTGCTGTAGTTTGGTGAATAATGCTATGTTGTGCACAATATTCATTCAAAGGTGTATCGTATTCACCACCTCTATCATTTCTAACTATTTTAATGGTTTTACCAAGTTGATTTTCAACTTCAATTTTGTACAGTTTAAACATTTCCAAGGCGTCATCTTTACTTCTAAGTAAATATACATAACAATATCTTGTGCAATCATCGATAAATGTTATGAAATACTTTTTGCCTCCTCTAGTTTGAACAAATTTAAGATCACACATATAAGTATGAATTAATTCTAGAGGTTCGATTTTTCTTTCAACCAATTTAAATGGAGCCTTAGTTAGTTTTGCTTCTGCACATATCTCACATTTGTGATTAGGACCAATTTAAAACTTTGGTATATAATCCAAACCAATTAATCTACGCAAAGCATCAAAATTCACTTGTCCTAATCTACCATGCCATAAATTTGAATCAAGAATAAAGCAAAAGATGTGTTGTTCTTATTAATAGCAGATTTTAGTACAACAGTCATTACATTCAACTTGAAGTGACCAACGCTCATGTATCCCTTACTCACATACATACCACTCTTTGTTAATACAAACTTATTAGATTCAAATACAAGTCTAAAACCATTTTTGCTTAACAAAGAAACTAAATTCTTCCAGATGTCTAGTACATGTAGCATGTTGTTGAGGGTAAGTTCCTTCATCGATGTCATCTTCAAGACAACTTTCCCTTGTCCAGCCACAACAGAAGCAGATGAATTTCCCATGAATAGTTGTTCACCATTTGCAGCCTCATTATAAGTAGTGAACATCTTTTTGTCTGTGCAAATGTGTCGAGTTGCTCCAGTGTCAACCCACAATTCCTTGGGATTTCCAACAAATTAGCCTCAGACACCACAGCAGAGAGATTGATGTCATTTACCCCATCAGAGATGTAATCTAGCTTTGTCACATTGGCTTGATTGGTAGTCTTCTTGCTTGTACTTCCGCGATCCTTCTTAGGGCGGCAACAATCAAAAGCACGATGTCCAGTCTTGCCACAGTTATAGCATTTTCCTTTAAACTTTTTATTGTCATTGTTGTCACCTTATTTAGGTCCATCTCCAGCAAACTTCATCTTCTTGTTATGAGGTTTAGGCACTTGTTCCACTACATTAACCTTGGACTTAATGGGATTTTTACCATTCCTCTTTTCAGCCTTATAGTTATCTTCCTCAATTCTTAGTCTTACAATAAGTTTATCCATGGTCATCTCTTTGCGTTTATATTTTAAATAATTTTTGAAATCTTTCCAAGCCGGTGATAATTTTTCCATTAAAGCAGCGACTTGGAAAGACTTGCTAAGAGACATACCTTTACCATGAATATCATGCAAAATTAATTGAAAATTTTGAACTTGAGAAATTACCGTTTGGGAGTCTACCATAACAAATCCAAAAATTTACCAACAACAACACAACACAAATTAATTTTCTAGTTACTAAATCCAGAAAAATAAGTTATAACACAAAATAATTTTACTTTTCTAGTTAGTAAAACCAGAAAAATCAAATATAACACAATAATTTTATTAATACAATGAAGACACAAAAGTGGTTTGTCTTAAGATTGTTGGACAATCTTCACTATATTCGAAGAATGGATTAAAGAAAGGAGAGAGACTGTTTGACTACAAAAATCAAAACAGTATATATATATATAAAGAAAAACATATTCGTATTTTGTTACCAAAAAAAAAAACTAGAATCTGAAAAAGAAAAAATAACAAAAACAAAAAAGAAAAGTAATCGAATTACTTACAGTATTATTTTGTCAAATATTTAGATCAAGTCCAGTGTTAAACACTGTCTCCTTAAGGCAGGTTCGTCCTCTCTCGGGTGCTAATAGATTATGGATGTCTATCTCTCAAGATGAAAAAGTAATCGAATTACTTACAGTATTATTTTGTCAAATATTTAGATCAAGTCCAGTGTTAAACACTGTCTCCTTAAGGCAGGTTCGTCCTCTCTCGGGTGCTAATAGATTATGGATGTCTATCTCTCAAGATGAAATGATCTACAACAAACAGTAGCAGCACTACAAACTGTTTGCACAACGAACACACTTTGTATTTATACTCTTTCTCACAGGAAAATTAAATGCAACAAAATGTAGAATTAGAACGGAAAAATTCAAATGAGGGACTGGCTATTTATAAGTGCACTGGTGGCTTTTCAGATGTGAATCCAATAAGCATTGGGCCGGACAAGCCCAACCCAACCTCATACTACGCACCCGTGCCTAGCATAGCCCACTCAGACGGATGGTGGCGACGGTAGCGCGCGTGTGTTTGTTTTTTAGTCCAATGGGTCTAGCCCACTTTACCCATAACCTCACCCTTCTACAAAACTTGGGTACCCCGTGGAATCCTCCCCAAGTTCCAAACCCAAGGCTTACAAACCCACACAAAGTTTGTCTACCAAAGCAATGTGGGACAAACCTTAATTATAACATTTATGGAAATTTCACCAAAAACACCATTTCCATGGAGCTTACTTTGGCTTTAATTTTCCATTCACCCGATAATGGTTTTGAGCAACCAAATATACTACGTGAATCACAACGCGGCATAGAACGCGTTACCACCAATACCCACTATAACCAGTACTTGGAACCTAGTTAAATTATAGTCCAAAGTTAACAAAAATTCTATTTTTGAACAGAATTTCCTCAACCATGCTAACAATTAATATATATATTTGCTTCATAGTGAGACGGTGAGTGAATTTTATTTGAATCAATAATGTCTTTTTTCTTCCTTGTTTAAGAATAAATTTATTTCAACACAACATTTTTAAAATGATTTTCATATCTGTAAAATGATTTTATTTTATTTACCAGTCACGATGATAAATCAGACTATTCCTTTTTTCTTTTTCTTTTTTTGTGTATGTAGGAAGGAAGGGTTCTTGTAAGTGATAGAGTGCAGGTGTGAGTGAGTGGATCAAATTTGCTATATGTAACTTTTTTACAAATAAATATGATAATTTTATTACTGAATATATATAATTTTATTTAATTTATCAATAAACATACACAATTACAACTTGCAATGAATTAAAAATAATATTATTAAACTAGATAAATATTTTTGACATTTTTTTTAAGTAATAAAAAAAATGAGAATAGAGAGAGAGAGAGAGAGAGAGAGAGAGAGAGAGAGAGAGTGGATGTGAGGGGATTCAATGATTGAAACATACATTACGTGGATTTTCAACACTAGGACTGTAGAGCTTATTCTAGTGTTGACCAGCAATTTTTTCTTCTTGTGACATGGTGCCAAATTCCAACTAACAATTGATGTAGGTGTACTCTTTTTGGTTGAGTTTTTGGAAATTAGAGGAATTTGATTGATGATTCTCTCTGCTGGAGATGCTCACCGAAGGCCAATCGCTAGAGTTTGGAGGTAGAGGTCGAAGGCCAAAGTTGTTGGACATTGGAGGTGGTTACCGAAAGTTGTGGTCATAGCACTGGTCGTATGGTTCAGATGCTAACTGAGGTGATGAAGGTATTTTAAAGATATTAATAAGTAAAAAAAAATATACCAGACTTATAGGTAAATAAGTTAGGTCAATAGGACCGACCCGTAAGTGTCCCTTATTTTGGTAGTATATATTATAGGCTCATTTGGAAATTAACCATTTTAGTTATTTTTTTTAATGAAAATATGTGCAAAAAAGTAGAAAGAATGATGTGACAATTTATAGTGACTTTTTAGTTATTTTAGCCTAATGACAAACAAGGGCATGCATTTTTGCGATAACATTATATGTATTTTGTGATAATGTTAGATATTTTTTATTCAACCATTTTCTAACTAAAAAATTTATAACTTTACCCCAAAATGCATAAATTCATTTATGAACCATAAATTATCTTAAATCTATCAAAAAAAATATGTAATATTTACCACAAAAATATGTAATGTTAGGTTTTTGTAATTAGCAATCCCATTGGACAAAACTCTATTTAGTTGTATTTTTATTCACTTTATTGTGTCTGTGAGTTTTGAGAGTTTAGATGCGAATCCAACCTGAGTTGTGTCGGTGTATAGGAGTTTGTGTCGACATTCCATATCTTGTTTTGAGCATTCCTTGTTTGCCACTTCGCTAACTAAGCTAAGAAAGAAGTCAAAGTTGATTAACCGCTCAAGCAGTCTTTTATGCACTTGAGCGATGAAGTGATTCATCAAGTATCTCTGCTTGTGTTCTAAACTTCTAAGAAATATATTTTACCAATTGAGCAGTAGATGTTGCACTCAAGCAGTTGGCCTATATGTGAGCACTGCCTTTGCTCACATTGCTCGAGCAGTAAAGGGGTCGCTCAAGCGGTCTTCGTGACTTTATTTAGTATAAAGTGCACTGTTTGCTCATTTTAGAGTTGAACCTGTCCAGATTCTCAGAGATGAGGAAAATACAAAGTATTCTATATTGACGGGTGTTTTTATATGAGTTTCCTTGATGTATAGAATGTGATCAATTGATTAACGAACTCCATATTGACAAACATCAAGGGTTATTTTTATTATTTTATTCATAAAAAAAGAGAGGTGTTCATCGGTGGATTCCAAGGAATTGGGCCTGAAACTTTAGCGGATTTCGAAGTGGCTCATCATTGTGGATTCAACATCGGCTTTGTGGATTCAATGTTGGGCAAAGCAATTCCGAGGTGAAGACGGTGATAGAAGAGGCACATTGGGTTTGGTTCAATTCGAGTGTTCATTTGCTAGGTAATTGAGAGTTTTTGTGTGTAATTTATTTGTCTTCTTAGTGGGTTGTTTTGTGCCTTTGACCCGTGATTTTTTTTTATTTATCACAATTAGAGGTACTCTAATTGTGATTTTTTCCATGTTAAATCATTATGTCGATTTGTTGTTGATTGTTTTATTAGGATTGCTATTCATTGTTTAAAATTGAATCATAATCACAAATCAATATCTCAAGGGTATTTAAAATTTTCATATAACAATGGTGCATATGGTACACACCTTTTGAGAAGTGTGCACCATAGCATTATCCTAATTTTTGTGGTCCAAATGTGCACTTTTTAAGCTCGTTTCATAAGAAATGTTCACATAAAAAATTAAGATGATTAAATATGGATAGTTTTATATTTGAATTATATTTATTTTTAAAAAAATGATAATAATTATAATTTCAAAATATAGCTATCCATTTTTTGTAATATAAATATGATTCAAACATATAATGACCAATATTCAATTATCTTAATCCTTTGGATGAATATTATACTCAACAAATACTAAAAAGTAAATGGTTCAGATCACTAAGGTTGCCCCCAAAATGGTTTCACCAATTCCAAACGCTCTCTCAAATTGAGATGACCAACTTGAGAAAATTTATATCCAAATTGAAAATGGGCCAAAAAAAATTAATAATAATAATAATAAGAGACAATAACATAAAAAATGGTATTAATGATAAAATAATTGTAAAGTGATAGAAATACAGTATTTATCTGCACAATTTAACATATATTACTTGTACTTTCATCATTTATTTATTTATTTATTTTTGTAACGCCCACAAATAAACCCAACATGTATAATGCATCAAGCCACTTTCATTAAATTAAATATAACCATTCTCCAAACCTTTACATCATAAATCTCCAAGGTTTTATACAAAAGTTCCACATGCGGATATACATTCAATGATAAACAGAACACCTGAACCTATAGCATGTGAAGCATCTAGTCTCAAAACAAATAAATGCCTTAAGGGCTTATATCTTCCAAGACAATAGGCCGGTTACACAAAATGGTCTCTCGAACCCATACACGTTTACCCCTTTGCTTACAAAAATTCACAACAAAAATGAGAGCAATCTACTCTTCACCAAAACATATCCGTGTCCTTAGTTTGGCGGGATCACCACATCTTTACCTGCACCAAAGTCCCATAGGGGTGAGCATAAAGCCTAGTAGAGAAAGCTTAACAAAGTATATACATTTATGCAAGGTATCCAGTATTAAATGCAAATGCAAATGTCATGCAATGCCATTTCAAAAAAAATAATAGCTTGCCATGCTTTTCTTGAAAATCACCATGTTTTCAATAACATTTTGCAATCTCATCAATTTCCAAGTTTCAAATTTTAAATCATAAGGGGAAGTAAATACGACTCAGGTAATCCCTAGGTTGGTGTTTGCAAGTAGGCTCAACTAGTACTACCAATAACCCCACTTTACCGGTTGCTAACCGGAAGGGAAGTGGTACCTCTGTGATAACCCTGCTCCGTATTATGCTAATTAATCTTAATGACGAATGTGATTGTGTGTTTGATATGATTTTGAGTGCAATTTATATGAATATATGTGGTTTTGAATTTCTATCTGTTCACCGTATGAAAATCTGTTCAACTTACTGCTATGAACTGAAAATTGAAGGCCTTATCGGACATAGAAACCGAAATTGACTACGCCATTGTGATTAGCATAATTTTTAGAGCCTATGGTGAAATTTAATTGAAAATTTATTCGGATCAAAATAATTAGATTCAGAACGATTAATTAAGCACCATTGCTTAGCTCTAATCAAATTTGATTAGGCCATCTTATATAAAGGCCTATATAGGTTTATGTTATTGTTTTAAACTCACTTTCTCTCATTTGGCTGAGATTTATCTAGAGAGAGAGAGAGAGAGAGGGCCGGTTCTAGAGAGAGAAGATGAGGAATTATGCATTTTGGTTCAAGATTGTGAATTTGGAAAGCTACGCTCAAGATTTAACTAGAATTTGTGAAGATTAAAGCTCTTAGGTGAGTAATCAACCCTTAATTCATGAGTTTGAGTTGTGATTTTGTGAATTGAAGATTAAATGGTAAGTTAGATCATGAATTGAATTGAGTAAGTTGAGATTGAAGTTCATGTGTTCATGCATGAAGAGAATTGCTATGAAACTACATAATTTAGCATGTAATATGTGATTTATGAAAGATTGAGCATTGAAGCATACATGCAAGCATGGTTTTGTTGAGTTTCATGGTTATAAGCATCATTGGTGCTATTTGAAATGGAATTGGAGTCAAAGACTAACATGCATGCTTAATTGATAGAGACATGAATTTGGTATGAAGTTTGAATGCATGGGTTTTGATCATACAAAAGAAATGAGGGTTATTTGAGAATTAGATGATGATTTTGAACAATTTGGTGTCATACTCTTATATTCTCACGTAATATAATGTGTTTATATGTTTTTGAATCGAAATCATGAGTTTGGAACCTTTGAACATCAAATCAAGAACAGTTTTGGAAAACCCAGAATATGGCATGTCCGCTCGAGCGGGGAAGGCACCGCTCGAGCGTGAAATGCGAGCTCCCATAATTTTTGCAAACATTGATGTTCGCTCGAGCGGGGACATTCACGCTCGAGCGGGGAGCCATGTAGTGTGACTTTCAGCTCAAGCGTCCGAATTCACGCTCGAGCGTAAAAATGAGGTAACCAGTACTTTTGCAGACCATGAGGGTCCGCTCGAGTGGCGGAACCCACGCTCGAGCGAGGACCCTTGTTTCAGAAATTTTGTAAAGGTGTTTTGTGTTTCGTTTTCCGTTCTCTTTTATTTCTAAGCACTCTTAGACATGCATTGAGCATCATAAATGAGTTAAAAGGATAAGAAAAACGCCTGAGAGTGATGTATGAATTAAGAATGGATTGAATTGTTTGTGACCCATTGTGTTCATGAAATGTGTAGAGTCGAGTTCCAGGGCAAATCCGCCGGTAGAACACTGTGAGTAATATCTTAGTAAAGATATTTTGAAGTATATTATTTGTCCAATTGCTTATCCCCATATAAGTCTTATAAGTTGTTAATTTGAATTGTGGACAAATGTTTGTTATGCCATATGGTTGGGCCAAAGGCCGTTGGGTACAATTGATTGGGCCGAAGGCCGTTTGACATACATGAATGAATGGGCCAAAGGCCGTTTGACACGAATGATTGGGCCAAAGGCCGTCGGATATGAATGAATTGGGCCCTAGGCCGTTTGATGTGTTTGGAACCGCAGTCGCTTGACCTATATATATACATATTCTAGATAGAAATATGAATTGGGCCCAAGGCCGTCTAATATATGTTGTTCTAAATACCGTTCATGTATCTTCTTTATTTGATATTATTCACTGGGCTTTTGCTCACGCTCATTCATGTGTCTGTAGGTGAGCCAAGGGAGGTCCAAACCCAGCCTCAGTGAAGTTTGTGTAAAACAGTCAAGGTTTTGAAGAGTCAACCATACGTCTCATGCACGAGACTTGTTTTTGCCCTTTTGCTGTTTTGTTATATTTTGTCATGTTGGCGAGAACTTTGGATTACGATTATATATAGTATTGATTAGCTGACCATGACTTGAATGATCCTGTTGTGTAAAGCTTATATGTTAACTTTCCTTGATGTGAGTTATTAATGTATGTTTGTAAAATGTTATGACGTGCCACGTAAGCACAGCTCTATGGACAAAAGTTTGAAATTGCTTCCGTTTGGCCCCCTTAACTCTGTTAAAATATATCTGATTTGGTTTAAGGCTGTAGGTAATCTCGTGATTACTGGCCGATTATGTCCTTAACCCATGGGGGTGGGTTCTGGTCATGACAACCTCCTCCGCGTGTGTTTTCAGTCTTTCACCCTGGACACTCAAGCCAACTTATCAATTTCATCTACACCTCCTAACCGGACTTACCAACGTATTTACCCCATAAACATTTCCATTAGTCCTCATTTCAATACATATATATAACCCTTTCAAAATGTGAATGTTTCCAATCTCAATTCCAAGATGCGAATTATCTATTAAATGAGTATGCAATGCAACCATTTTTCCATGCCTCATAGTGTTTCTCCAATTTTCAAGTTATTCCAACAACATTACCAAACAATTATATTCCTCATTTTCTCTTCTCAAAGTTATTCATAAAATGATCCAAAATTGCTATCATGGATCTTTATACAACAATGAAACGATAATTCATATACTTTCACATTCTAAATATTCCAAAGCTCTAGCAAATGCTTGAACACCAATTTCCTTTCACCACAATACTCATATATCATGGAACCCAACATTGTGAAATTTGTAATCTCACACACACACACACACACACACACACACATATATATATGCATTTAACCAATGAAAAATTAAGTGAGGTTTCCAACCTTTATACATCTAGAGTTATCATGTAAGAACAAAATTAAGAAATTCTCACTCACCCTTTTATTTAAAATTATTTCAAGAAAATCCCTTGATTTACGCACCATTCTCAAAACCCCTAATTTCTAGGTTTTTCACAAAACAACCCTGACATTGTTCATCTCTTTTATAAAATCTCATCATATACTTCAATCTCAACCCATGTTTGCCCAAAATTTCAAGAAAAATCTTTAAAGGAACACAAGATAGAGTTTGTTCTACAAAATCATCAATTTCTTGAGCCATCAAACCCATTTTCGAAATCACAAGAGGAGCTCACATAATCAACTCAAAACTTACATAAATGTATATATAACTCAAAGGAAAACCCTACCTCAAAGTTTGATGAAGAAAAGAGAGATGAAACCCTAGCTTTGATGGTGTTGAAAGAAGATCTCTACCATATACAATGCGGCTCTCAAAAGGCTCTACAATGTTGATGAAGAGACCATGGACCAATCTTCAATGGATGGTGAAGGATCAAAGGTTTAATTTTGTTTTTTTGAGGTAGAGATATAGAGAGAATGGAGAGATATATATTTTGAGAGAGAGAGAGATGTAATTAAAATGATATACAAACAGCCCCAAAGAAGAGAAAAAGTAGAGCCTCGGATTTGGGCTTTTCCCGCACGTGCGGCAAGTGTTTCTCACATGTGCGGCCATCACTCTCGCACGTGCGGCACCTCCCTGCACCTCTTTACACACGTGCATTTATTTCAAGATGCCTTGCCTCCCACCTCGCCAGACGTGCGCCCCACCATCCCGTACATGCGACCTATGACCCTGCACATGCAATCCTGGCCCAGCAGCCTAGAAATTTTTGGTTCAACCCCCGGCACTCCGGACCTAAACCGTGCACCCTCCAGAACAGGTGAAATTCAATACCGAACAAAACAAGGACAAGAACATTATTTAAATAACTATTTCCGAATGTTTCAAATCCAACGAAAGTAAAAGGAGAACGAAGCGAAGAAGGAAAGAAAAGAGAAGTAAAAGACCCGGTCATCATAATTTTTGTGTTATTACCATTTTTGCAATTATCCCAAAAATTAACAAAAATATCAAAAAAATTTATAAATTACATTAGATATGAAAATAATATTAAATAAATAAATTGTAAAATGATGAATTTTCAAAATTTATTTTTCTTTGTACTTATTTTTCTCTCTCTCTCTCTCTCTTCTTTTCTTTCTTTGCAACCTATAATCTTAACCACCAATGGCCACCGTTGTTAACTCCTTCCCAAATCCATGTTGTTAACTCATCATAATCCCCCATCACGAATGTAATTGTGAACTCTAGTTCAACCACTATCGCAAAATCCTATCCCAATAGCATGCCATCAACACTTATTATGAACACCATCAAAGCTCGTCCATCCTTATATCTTTATTTTATTTCATTTTTTTGTTTTTTATTTTGTTGGTGTAGTTAATGAAGATAATGATCATGAATACGTACATGGAGAAGAAATGTGAGTGTGGTAAAAAAGACTAGGGTAAGTGAAGGATGAATAGAAGTTAAGCAAATGAATGGAGATAGGAATGTAGTGGAGGAAACTTGGAAGGGCTCGTTAAAGGTGGCATAGCAAGGTGAGAAATTAGGGTGGCAAAGTAAAGTGGAGAATGGGCTAGGTGTCACGACCCAAACCCGCCCCTATGGGTTTAGCACCGTAACCGGCCAGTAATCCGTGATTACCGAAGGCCTGCTTAACAGTAAGACAGTATTACAGAGTACAGGGGCATGGCGGAAGCCAAAACAGTAAATAAACAATGTCCAATGAGCTGTGACAGTCTGTATGCAAAAAGACTTTTCATACATATATACAATCAGTGCAAAACAGTATGTACCACATTTACAATCATTCGGAACAGGGACCTAATCCCTATTAAACAGTACAGTAACAGTCTATACAGATTACAAAAGAGATACAGAGACAGACGGGGGAAATTAAAACACCCCTAAGCCATAGCTTGACAGGCTCGAAATCTCGTAGTGAGGCATAGTGGTTGGCTTAACAAAAAAGGGAGTCTAACCCACACTTCTAGCTCCGGTCTGGTGCCTGAACACCTACATATATATATATATATAAACAGTAAGCTAAAGCCTAGTGAATAACATAATGCATAAAGAGGTTAAGAATGAATGTCCTTTCAGTATTGAAAACAGTCAATTGATTCAGTATATCAGTCATTCAGTCATAACAGTCATATGTGGTATATCCATTAGCATATCAGTACAGTAAACAATAGGTCTTAAAAGACCGAATAGTTAATGATGGCCATCAAACAGTAAACAGAAGTTCCAAGATAGGAACTGACAGAGATCTCTGTAACAGTAGCAGTAACAGTAAACAGTAGTTGTTATGGATGCCACAATACAGTTCAGAATAGAGGACAAACATTCAATCAATAAACAGTATCAGTTCAAAAACAGTACAGTTTAAACAGTCACATTTGAACATATCTTTACACAATTGTTACTCACAGAGTTCTAGGCTATAAGCAGCTAGAGCGCGTCTCCGAAGGCCAACCCTATAGAGTGACAGAACGAACACACACTAAGTTCACATTCGGGAATCAAAGATTTAGTCCCTACTTAGACTCGGTGCGGTTCTACATCTGTATCCTCTTTAAGATGCCTTAAACATGCCCTAGGAATGCCTAGGATGAAATGAGGATACAAAGATGCACTCAGAAAACATTTTTAGAATTTTCAAAAAGCAGGGAATCCGCTCGAGCGCAGGTTACCCCGCTCGAGCGTAAAGGCAAACAAAATACTCCGCTCGAGCGTACTGTAAAATAGGCCAAAAGTACTGGATGTGTGAAAATCACGCTCGATAGGCACTCGACACTCGCTCGAGCGTGTAACACAAGGTCCTGCTCGAGCATCCATTCTTCCGCTCGAGCGGACTACAAAACAATGCAAAGTGCTGGGAGCACGAATTTTACGCTCGAGCGCCACTTTCCCCGCTCGAGCGTGAGTCCAAATTCTGGAAATTCCAGAATTGAACCCCAAGCTCAAAACCAAGTTAAAATGCCTCAAATTCAATCCTCTTGGGCTAATTTTCTAGAAAACACTTCAAAACCCGTAATATTACATGTTTCAAAGATCAATTTAGGAAATCAAAGCCCAAGGGTAGTTCAATTAAACTCAATTTCAAACAACATTTTAATGAACATAATTCAAACATGACATGCATGAGTTTAAACCAATTCAAAACCTCCAATACTTGCTCTAATGAGCCAATTCTTTCAAAAACATGAGGGATTCATGGTCCATTGTAAAAATATGAACATGCATGAGTAATTCCATGAACAACAACTTCCAAATGCAAGGATATAAACATGCATGCATGATATGAGCTTCAATTCAACATTATAAGCCATATCTTGGCTCTAATCTTCAACAATCCTCTAAAACATGCAAGAAGTACTTCAATTACATAGTCAAGAAGGTAATTACTCTACCTTAAGTCTTCAATTATAAGAATACAAGCTCAAGTTTGCAATCCTCTCTTCAATTCTTTCAATTTCAAGCAAGCCACCAATTTGAATTCAATTCTCTCACTCTCTCTCTCTCTCTCTCTTGGTCGGTTGTGCTAAGAAGTCAACTAATGAAATGTGTATGAATGAGTGCAATAAGGCTCAATATGGTCTAAGGTAGTGGCCCACTCACAATGGCAAAGTTGTAGATAATGCAACTTATGGAATTAAGCTCATTTTAATCTAATTAAATCATACCAAATCACATTTCAGATAAATACACCATAAATTCGCATAAATTCTAATGATCATAAACTATCAATCAATTTCAGATTCGGTCGCCGATAAGGCCTTCAATTTGCAGTTTAAAGCATAAAACATGAACAGATAATTTAACAATCAACAGATAGACATACGATTCAACAGATATACTCAATCAATTTAGTTCCAGATTTCAGTCAGTCAGTTCAGTATTTCAATTGATTCGATTACTAATCATATTCAGTCTCAGTTTAGCAGTAATCAGTAGGGTTGAACCAGTAATCAGTGGTGAGGGTTATTACAGTCTCCCCTCCTTAAAAAGAGTTTAGTCCTCTAAACTCGAGTTACCTTCATTCTGGAAGAAAACAGGATTCAATGGAAACAGTTCAGGATATCTCTTGGCCATGTCATCTTCCCTTTCCCAAGTGGCATACACGTCACAATGGTTTTTCCAGTCAACTTTCACTAACAGGATTTCCTTATTTCTCAACTTCTTGATCCGTTTGTTCACAATCTGGATAGACCGTTCTTCATAAGTGTAGTCATCACTTAGTACTACACGGGTCGGCTCAATCACATGAAAAGGATCCCGGAGGTAATCCTTCAACATAGAGATATGGAACACATTATGCATATGCTCCATTTCAGGAGAAAGCGCAACTTGATACGCCACCGAATTGATTTTCTCAATAATCTCATACGGTCCGATATATCTCGGCGCTAACTTGCCTTTGACTCCAAAACGAGTCTGGCCTTTCATCGGTGTCACTTTCACAAACACGTGATCACCCACTTCATATTCTCTGTCTCGTCTTCTGATATCCGCATAACTTTTTTGTCGGCTCTGTGCAGTTTTCAGTCTCTGTTGTATTAGTTTCACTTTCTCAGTCATTTCATATACAATCTCGGGCCCAAGTAAAGGCCCATCTCCAACTTCTGCCCAGCAAGTCGGAGATCTACATTTTCTGCCATACAATGCCTCGAAAGGCGCCATACCAATACTTGAGTGATAACTGTTGTTGTAGGCGAATTCAGCTAAAGGCAAATGGCTTTCCCAGTTTTCCTGAAAATCAAGGACACACATTCTCAGCAAATGCTCCAGAGTCTGGATGGTTCTTTCTGACTAGCCATCTGTCTGAGGATGATAGGCACTACTCAGTCTCAGTTCAATACCCAATGTTGTCTGTAGGCTTTGCCAAAATCTCGATGTAAACTTCGAGTCCCTATCAGAAATAATGGACACAAGCACTCCATGCAGTCTAACAATTTCATCAATATAGAGTATAGCCAATTTGTCCGCATTATAAATTGTTTTGACAGGTAAAAAGTGAGCAGATTTAGTTAGTCTATCAATAATAACCCAGATTGAGTCCATACCTTTATTGGAGCGAGGCAATCTAACGATAAAATCCATAGTGATATGTTCTCATTTCCACTCCGGTATGGGTAAGGGTTGCAGTAAGCCTGCGGTTCGTTGATGTTCCGCTTTGACTTGTTGGCAATGAAGACATTTCGATACAAAATCAGCAATTTCTTTCTTTATTCCCGGCTACCAGAAATTCAATTTCAAATCTTGATACATTTTCGTATTCCCCGGATGGATAGAAAATTTTGAATTGTGGCCCTCTTGCAAAACTCTTCTTTTCAGTTCAGAATCATTCGGTACACACAGTCTCCCCTGAAATTTCAGTACATTGTTTTCAAATTTGAAACCTGGTCTCGGTTTAGATTCTCATTCTTCGATGATCTTCTTCAAGAAGTCATCATGTTGCTGTTTCTCTTTAATCTCTTCAATCAGTGCTGGTTAAGTAGAAATAGCAGCTATTGTTCCACCTTGTTCTCGCAAAACAATCTCAATTTCAGATTTTCAAGGTCACAAAACAACTCTTTCTGTCCGGTGAGTAAACAAGCTAAGTTTCTAATCGATTTCCGGCTCAATGCATCGGCAACGGTGTTGGCTTTTCCCGGATGGTACAAAATCTACAGATCATAGTCTTTAATCAATTCTAGCCATCTCCGCTGTCTCATGTTCAATTCTTTCTGTGTGAAGAAATATTTCAAACTCTTGTGATCTATATACACCTCATATGTCGCCCCATAGAGGTAGTGACGCCAGATTTTCAATGCAAATACTACTGCAGCAAGTTCCAAATCATGGGTCGGGTAGTTCTTTTCATGCGGTCTCAGTTGTCAGGAAGCATAGCCAATAACTCTCCCATTCTACATTAAAACACACCCCAAACCCTTATGAGAAGCATCACTAAAAATGGTAAAACCATCCGTACCTGAGGGTAGGGTAAGAACCGGTACAGTCACAAGTCGAGTTTTCAACTCTTGGAATGCTGATTCCCTTTGGTCAGTCCAGTCGAATGATATCCCCTTTTGAGTCAATTGAGTCAACGGTAAGGCAATTTTGGAGAAATCTTTGACAAATCTTCTGTAATATCAGGCTAATCCTAAAAAGCTTCGGACTTCTGTAACATTTGTTGGTCTAGGCCAATTCACTACTGCTTCAATTTTCTGTGGATCAACTGAAATTCCATCCTTGCTAATAACATGTCCCAAAAACATAACATGATCAAGCCAAAATTCACATTTAGACAATTTAGCAAAAAGTTTCTGTTCTCTTAGGGTCTGTAGGGCAAGTCTCAGATGATGTTCATGTTCTTCTCTACTTTTGGAATAAATCAGAATGTCATCTATGAATACAACAATAAAGTCATCGAGGAATGGTTTAAAGATTCTGTTCATGAGGTCCATAAATGCAGCAGGTGCATTGGTAACTCCGAAAGGCATAACTAAAAATTCGTAGTATTCATACCTCGTTCGAAAAACAGTTTTATCAATGTCTTCTGGTTTAATTTTCAGCTGATGATATCCGGATCTGAGATCAATCTTAGAGAACACTTGAGCACCCTGTAACTGGTCAAATAAGTCATCAATACGTGGCAATGGATATTTATTTTTCACAGTTACCTTGTTCAGTTCACGGTAATCAATACATAGTCTCAGTGAGCCATCTTTCTTCTTTACAAACAAGATAAGTGCGTCCCACGGTGAAGTACTAGGCCTGATGAACTTTTTGTCTAACAGTTCTTGCAGTTGCACTTTCAATTCTTTCAGTTCAATCGGAGCCATTCGGTAAGGAGCTTTAGACACTGGCTGTATACCTAGAATCACATCCACGGTGAACTCAATCTCCCTATCAATCAAATCCCCTGGCAGATCATTTGGAAATACATCTAGGAATTCTCTGACTATAGGAATACTATTCACATCAGTTTGAACATCAGTAGATACAGTCAATACAGAGCACAGATATCCCTTACACCATTTTCTAATCAATTTAACAGCTTTCATAAATGAAATCAGATACGGGGGAGGTACTACTCCAATCCCGTCAATTACAAATTCGGGTAAACCAGGTGGACGGAAAATCACTTGTTTAGTTACACAGTCAATAGTAGCATGATATTTTTGTAACCAGTCCATTCCCAATATCACATCAAAATGATCAATGTTCAGAGGCAGTAAATCAATATACAGATGCATATCCCCAACAATAATTTCACATGCAGGGTACATATAAGCACAAGTTACTGATCCCCCAACAGGTGAAGATATAGCTAACGGATAATTCATGGATTCTAATGGTCTATTCAATTTTCGCAAAAAAGCATGCGATACATATAAATGTGTAGACCCCGAATCAATCAGTACATAAGCATTTTGAGTACAAATAGAGAGAATACCTGACACAACGGTCTCGGTATTTTGTACATCTCTCGGTACTAGGGCGAACACTCGGCCCTGCCTCATAGGCTCTTTCTCGGTAGCTTTAGGGTTGGGTTTTGATGAGGCAGTTGATGCTGCTGCGCTTAGTGCAGCTTTACTATTGCCCTGAGGAGTGGAAGGGCAATCTTTGACCATGTGCCCACCTTGCCACACCTGTAACAAGCACTAGAGATTTTATAACAAACTCCCTTGTAATTCTTACCGCATTCAGAACAGGGCGGTATAGAACGGTTCCCTTGACTAGAAGTAGTCGTTGACCCTGTATTCTGTTTCTTGTTCAATGGATTGTTTTTGCCTTTCTTGAATTTAAAACCCTGCCTTTTACCACGTCACTCAGGCGCTGGTGTTTCAGTTTGTTTCAGTGCCTCGATGTTCGACTCAGCCATCAATGCTCGGTCAAGAACATTTACATAGTTCGGTAATTTTAAAACATTTATTCTGTCCAGTATTGCAACATTAAGGTCGCCTTCAAACTTTCTGGCCTTCTTGTAGTCAGTGTCCACCATGTGTGGTGCATATCTAGCAAGTTCGGTAAACTTTGTTTCACACTCGGTTACCGACATGGTGCCTTGTCTCAGCTGTTCAAATTCAGTCACTTTTCTGTCCCTGACACACTGAGGGAAATACTTTTCGAAGAAGGCACCTTTGAATTGAGCCCAAGTCATAACGGTGTCGGTGTCACGAACTAGCATCCATGTAAGGTGAAGGTAGCTAACAGTACTTTATGTGCTTCAGAGCACGGAAACACTTCAAATAATTTCTCTGTTTCAAGAACCAAAGCTTCAGCCTTTAGTGGTTCAAGGCCTCCCTGAAAGGATGGCGGTTTCATTTTGCTGAACTTCTAGGTGAGAGCAATTATATCCCTATCATTAACATTCGGTTCCGGCTATACCGGAGGAGGAGGTGAAATTGATTCTGTTGTTGTTGCCTTAAGGCTTGATTAGCGATTCTCTGATTCTTTCAAGTTTTGCAATTCTGGCATCGGATGATTCAGTTTCATTAACAGTGCTTGCATTATCCATTTCACTATATGCAACATAATAATAATAAACATAGAAAGTTGCATACTTTAAACATTTAAACATAAGCAGTCATATGTTTAAACACATTAACACATATTCATGTCATGTCCACACACACTTTTCATGCTCATGTGATGCCCTAATCGCTTTTCTAGGACACCCTATAGCTCATTTGGACACGTGTGTGCGGTATAACTCGTGGTTAAGTATCGCTCTGATACCACTCTGTCACAACCCAAACCCGCCCCTATGGGTTTAGCATCAGAATCGCCAAGAATCCGTGATTACAAGGCTTGCTTAACAAGAAGACAAGATACAGTAGGCATGACGGAAGCCAAAACAGTAAATAAACAATGTCCAATGAGCTATGACAGTCTGTATGCAAAAAGACTTTTCATACATATATACAATCAATGCAAAACAATATGTACCACATTTACAATCATTTGGAACAGGAACCTAATCCCTATTAAACAAAGACAAGAATGCCTATATACAGATTACAAAAGAGATACAGAGACAGACGGGGGAAATTAAAACACCCCTAAGCCATAGCTTGACAGGCTCGAAATCTCGTAGTGAGGCATAGTGGTTGGCTTAACAAAAAGGGGAGTCTAACCCACACTCCTAGCTCCGGTCTGGTGCCTGAACACCTACATATATATATATATATATATAAACAGTAAGCTAAAGCCCAGTGAATAACATAATGCGTAAAGAAGTTAAGAATGAATGTCCTTTCAGTATTGAAAACAGTCAATTGATTCAGTATATCAGTCATTCAGTCATAACAGTCATACGTGGTATATCCATTAGCATATCAGTACAGTAAATAATAGGTCTTAAAAGATTGAATAGTTAATGATGGCCATCAAACAGTAAACAGAAGTTCCAAGATAGGAACTGACAGAGATCTCAGAATAAGAGTGAATAAAGAAATGAGGTTGTTATGGATGCCACAATACAGTTCAGAATAGAGGACAAACATTCAATCAATAAACAAGATGTCGTTCAAACGATGCAGTTTAAATAAATACATTTGAACATATCTTTACACAATTGTTACTCACAGAGTTTTGGGCTATAAGCAGCTAGAGCGCGTCTCCGAAGGCCAACCCTATAGAGTGACAGAACAAACACACACTAAGTTCACATTCGGGAATCAAAGATTTAGTCCCTACTTAGACTCGGTGCGGTTCTACATCTGTATCCTCTTTAAGATGCCTTAAACATGCCCTAGGAATGCCTAGGATGAAATGAGGATACAAAAATGCACTCAGAAAACATTTTTAGAATTTTTAGAAAACAGGAAATCCGCTCGAGTGCAGGTTACCCCGCTCAAGCGTAAAGGCAAACAAAATACTCCGCTCGAGTGCGAATTACTCCGCTCAAGCATACTGTAAAATATGCCAAAAGTACTGGATGTGTGAAAATCACGCTCGATAGGCGCTCGACACCCGCTTGAGCGTGTAATACAAGGTCCCGCTCGAGCATCCATTCTTCCGCTCGAACGGACTGCAAAACAATGCAAAGTGCTGAGAGCACGAATTTCACGCTCGAGCGCCACTTTCCTCACTCGAGCGTGAGTCCAAATTCTGGAAATTCCAGAATTGAACCCCAAGCTCAAAACCAAGTTAAAATGCCTCAAATTCAATCCTCTTGGGCTAATTTTCTAGAAAACACTTCAAAACCCATAATATTACATGTTTCAAAGATCAATTTAGGAAATCAAAGCCCAAGGGTAGTTCAATTAAACTCAATTTCAAACAACATTTTAATGAACATAATTCAAACATGACATGCATGAGTTTAAACCAATTCAAAACCTCCAATACTTGCTCTAATGAGCCAATTCTTTCAAAAACATGAGGGATTCATGGTCCATTGTAAAAATATGAACATGCATGAGTAATTCCATGAACAACAACTTCCAAATGCAAGGATATAAACATGCATGCATGATATGAGCTTCAATTCAACATTATAAGCCATATCTTGGCTCTAATCTTCAACAATCCTCTAAAACATGCAAGAAGTACTTCAATTACACAGTCAAGAAGGTAATTACTCTACCTTAAGTCTTCAATTATAAGAATACAAGCTCAAGTTTGCAATCCTCTCTTCAATTCTTTCAATTTCAAGCAAGCCACCAATTTGAATTCAATTCTCTCACTCTCTCTCTCTCTTGGTCAGTTATGCTAAGAAGTGAGCTGATGAAATGTGTATGAATGAGTGCAATAAGGCTCAATATGGTCTAAGGTAGTGGCCCACTCACAATGGCAAAGTTGTAGATAATGCGACTTATGGAATTAAGCTCATTTTAATCTAATTAAATCATACCAAATCACATTTCAGATAAATACACCATAAATTCGCATAAATTCTAATGATCATAAACTATCAATCAATTTCAGATTCGGCCGCTGATAAGGCCTTCAATTTGCAGTTTAAAGCATAAAACATGAACAGATAATTTAACAATCAACAGATAAACATACGATTAAACAGATATACTCAATCAATTCAGTTCCAGATTTCAGTCAATCAGTTCAATATTTCAATCGATTCGATTACTAATCATATTCAGTCTCAGTTTAGCAGTAATCAGTAGGGTTGAACCAGTAATCAGTGGTGAGGGTTATTACACTAGGGGGTGGTGTAAAGGTCTAGCGGTGGAGGGAGAAACTACAGGAAATAACACTTTTGTCGGCTAAATAATATTTAATCGCGAAAAGTTCATATTTGCCAATAAAAAAAATAGTAGTCAAAAGCTTTTATTTTTCATGAATAACGTGTTTTAGTCGCAAAAGTGTAGTGTTTTGTGACTAATTTCAAGTCTTGGTCATGAAAAATTGAAGTGAGAGGATAAAAAATTAAGTAGGAGCTATAAAACTTTTACCGACTAATGTAATTTGGTCACGGATAGCAAAAACAATGTCATTTCGGTTGTTATTCTACAAATTGTATATATTTGGCGATCAATATTTGTTGTAAGAGAAAATAAACTCTTCAAACCCCGAAAATCAAGGTGAAAATAATCTCAGCTCTCACTCCCTTTGCGCGGCACTTACAGCACCATTGCCCTCAATGCCACCTTTATCGCTTCTCCATTGTCAGTGCCGCCATCTGCTGTCCTTGCTTCTCCATCGTAAAGTGAAAAAATAAATTAATTAAAATTCATAGATTTTACAATTGTCTTAACACTTTCCATTGTTAGTGTAAATTTTTTTATTAAAAAATCGCCATATTTTTGTTATTTTTTGCCCGATTACTTTTTTATGTATTTTTTCAAAAAAGTAGAGAAATTAACATATAAATAATTATATTTTAATGAGAAAGTTCTTAAAATTTAAAGTGGCATTTATATTACAAAATGAAGAAATTTATAGATTTGGGACAAGATTACGTCTCTCTACTCACTCTTGTTCTTTTGCCTATTTTATCTCATTCTCTCCAATGTTTCTCTCTCTCTCTTAAATGGCTGCAGATTCCGTGTACCAATTTGTTGTCCCGGCTTCTTGTCTCGTTTGTCTCTGCTTGCCACATAGTCTAATATTTAAACAAAACTTAACTCGATAACTTGACAGAAACTCTTTTATATATTATATAATTAAAATATAATAAAAATTTAAAGAACCCTAGTAGGCCTATTCTTTGTACCTACTCTCTCTACTGTATTTAGGGGTGTGCACGATGCAGTTTGGGTGGTTTCAGAATAAAATTACAAATCGAATGGCGGATTGATGGATTAGCAGATTGACAAATTACGATTTGGGTGATTTTTGGTAAATTGAAGAATATTCTAACTAATTATCATATATTTGCATAATATATAATACTAATTTGTTTAATATTTTTTAGATATATAACACAAAGTAATTTTACATAATATGTTTCATATATATAACTACTAATTTGTAATAAATTCCATATCTTAAATCTCTCTCGCAATCATTTTTACATTGATATTTCATTGGAGATTAAAAAATATATATGTATTAATTATAGCGGAGCGGAGCGGTTCAGTTGATGGATTATAAATTTTAAAGTTTAAACCGCGGTTAATGATTAGTCTTGATAGATCGGTGCGATTTTAGCGGATTGGACGATATATTGCACAGCCTTAACTGTACCTTTTAGATTTCTAAGAAGAACACTCCACATACTCGACAATATAGAGAGAGAAAACGTTGTTGATTCAGCATCGCACTCGCAAGTTGTAGAGGTGAACTCGTGCTGAGAGGCTCTATATTGGGTTTGTGACGCAAGCCGTGAACGATTCCGCAAGCATGGATTTCTTTATGCTTCTTCCTCAAGTTCGGCTCAATTCCTAAACTTCTTGTCAAGTTTTGCAAGCATGGAATTCAAAGTATATATCATGTTTTGAGCCACAGTACATGTTTGATGCAATTAGTTTCTTAAAATTTCTTATGTGAACTATTTTGTTTGTAATTTTAGATTTTCATCTATTCCAAATCCTGTTCAGTCATGGTCTCAAAAAATAAGCAATTGATTTCCTATATTATGTTGTTTGATTTTTTATTTTTTACATTTTTTTATTTGTTTTGATAAGAAAAAAAAAGCCCCAACGTCACCTTTTATGATCAAAATACCTAGATACTAGAGTTCTTTAGATTTTTATTTCATTTTAATTATAAAATATATAAAAGAGTTTATGTGAAGTGAACAAAGGTAAGTTTTGTTTGAATATTATGCCACATGGCAAGCGGAGACGCACATGACAGGAAGTCGCAAATTGGTACAGGGGATCCGCTGCCCTCTTAAATGTGTCTTCTTCCTCCTTTCTCTTTAACCTTTTCGCCCCTTCTATATCAACTCTTTCTACTTTAACATGATATGAAATTCTATTTACAATATTAGTTTATACTTGGCACAATTTATTTATTCTTAGACAACTAATACTTCTAACTTTTAAATATTTTTTTTAAATATTATTCATATTGTTTTTAAAACACTAGTGCCTTATTTTTGTCAAATTGCCCAAATTAATTTTAAAATTATTTGCTCAAATTTTTGTTATCAATAAAATTAATGGATGTAAATATTTTCTAATTAGTGTTTATTCAAATTATTTAGTGCACAATTTTGGTGTTTTTAGTGTGCACCAATTAGTGTTTTTTCAGAATAATTTGTTTGTGTTGTTTCTAATTAGTGGAATTTGGTGTGTTCCAGTTAGTATTTTTAAAATTATAACATATTGTGTATTAATTTGTAGGATTTAGGGTTCAATTTGTACACTTTCTTAAGAATAGTTGTGTATTAATTTGTAGGATTTAGGGTTCAGTTTGTACACTTTCTTAAGAATAGTTTGAATAAATTATTAAACATTTGGATATATTAGTTATTTTATGTTAAAAAAATTTATGTTTAGGGATATTGTTCCATTAAAATAAATGGAAGCTGCTATTTCTACTCTATTTTATTCCATATATACTTTTTTTTTTTTGGATCATTATTATACATAGTTATTATTCTCACTCTATTGTATTTAAAATATACTTTTCTCTATATATAATAAAACAAAAATACTAGAGGTCCTAAAAATTCTATCAAAGATTTTACTAAATGTCACACATGGTGTGGGACCCACATGGGACCCACGTGTAGATCCCACAGACATTTGGTAAAACTTCTAATAGAATATTTGGAATATCTAATATTACTCATAATAAAGAAAAAAAAAAGAAATGTATTTAGTGTAAAGTGGAGTGAGAATAACAGCTTTCAAATAACAACAATGATTCATCCCATTAAAAACACCACCACTAATAGCACTAATGCATTAAAAAAATAGAAAAAAAAAAATACAACTCCAAAACCAAAACATTACATCATTTCTAACGGGACCCACTGTCACCTAATTAGTGGGAGCACTAATTAGTGCTCCCAAGCATTTTTCTTCAAATAAATTTGTAATGCAAATGAAGGAAAGAGAGAGAAAAAGTTGTTAAGTAGATAAAGAAGATAGTAATAAAAATCAAAATAAAAACGTTAAAGAGAGAGAAAGAGAGGAAAGAGACAATTCAGAATGAAAAGGACAAAAACTTTGAAAAAGAAATAAAACAAAGAGTGCTGCTAAGGATCCCCAGTGGGGGTCGCGCCCCCAGTGACGTGGCGCGCCCCCACTGGCTGATAACTCAAAAAAAAAAAAAAAAAAAAAAAAAAAACAGTTTTTCTGGCCAATCACAGGCCGCCAACTCACTGGGGATGACCCCCAGCTGGGGGTCTAATGCATTCCTGTAAAACAAATCAAGGGAGTAAAGAGAGGGACAATTTTGTCCAGAAATTAAAATTCCATAATTTTATTTCCATTGTTATTGTAATTTTTTTTTTTAAATTCTATTAAAATGTAATTATTTATTCCAAAGTCACTTGTATGCATGTAATTTCTCTTATAAAATTATTATGCATGATAATTGTGGGGATTTATTTTTAAATAAAGTCATTCAGTATGTTTGGTTTGAATTTTTTGAATTAATTTTTTTGAAAACTGAGTTTTTTGGTTTTCGTATTTTTTTTTAGTGAATATTTTAAAAATTTTAAACATTTTTTTACTTTTTTAGATGTACTTTACTTAGATGTATCTAAAAAGTATAAAAATTGTGAAACAATATTTTAAAAAATTAATAAATACATAAAAATATAAATAATGTACTGAATTCTCGTATTTTTGGTATTTAGTGAATTTTTAAAAGGTTTTTTTCACAATTTTTTTTTTACTTTTTAGGTATATTTATATTACGTATGTCTAAAAAATAAAAAAAAAATGTTTAAAATATTAAAAAAAATTCATTAAAAACAAAAAAACACAAAAAATAAGAAAGTAGAATTTTTTGAAAAAATGTTTTTGAAAAACTCTAACCAAGCAAATTCATTTCGATTCAAGATTTTGAATCTAAATTTTTTAAAGTGATTTTTACCATGATTGAGATTTTTTTTTAAAGTGATTAGTAATATTATTATACCCTCAACTTTTGTAAAATTAAATCTCAATCATTCAAAAAATCTGTCTATGAAAAATTACTGTAAAATTGTACCCTCAACTTTTGTAAAATTAAATCTCGATCATTCAAAAAATTTGTCTATGAAAAATTACTCTAAAAAATCCAAATTGCAAGATTTCAACTATGTGGCATGACCTTGAGGTGTCATTGGTCAAACTCCGGTTAGAGTATGACTCAAACCCGATTAGGGAGAATAGTTCGAGATAAGAAATACTTGCTAGGCAAACATATCTCTAAACCGTACGCAAAATCTAGGAGGCTCGTATAAAGAGCGCACCCTCATGAGTTGAGGTATGCGTATTCTAATAATGAGTTATGACTTAGTGTTTGTATTATTGAGTAATTTAGTTTCTAAAGAGAAAAAATTAATGATTTTAGCACCAGAGTGCTCTCATAATTAACAACACAATTGAGGTAAGTAATAATCTTGATTTTGCATAAGTAGATCTCAATGAATTCATCTCAATATGCCAGTTTCATTTCCAGTTATTATAGAGGAGGTAATTTTCTCAAGTTTAATTGTATTATGTGGTATAATTTAGTGGTATTTGTCATGTGTTAGTCCTCATTAATCACGATTGATATTCTCATAATATTATGGAAGACATTAATCTAAATGTGAGATGAAAATTATATATACACATTAGTTAGAACAAGGCCTATATACTCTCGTAAAAATGAAAAAAAAAAAAAAAAAATTGTAGCGAATATTTTTTTTTTGTGTGTGCAAATTAATCAACAATTGCTTTGCTAATAAAAAATTGACTAATTAATTAGTTAGACTTCATCAAAGCGGTATACTTTTGTTTGTTGTTTTCATATCTCCTTATAGAGATTAAGTAGAGCAAGTTTTCTTTTTTCTTTTTTCTTTTTTCCAACTATTATTTTGAAAATGATTATTTAAATACACTCAAAAATAAAATATTTCAAAAATAAAATATTTCTAAAACATTTAAAAGGCAGTTAATCTTGTTGTGAACCAAGCTATTGTTGCGAAAATAGGGGATCAATAAGGTTAGGAGTTGGACTATTGTACGTTTTTTTACATACATATTGCATTGTTTCTTGATTTGCCAAAGATAATGGTTAGTTTCCAATAATTTGTCAATTTTTTGCATTAGTTATACCACTGTTGGTAAAAACCATTTGTTTTTGTTTTAATAAAAACAAAAATAATTTTAAAAAAATTACCAATAAATCCTATTTTGCTATAAAAAAAATAGTCCTATATTAAATTTCAATGTGGACAAGTCCTATATGTTTTGTTCCAATTTTACCTTTCCTATTAAAATATATTTTAATTGTAAGATCATTTTATCGTGCATCCGAAGGACTAGGGACTCATATGTCAGCTTCTCTACACAAATAAAACAAAATATTAGTCTTACAACATTAATTTATCAATGATTTATGACTTGTTAGAGCATCTTCAATGATAATTGTTATTAATAACATTGTCAAAATTATAATTTAGCATGTTACAATAGTAAATTGTTAAATTGTAATAATGCTCTAATGGTGCAAAGCTATTTTGGCATAATCCCAATCACTTTTCCCTCCTATTTTTTAGGTGGTGTTTGGATATAAATTTTTGAGTTTTTTTTTTTTTTTTTTTTGGGTGGTCTTTTATGATTTTTTTAAAAATTTTATCAAAAAAATTTATATATTTATTGTCATGACCCGAACCCGCCCCCGTGGGTTAAGGACATAACCGGCCAGTAATCGTGAGATTACCTACGGCCTCAAATCAAACCAAATGTATTTTAACAGAGTTAATGGGGACCAAACGGAAGCAATTTAAAAACTGTCCTTAGAACTGTGTTTACATGGCACGTTAAACAAGTCATACGTATAAACATTAATAACTCACGACAGAATTAAAGTATTAAAAGTTCTGTACAGATAGAATCATTCAAAACTATGTCAACTCATGAAACTATACACAGACATATACAAAACTTCACCAACATGACAAAATATAACTACATAACAAAAGGGCGAAGATAGGTCTCGTGCGTGAGACACGAGGGTTGACTTTCCAAAACCTATGTTGATCCACTTAGGCTTTACTGGGGCTAGGTCTGGACGTCTCTTGACTCACCTACAAACACATGAATAAGCGTGAGCGAAAGCCCAGTGAATAATATCAAGTAAGGGAAAAACATTGAAACATTATACGACTGACGGCCTGGAGCCCAATTCATTCATGTCAACTGGCCCTTGGCCTTTTTCAAACTTTCATGTTGGACTGGCTCTTAGGCCTGTATATCAGACTGGCTCTTAGGCCCTTCAAACTTTTCAGATCAAACTGGCTCATAGGCCTTTCAAACTTTCATATCAAACTGGCACATAGGCCTTTCAAACTTTCATATCAGACTGGCACATAGGCCTTTCAAACTTTCATATCAGACTGGCACATAGGCCTTTCAAACTTTCATATCAAACTGGCACATAGGCCTTTCAAACTATGCCCACCATTCAAATTAATGAACTTCACAAAACTTATATAGAAGTAGCAATTAGACAATAACGAATGTCAGATATTACTCATAGTGATCGGCTTGTGGACTTGCCCTGGAACTTGACCCTACATATCATGTAACACATATGGGTCACAATTAGTTCAATCCGTTCTTTAATTCACATATTTCTCTTTAGGCTTTATTCTTATCTCTTTAACTCAATTGCAATGCTCAATGCATGCCTAAGAGTGCTTGGAAGTGAAAAAGAACGGAAAACGAAACACAGAACGAACATACAAAATTTTGAAAAACAGGGTCCCCGCTCGAGCGTGGACTTCCCCGCTCGAGTGGACCCTTGAGGCCTGCAAAAGTACTAGATAGGTGAAAAATACGCTCGAGCTTGTAATAGGATGCTCGAGCGGAAGGCCTGTCTAAATAACTCCCCCGCTCGAGCGGATACCAAGTCTGCAAAAGTATTAGGAGCACGTTTTTTCCGCTCGAGCGGAGTTCAAAAATCTAGATTTCCTAGATTGTGTTCTTGAGTCCAAATTCGACATTCAATCAATGTTTCTTGCACACTATGGCTCCAATTTCACATATTCTTCTATTAACATGGTATAAACACCAAAACACATCATCATAGGGCTCAAATTTCACAATTAATTCACATGCATGCCCCAATCTCCCATCAAACTCATTCTAACATAACAAATTCATACATTCAAGCTTATATCTTCATAAATTGTACATGCATGTAATGAATTAGCCACATTCTCAACTTAGACAATACAGATGGTGATCAAAACATGAGTTTCAACCAAAACTCTACTTGAATCATGTATTTCAAGCTTAAACATGCAAATTCAAAGTAATTTCTTACATGCATGAGTTCTAAGGCTTCAAACTTAACAAAAATCAACTCATTACATGCTCTTGATCACAAACAACCCTTGAACTTACAAGATCACAATTTCAAACTTATGAATTCAAGACCAAATACTTACCTAAAAGCTCAATCTTCCAAACTATAGCAATTTCTTGAAGTTAATCCTCCAATTCTTCACAAATTTGAGCCAAACACCCAACTCTCCTCTTTTCCCTCTCTCTAGCCGACTCCCTTCTCTATTTCTTGAGTTTAATTCAGCCAAGAGGAATAACAAGGAGGGTATTTGAGTGTATAGTGCCCCACTAAGTCATAATATAATAATATAGAGTAATTGGGCACTAATTCATTAATTTAATCAACTTAATCTGGTCCGAACCAATTTTTTAATTAAACTTCACCGTAGGCTCTAAAAATTACGCTAATCACAATGGCGTAATCAATTTTGGGTTCTGTGGCTGATAAGGCTTCCAATTTAATTTCCAAAGCAGATTATTCAAACAGATATTCCTACGATGAACAGATAAAACCTCAAAATCAAATATATTCACAAAATGGCACATAAAATCATGCTAAACACATAATCATATGCAAATTAAGGACCAATTATCATACTACGGAACAGGGGTATCACATTTATAGTCTACACAATTAGACAAAATAAAAAAAAAATTAAATTAAAAATTTGAAAAAAAAAATCCTAATTCACCCATTGCCACTACAAAATTGGAAAAAAATCTAATGCATCTCATTTCTTTTAAACGTTTTAACCGTTGATCAGTATTGATTTGAGCATCCAATGGCTCAGATTCTTTCACACCAGCCATCTGTCACTTCTAAAAAATCTAAAAACTCTCGAAATATTGATTCGTAATTATGTTTCAATTTTAAATAGTGAATATCAATCACAATCAAACAATCAACAACAAATCGGTGTAACAATTTAACGTGAAAAAAGTCACAATTAGAACACCTCCAATTGTAATAAAAAAAAATTACGGGCGAAAGTCACAAAAATTCAGTAAAAAGAAAAAAAAGGAATTACGCACGAATACCCTCAATTACATAGCTAATCCACGTCCGAATTGAATCAAACCCGATGTGCTTCTTCTACTACTGTCTTCACCTTGGAATTGTTTTGCCCAATGTTGAATTCACAAAACCAATGTCGAATCCACGACAATGAGCCACTTTAGAATCCACCAAAGTTTTAGACCTAAGTTCTTCAAAATCCACCAAAAAACACTTATCTCTTTTGTAAATGAAATAATAAAAACAAATCCCTTGATGATGTCAATATGAAGCTCGTAAATCTATCGATCACTCTCAAATTATCAAGGAAACCAATATATAAATACCTTTCAATATAGAAAACCTTAGTAGCTCTTCTCTCTAAGAATTTGGATCGGTTAAACCCTAAAAACAACAAATGGCACACTTTATACTAAATAAAGTTGCGAAGACCACTCAAGCGCACACTTTATCACTCAAGCGATGTGACTAAAAGTCGATGCAAACATATAGGCCAATTGCTCGAGTGCAACATCCACCGCTCGAGCAGTGCAACATATTTCCCAAAAGTTCAGTTTGCAAGTATAGATACTAGATGATTTATTTCACTACTCGAGCACACAAAAGACTGCTCGAGTGGTCAAATCACTTTGATATAGTCAGTGAAGTGGCAAACAAAGAATGCTTAAGATATGGAATGTTAGCACAAACTCCTCTATATAGACACAATTCAGGTTGGATTCGCATCTAAACACTCACAGCCACACTGAAACAAAAGAGCGAATTAAATTATAATTAAAAGGAGTTTTGTCAAACAGGATTTCCAATTATAAAAACCTAACTTCCTTTCATTTCATCTAATGGTTGAGATTAAAGCCCCCTTCTCTCTCTCTCTCTCTCTCTCTCTTCATCTTCATCTCTACAAATTACGATCAGTTACAAAGACCAACAAAATATACAAATAAGACAATGTCATATGGCATGGCAGTTGACATCCCTAACTGCCAAAGGATTCAAAATGTTGCCAACAACATCTCTGTGTGCATAACTGTCTAATTGTCACGAACTGTCTCCCTATAATTTTGCTTTGCCTTGTCTTTGTTCTCACAAGTGTAACTGCCAATAATTGCCTTGTTGTCTGATCAATCCAGCCAGCCATGAAATGGAATGCCTTTGCCACCAAACCAAGTCCAACTTATTGTATTGAACCCTTAAGTATGCCACACTTGTTACGTCTTGCCTTGCATCTGTTTTGTGGCCCATTGACCAAGGATTTAGTGTCGTGCCACACAATACCATAATGCTCCTACCTTGCTATCCTGGCCTACCACCATTATGCCACGGTCTTGGTTGGACATAGATGCAAGGTGCTACCAATGCCAACCATGTAGCTTTTCAAGTAAAAAGTGCTAACAAGAAGGGATTCATGCTCCCATGGGATTGCCAATCCCATGACATTTTGTTGCACACATAGCATGGGTTAGGTGAGTCCTGTGGATCGGTAATCCAATCCTCCCAACCAAACCCGCAATCAAATATTATCAATCAAAGGCTTTATTTGTTTTTAGAGATGAAAGATGGGATTGAATTAATAGTGAAGTAGGGCCCACAAATATCATGTTTGTTTTGGAAAATTATCATGGGACTAACAGTCTTATTGGATTAAGAGTCTTATGAAATTATGAAACCCCTCCAAGGAGAGAGGACTATCAATCCCATATAGGGGACTTGGGTTTGTTCTTTCAATCCAATAGAATTAGAGGATTGAAGGTGAAATGACCATCTTGTCTCTCATTTTACAAAACCAATGAAGTCACATTTTGCATAATGAGAGTTTGTACGTAATTTCATAAATTTAATCCTAACCAATTAATGCCATCACATTAGTGCACAAACAAACAGAATTTAATCTTATATGTCCAACTTAATACTGACTCACTATTAATCCCCTTAACCAATCCTACCATCTTAATAACCTCATTCAACCTAGTCCGACAAACAAATAGGGCCAAATTTGGTTGGAGAAATAGTCATGGAACTAAAGCCCCTATTTGTTTTTTTGTTTTTTTTTCCATAACCCATAGGTTTGGATTACCAATCCCACAAACCCCATAAGAATTATGTTTGTTTGGAGAGTTCCATGGCATAACAAGTATCCTCTACTGAGGGGACTAGCAATCCCATAAAAAGGCGGTGAGGCCTCGCTTGTTTGGCTGATTAAGTTGGATGAGATTATGAGTATGATGAAATTGAGTAAGGAAATTATTAATGTAATGATACTAGGTTGGATATGTAAGATAAAGTATATTTGTTTATGAACTATTGTGGTGGTATTAGTTAGTTGGAATTAAATCTATAGAATTACCTAAATACCATTAACACATAGAATATAAACTTCTTGTTTTGTGAAAATGGAGAGTAAAGTGGTATTTTAACCACCAATCCTTGTGAGGGAATTAGCAATCCCAACCCTCTCATAGAAATGCTAATCTTACTATTGCAGGAGATTCATACTCCCATAAGATCATCAATTCCATACAATTTTGTTACAAACAAACACGAATTAAGTAGGTCCTCCGATTGTCAGTCTAATTCCCTCCTGAAACCCCGATCAAATATAGCCTCAAATCCATTCCCCTTAATGATTGATTTGCTTATCATTTTACAAAATCAATATAATCACTTTTTACGTAATGAGAATTTTTATGTAATTTTACATATTTAATCCCAATCAATTAATATTCTAATATTATTACACAAATAAATATAATTTATCTTTTATTTTCAATTTAATATCATCACACTAATAGTAATAATCCCCTCATTCAATTAAATCGTACTAATAGTTACATCCAACCTAATCCAGCAAACAAACAAGGTCTAAGAGTTTCATGAGATTAGTGATAAAAAGACTATTTTGTCTCTCACTTTACTAAACAATAAAGTCACCGGTGATTATATTATATTATTACAAAACAATATAATAAGAATTTTTACGTAATTTCATAAATTTAATCCTAACCAGTTAATACCATCATATTAGTACACAAACAAATATAATTTATTTTAAATTTTCAATCAAATACTACCGTATTGTGCACAAACAAACATGAAATATTTTACGTTTCCAATCTAATGCTACCATACTAGTAATCCTTTCATTCAATCTCATTGTATTTATAATATCCAACCTAGTCCAATAAACAAACAGACCCGAAAATATTTGGTGATAAGGACAAGTACATATGTATAAGACAAAATATAATTTTAAAAATTAGTGAAAACCCGTGCTGTGCATGGGATATGAAAAAATCAATATATTTTTATATAAAATAATATAAATAGTCAGATTTTTGTATGTAAATTATGAAAAAAAAAATATTGAAGCTATGATTTAAGTTTTACAATTTTATCACAATTTATGTATCAATTTTTAATTTGTCACAATTTCAATTATGTAACTTTCAATCCCTTACTAGAGTTATATACTCGGGTGAGTTCAACCTAAGTAACTCGAGTCAAACTTGAAATTTTTTAAAGATTGGGCAATATAATTTTTAATTCAGTGAGAACTTATTTAAAATTTAATTTGGGTAGAGATACCAAATAACTTGAGCAATCGAAACAAAATTGTATGTATAAGTACATAAAATTATTTGCTAATTTATTTTTTAATAATAAATAAGATTAATTAAAATTTTAATATTAATGAACAAAAGTAAAAGTAATACGCTTAAGTTTTTTCAACAATTTTTTTTTTTTTTTTTATGTTTAAAAAATACACCTTTTAGGAAGGATTATCGAATAAGTTGATATTAAAAAATTACATTTTATAATGGCATAAAATAATTAAAATATAATAAAATTAAATTTCTGACAAAATAAAAGTATCTAGATGAAAAAATAAGGTAAGAAGAAAATTTAGAATGCCATTCTTATTTGATCTGAAAATAATTCTAGATGACTAATAAATTATCACCTACAATCCTCATTTTTTTTTAATAAAAAAAGATATATCATGAACCATCAATTTTAATAGAAAAATAACATTTATTTCTACTTGTTTTAGCAAAAGTCACTTTTTAGCAATTTAAGTTAAAAATTTTCATTTTTTATTTTAGTTTGTTTAATTGATAATTGAGATTAAAAAAATGGTAAATTATAAATATATCCCCTGAGGTTTGCTTAAAATACAAATTGTCCCTGTAGTTTGAAAAATTACAAATACCTCACTGTCAGAATTTTTTATTTAACGGAATTAATTAAAAAAGTGAAATTTCTAACTATTCACATATACAATAATAAAATTATTTGAATTATTAATTAAAATAAAATTTTAACATTATTAAAAAATGTTAATTAACTTGATGATTTATTAATAAAAGGACCTATTTGTTATGAAATTAGAAACCTTATGGGGCATAATGTAATTTTTAAAACCACAGAGGGTAATTTGTAATTTAATTAAATCTCAGGGGGTGTATTTGTAGTTTACCCTTAAAAAAATTATCAAGATCCACCATATTTCACAAGTGTTAAAAAAGTCTAGACAAATAGTAAAGAAAATGTTTGAGACTCACAAAAAAATGAGCCCAGATCCTCGCCCGTCCTCTCTAGCGGCCCTTCCTGCAGTGCCCCAAAATGACATCGTTTTGGGGCCAAATTTCAATTAAAAAAAAAAAAAAAAAGATAGAGCAGGAGCAAAGGAGAAGAAGAAAGAAGGGAGGATCAAGAAGGGAAAAGAGAAGGGGTAGAAGGAGAGGAGAGGAGGAGGCTGAAGCTCTTCCTCACGCTGAACTCCGCCGCCTTCCCCATCTCCTCCATCATCTCTATCACTCTGCTCGTCGTCGCAAACCTCATCTTCTCCTCTTTCTTCCTCTCCTCGAACAACGACGACAAATCGAACCCCTCCGATAATGAAATTATACGAAACTCATTTAGTGTCTCCTTCTCTTTCTCCTCCTCCGATTCAATCCCTCTCTGATTCACTCATTCGCTTCATGTTTTTGGGAATTTTTTTGTTGAATTTGAACCAAGATATGTCCATGAATCTGAAGCTGAGATTCGTGTGATGGAATTTGGGTCGAGAAGTTTGTTCACGATCATCTGGATTTTCGGCGAAAACCATAGTGGGTATTTGAAATGGGCTCTTAAATCTCTTTATACATTGAGATTATGTTATTAGATTGAAATGGCAAATACCAAGAAATCTTCAGGTTTGTTCCATTTTCTCTCTCTCTCTCTCTCTCTCTCTCTCTCTCTCTTCTTTGAAATTTCTGTTCACTGTGTTTGGATGTGAAGAAAAGCAAGACAACTGAAATGGAAAATTTGTAGTTAATGTTTTTTATTTTGGTCTTTGAATTTTGTTCACTCTTCTTCCTCCTCCTCTCTTTCTCTGCCTTTCTTCTTTTCCCTTCTTTCTTCTTCTCTTTTGTTCTTGCTGTCTTTTTTTTTTTTTTTTTTAATTGAAATTTGGCCTCAAAACGACGTCGTTTTGGGGCGCCGCATGAAGGGCTACTGGAGAGGGCAGTTGAGAATCTAGACTCCAAAAAAACATCTACAATTGTACTCACAATGATGTGGTATTATATATATTTACTCTTGATTTCCTATACACTCAATGACATGGGGCCCAACTCTCTTGTCATATTATTATGGGCGAAAGTGTGAGTTTGCAGCATTGCTGGAACAATAAATTATCACGTGTAACTCCTATTTTTTTATTATATAAAAAAAAGTTTTTCCAACCATCACTTTTAATAGAAAAATAATGTTTATTTCTATTTGATTGTAGCAAAAGTCACTTCTTAACATATTTAGCTAAAAAAATTTATTTATCTATTTTAATTTGTTTAATTGACAATTGAGATAAATTTTTTTTTAATAGAATCCACCATGTTTGGCAAGGGTTAATAAAGTCATTCATTTTTTTAATGTTTTTGTCTTTTGTTAAAAAAAAAAATTATTATTCAAGTCCTTATAATTTAGAAGGATATTAAAAAAAATTATAAAATTTAAAACCAAAAATGAAAATGAAAATAAAAATAAAAATAAAAATAAAAATAAAAATAAATTTTTTTAATATTGATTAATAATTTGAACACATGTATTTAATAACATATTATGTTTAGACCATTAATATTATGATACATGTGAATATTGATTTCATTCTAATTGTAGTAACATAATTTAAAGAAGAATTTAAATTTTAAATTTTATTTTATAATTTAATAAAAGATACATAAATTAAGGAATGAATATTGATCTTATTCCAATTATAATAACATGATTTAAGGAATAATCTAAATTTAAAACCAATTATATTGTGACACATATTAACAAAAATGAAACAAAATAAAAAAATATGAGAAAAAAAATTATAACTTTGAACTTTAATAAAATGATAACATTTTATAATTATAATAGTATATAAATATAGATTAAAAAGAAAATCGGTGTATTTATCAAACCCCAAAGAGAGACCCTTGTAATTAACCTCCTAGGTCCCGTTTGTTTTCAGAAGTAGAATGGAAGGAATTAATAGTGAGGGGATTAATAGTGAGAGAATTGTTGGTGAGGGGATTGATAGTGAGAGGATTAAGTAAAATTATGTTTGTTTTGATGATAGTTGTTAGTATAGGACTTATCAAATTATTTTTATATAAAATAAATATAAAATAATAAAACAAATAAAAAATACAAAAATATTAAACATTAATGTTCAAAAAAAATGCCCAGCATGTAAAATTTTTTAAAAAAATAAAAAAATTTCAGAAAAAAAATAAAGCAAATAAAACAATGATTTTTACTTAACAAAAAATACAAAAAATTAAACATTAATGTTAAAAAAAAATGGCCAACATGTAAAAATAAACAAATAAATAAAATAAAGAATTCCTAGTCATTGAGATTATTTTTCTAATATCATCTCTACCTCCTTCATTCTAATCCCTATTTCAAAACTTATCCTAATATCAAGAGATTAGAAATTCCTGTTCCATCTTTCAAAACAAACACCTTATATAATAAATCTCACTTTACTGACAATTCCAATCGCTTTCCTGTAATCTCAAGCCAACAGGGCCCTCGTATACATTTTGTGTTGGGGGAAGGTTTCCGAACTAAAAACAATGAACACACCAAAACTCAAGGCAAACCGTTAAAAATTTGAATCATGGCAGCCAGATCATCATTGGGTTCTTAAATATTTTATATTTTATTTATTTATTTATTTTTCATAACCACTGCATTTTGAAATAAAGTAATAGTGAGAAGTGATTGAGACCTCCTCCAATCACCACCCCTACCACCTCACACACACGTGGCGGGTGGTGATTGGAGGAGAAGGAAAAAAAGAAAAAAAAAAAAGAAAAACTGACCAATAAGAAAGAGAGGGGGTCAAAGAGAGTGCCTCATTGAGGGGGTCTAACTCATTTTTCAAAGTAATATTATACCAAGAATTATGCTAGAGAGGGATCCACACAAACTCACAAATAAAGCTCTCACATGTGTATGGACCTATATCTATGTAAAAATTTTGATAGATTATTTAAAATCTATAACATTTTTTATACAAATTAATAAGGTATATAATTTATTTTACTCACACTTTGATTATAATTTTTTTAAACAATGTTAAAAATTCACATATTTATAATTACAAATTAACCTACAATAATATAGTATGAGAGTTGAACCCACAATCATTATAAGAAATCAAAAGTTGTCCTACAATAATATAGTATGAGAGTTGAACCCACAATCATTATAAGAACGGAAATGATTTGTGCCCCTAATATTTGTGCACACAATACCCCTAATTTCCATTTTAGATAAACTGTTTTTTTTTTTTTTTTTGCCTTGTATTTTTTTTTTTTTTTACCCAAAATGAAATTTTCGGAGGATTCGGTGCATCCCTTTTCGAGCTCCCACCCATTACACTTATAAGAAATCAAAAGTTGACAAAAATCTTATTATATCACTGGGTAGAGTTGTGAATAGTTTTTGAGAGTTTCAAATATTTTTTTTTTTAACAAAATATACATTATACAGGTGGCATTATGTTACTGGGTGTTTTAACGATTGTACAATTTCCTCACAACCGGTGCCGTCACATGTCATCAAAACCCAATGCCCTAAACTCCTTTATATCCGATGCCATTTGCCAATTTCGGATCGGCTCTCTCTGTCTCTCTGTGACGGTGGCGACGGCGTTAAACACTCCAAGTCTCCGGCAGCTCACTTCCCTCCCATTCTCTGGATCGCTACTCTAGGGCTTCTTTCTTTCTTTCTTTCTCTATCTCTCTCTCTCACGTCAGGTTCTATACCTTCTCTTTCTCTCTCTTTCTATTACTTCTCCATGATTATGCTGATTTGGCTTTTCTTTATGGTGATGTGTATGCGTGTTATGCTGATTTGGTTGTTCTTGATTGTGATGTGTGTGTGTAAGACAAATTTGTGGTATTATACTGATCACTGCTTGCTTCTTCATGTGTTATTCCTTTTTCTGGACCGATGGTATGTCCCAATTTTTTTCAGGTTGGAGCTCTTGGTGATGCTTTAACCAGTCTGTCATGGGGAAAGTATGATCTTTTGAACCTTAGCAATGTAAGCTTCAATTCTGTTGCTTTAGTCATGGTAGTGTTGGAAGGTTACCCAGAGAAAGACATGAGTGGCTTCTTATTCGAATCTATCAAAAAAGTGTTGTCTTTTGGTGGTGATGAGGTTGAAACAAGTAAATTCTTGTAAACCTGTAAAAATTGTTGCTTATGGACTTGTAATTTGTGTAGTGGGTTTGTTGGAGACTTGCAATTTGGGTAGCTTGTAATTTGAGTGGTGGGCTTTTAAATTGAATTTTGTTAAAATATTGTAATACTGGGTTTGTTTTTTTCTGTTTAGTTAGGGACTTGCAGTCTTGTGATTTTGAGTAGTGGGCTTTTAAATATTTTGTTAAAGATTTGTAATATTGGGTGCATTTCACGTCAGTTCGGTTCAGTTGTTTGGTATGTTTGGTCGGTTTTGATGCTTCTATACACAAAACCGTTAGGTTCAGCTGGGTTAAAAAAATGCCTTGTACACTAATTGAATCAAACTGAACAATACCAATAAAATATTGTTTGCTTTTAGAGTATTAAAAAAAGGTGCAATGTAATACAACAGGATGAACAAAAGCCAGCTTCATTTGTGACCATAGTTTCAACTTTGAAACAGGTGTTAGGGTTTAGTTCAGTTCAGTTCAGAGACGACACAGCCCTCTGTGGTTAAAAAGCTAAGCCCTAAGCCTCTTCTCTACTCAATTCATTGCTTTGCTTCAAACACGCCTAGACGAATTGCGAGGAAGAGGCGAAAATTTCTACTCCTTGAAGGCAACTTTATGCTGTGGATCTCTCACTGCAATTAGGTAAGATATTCCTCTCAGTGACATACATACTGATAGATGTATGTAATTTGAAATTGAATTGTACTCGTTTTTTATTGATAAACTTCCCTCTTGCATGTATGTTCATGGATTGTTTAATTGTGCCTCAATTGTGAGATCAAGTTGTCTCGTTATTTGTGTGGGGGTGCTCAGAACCCGAGTCGAAAGAAGGGCAGAAAATAAATTTCACGGTTTCGTTTGTTTAATGTAGATTTGGGTATTTGAAGAATGAAAATAGGGATTTGAATTGTGAATCAAATGGCCTTGTGTCGAATTACGAATCAAGTCTAATCGTGAATCATAAGGATTCGGTCACTTTTTTTAAATTATGTAAAAGTATAGCTAGACACTTAGATATTAACTTTATTTTACAAATATGGAATATTTAGACTTAAGTCAAAGTAATTGTTGTTTTAAATGATGATCACATGATCTAACTGGTAAGAAGTTTTAATATGGGTTCCTATGTATGATCACCACCTTAACTTTTCCGTTTTGAATATTTCTTTTCATTCATTCTTAATAAAGAAAGTAAATAAAGGCAAATTCTTAATTTCCAAACAAGAAGTCAACCACAATATTTTTAACTTCTTACAACTAAAGTAATAGAAACACTCACTTCAAAGGCGGTTAAAGTAACCCAAATCTCCAAACTTTTTAAGAAATCTCACTTGATGCTTTCAAAAGATTTCATTTACAAGTGCAAATACTTGGATAAAGTTGAATATGCAAGCCTAGAATATTGTAGAGAGAAGGTTTGTTTTTCTTTCTAGGGTTTGAGTCTTGGAGAGTAAATAGGGAGTGAGAAAGTTAAAGGATGACATATAGTAACCCTCAAGACATTGAAAGGGTTATGTGAACTCTTTTCCAAGAATAAAAAAGCAAATAAAGAAGGCAAAAATCAATTTTGGTGGATTGAAAGCGAATTGATTGATTCACGATTCACACTTGATTCGTAGCTATTTGCGATTCATTCAACCTGATTGTATTGATTACTCACTGAATTGATACGTTTCGAATTGCAAATCGTATGATTTTAATAACAAGGTGTATGAGAGACAAGGTTAGAGATTGATTGATTCAAGGTATTGTTACTTTCAAATTCCAATTATCAATAAGTGGGTGATTAACCTCGAAGATAGTAACTTTTCTTCTTACTTGCCCATTTCCCAAATGATATGAATTCTATAGGCTCTATGATGGTTCTGATTTCTTAGGAAATTATTCCTCATTGTGATTATATGAAGACATGTTGAAAAAAAAGAAAGGATTGGCCTTTAAAGCTGTTGAATTCATAATAATAGAAGTCAAGCCAAATAGGAATAATCTGAGATAAGATCTAAAATCTATGTTACCTAGAACGTGGATCGTTCCAGTACATGGAACGGGAACGGGAGCGTGGTACACGATGCTCTAAAATGTGATACAATAGGAGTAGACTTATATATATTATACTTAAGAATTTAAGGTACTTCTAAAGTAATTTTCTTTTAACTATTAGGTGTCCAATAATATTTTTTTCTTTATGTAACAAATGATTTCTATTAAAATTATGACCCATTTTTGATGTCTTTGTGTTGTCAAAACTTAACTCACTTTAGATTTTAGTTCATATATTTAATTTTTTATCTCCTAAGGTAACATTTGAAGAAACATTGGAAAAAACTTTTGGGATCGTTTCGGATCACTAAATTTATCATTTTTGAACGAAAGTGTACCATGTTTCGGAACGTGTGTACCGATACGTAATTCGCTAGGGTATTAGCGTTTTCTGGTAACATAGTCTAAAATTATTTATTTATTTAATTTTTTCAAATTGTTGGATTCTATCATTTTGTTAGATGTTTGTAATTTCAAGGTTTTATGTCATGAAGAATTTAAGGTGCAAACAGTTAATCATGTTTACTTCACCTTTTTTCCCTAACAAAAATTCAAATATAAATGAAAAATAGAACAGTGGCATTTGGATATCAATTGAATTTTTGGCAATCATTCTCAACTGATCCTTGTTTCCTTGAGGTCTGTTAAGTGATTGGTGCTTCTGCATGAATTGGAAAGCAATAATTTTTTAATTTGGGCTCCCCTGTATGATAAGGAGCTTTTCAAGTGTTCACTTAACTAATTGAACTTGTTCTGCCCTCTATTGGCTGCATGGACAATTTGATGCAGTTTTGTGACGTTTGAAAGATTGTAGTTTATTTTTTTTGTCGCTTTGCTATTCCCTTTAACTGGAATCTTCTGCTCCCAACTTATTTTGACTCTTATAATGTTATTAGCAAATTTAGTCATAATAAGGTAGTCTACGCAACTTAAGAGAGATTCTTTCGATGAGCACTTCCTACAGTAGCCTTGGTTCCAAGGTGGGTAACTAGGCAATTGGTGGGGCCCTTGCTTTTGCTTGTCTTCTTATATTAGAAACTACAGTAATTTGAAACTTCCAGAGTGCTTTGTCATATTTGAGTGAACCATATACGTTCCAAATCAGGGTGCACCTCTTTTAAAGTGCTCTTTAATGACATTCCTTAAAACAAAAAAAGTTGTGTTCAAGAGTTATTTAATACATCAAGCTATATGTCTCCTTTACATATGTACACACTCATGTTTTAGGTACATCTCAAGTACATTTATTTCACAAAAAAACAAAGAGGCATTTATTTGATAATGTATTATTGGTGTCGCTTGAAGGTTTGTGTTATTGCCTATTGGTATGAGATTTCATGTTGACTCCAGAAAACCTTAGAGACCATGATTTTGGTGTGGTTTAAAGCAAATCGCTCACAGACAATGTACAAAATTTTCGTTTGTTGGGGAGGTTCTATAGGGTAGTGTGCAAGTATATTATTATGCTAAAGAAACTTCAACCGCTCTTTCAAACATAGCGCTTATATTGATACTAAACCTCAGAAGATGTTTTGTCTATGAAATTTGACTTCCTTTTTTGGTTCGTGGCAATACAATATGTGATTACTATATTCATGAAGGGATATCTTGCGTTCTAATATTACTTGTTTGAGTTGTTGACTAGTTGGACACTTGTAGCCACTTAAGCATTTGCTTGTGTCCTGAAACAAGGGGCCATGTTATTTGACTGCAAATTCTGAAGATAAAATCAAAAGAAACCAAAGCATGGACTTTGTTTTCAATGAACTGCTGATTTACTTTTGGTGGCATTGAGATTTTTACTATGTTTATTACACAAAAGCTCTGTTATCATAATCTAACGATTTGCGATTCGATTCACGATTCGATTCACATTTTTTGCAAAATTGTACGAATCTATGGATTATTCTATTTTGGAAGCGAATCTATTGTGAATTGCATGATTCTTCACAATCAATTCACAATTTGATTTACTTTTTACAATTCATGCATCTCTTGAAACTATCATTTGATTATTTTTTTCTCCCATTTTTTAGTTAAAATGACTTAATACAACTTCTAATAGTGTTTAGTACGAAAATAACCAATATATATACATGAGTTGTTTTTTTGGCGATCAGGAATTTTTTAATAAGATTTAATCAGATTCAGTCAAACCTAACATGTTTTTAAAGATATTTAAAATTAAAGTAACTTGCAATATGAATTATCTATTTCTATGTTATTGAAATCAATATACTTTAATATTACATGGATGAGGTCAATTAAACCTAATAGTTCTGCAAGTTTCAAGTAATTCTTTATTATTATTGGGTCATTGTTACTTGAAGTATGTATGCTTATGAAATATCATAAACGTTGTTAAGTTATTGTCACTTAAAAGTTAAAAGTTTGTCTTTGTTTACGTTCTTTATTAAGAATGGTTGATAAGCAATATCTAAAAAAGGAAGAAGGTAAGGTGGTGATCTTACATGGGAACCTATGTTAATTTCTTACTCATTAGACCATGTGATCATCATTCAAAACAACATTTCGTTAATTTAAATATTTTATATTTATAAGACATATTTAGCATTTAAGTATGTAGATATATTATTCTAAGTAATTTGGAAAAAGTAACCGAATCTTTACGATTCACGATTCGATTTGCAATTCGGTACAAGGTCATTTCGATTCACGATTTGACAAAAAAGAGACTTTTGTAGTTAAATTTATAATACTTCTTGCTGCAAACTCGTTAAAATACTGGTTATTTAGTTTCATGATGGACCATGGAAATAGTGCTTAAAAATAGAACTTCCTATATGTATAAGCTTTTCCACAAATTTAATGGCTACTAGTGTTTGTTTACTTTTTTGGTTTTCATTTTGATCTCTGTTGCACGTACTTGCCAAAATGCCCCAATGTTTCAGCAAGAGATTAGTGGAGGTGTTCCAGCATCCCTCCTTATCATACTTGGGATTCTTGATTCCTTGCTGCTCTTTTTCGTTTTATTGCTGTTGGTGTTCCCGATGATGGTTGCACTGTTGGCATATTAAATGAAGTTTGATTGTTACTAGTAGTTTAAATTTTCCCTTCCCCCTCCTGTGTCATTAATATCTCAGGTGATAATGGTCCACCCTTTTGTCTGACATTGATTCATGGATCCTGAAGGCAAGAAGTTTGGAAGAGGTAATTTGCCTGACCATATTTGTTAGGCTTTATTTGTGATGTGCATGTATGACATATGTCTTATTGTCTATGTGATATTTTTTTGGACTTTTATGCGTATTTGCTGTTTTTATGTAAGCCTTGCACCTTGTTCACTTCCCCATCTGAGTACTTAGGCTGAACTGTGCATTATGGCTATTGGTCCATGTTTTTAATTGAGTCAGTGTCATTCTAGCTTCATGGCAGTCTTACATTCATCTAGGTGTATGTACATTTGAGTTAACATTTCGATGCAGGAGTCACTTTGCTCGTTTTACCTTATGAGACATGAAAAGGGGGAGGACCACCTTACCTCTTATGGTGGGTTAAACACACACATCAGATCTCTTAATAGCATCATGCTGAGGCGAGCTGGCCATGAACTTTGAACTCTGAGCTTTGAACTTTGAACTTCGATAGTTCTCAAGTCAGTTGGGAGTCTGATGTTTATCTTTTGAGTGTATTCCATTCTTATACTCCAGTTTGGTTAATGTGAGCGAGGCTATCTTTTGAAAGTTATCTTTAGTTTCTACATTGCAATTTGCATTCTAGGTGGTATTCTTAAGGGATCCATTGTGGGATTTGTATATGCATTATTTGCTGTGTAGGTTATCTGGTTTGGTTATGTAGTCTTATCTTGTTTTTTCTCTGCTGGAAGTTAAGATTTTGTAGGAGTTAAGATTTTGTAGGATTAATTATTTACTTTGGTCTGTGAAAAATGGTATTGGAACTATAAACAAACTGGTGGTGTGTGGGTTGTATGAGATTTTCAGGCAGCAAATACTTGCAAGAAAACAAAAAGTTTTTCGGGCAGCAAATCTATACCTTCTGTGAAGCAACTTTCTAGTTTGTAACGTTTATAACCTTTTATTTTCCAATTCATTTATTACTATTACTATTGTTGCAATGGATTCTTTACTTGAAAATACATTCGAATGTGGAATTCCATTTCATGTGCTTTTAGGTATTTGATCAAAAGGTTTTGATATTTGTCTTGCATAAAATAAGGCATGTTACTTTGTCTTGGCATATCATTTTCCTTATTTTTCATTGACATGTATTTGGTTGTAAAAAGTTTGTCACCCAACTGCTTTGTTTTTCTGAGTCAAGATTTATTCTTTCCCCCCCTTCAGTTCGTAACTTTGGTTGACTGTCTTGTTTGAACATTAGGGCCAAGAGAACTTACAGGTGCTGTGGATCTTATAAGTCACTATAAGTTGTTGCCTCACCATGAGTTCTTTTGCAAGAGGTCACTTCCCTTGTCTATTTCAGATACACACTACCTTCACAATGTGGTGGGAGACACTGAAATTAGGAAAGGGGAAGGGATGCAATTGGATCAGCTCATGCAGGATACTTACTCAAGAGAAACAAATGCTCGGATACAGCCTTTTGACCTAGATGTCCTCAGAGAAGCCTTTCAACTAAGGGAAACTGCTCCGATCGATCTGCCTCCCGTAAAATATCTGCATCTCTGAGGCTTTGTTTTGATTTTGTTGTTTCACTTTACTTGCTTATGCTGGATGATGGTCCCTTGTTTTGATCCTTAAAATTCTAAAACTTGATGGGTCCTGCAGGGGGTTTCTTTCACTATTTTTCTGCCTTTTTACTGTACTTCCTGTCAACTTTTTGCAGAAGTATGACCCATTTGTATCTTGCGTTCTATAGGCAGAGAAAGGGATTCCTACCATTGCTGGAAAATCTAAAAGTGAGTCCAAAGATAAGGAGAGGAAGCATAAAAAGAACAAGGACAAAGACCGAGAGAAGGATAAAGAGCATAAGAAGCACAGGCACCGTCACAATCGAAGTAAAGATAAAGACAAGGAGAAAAAGAAAGATAAAAGTGGGCATCATGATTCTGGTGCTGAACACTCGAAGAAACACCATGAGAAGGTTGGGGTCTGAGTTTTCAATGCAGCTGCTTTGTCTTGTATGAATATAGTTTTTAGTGGTATAATATAAGTCCTGTATCGGTGTGTAGCATAACTTCCCTGTTACTAGTGGTTTTAAACTATCCAAGTGTTGAAGTTTTAGTGGTATAATTTAAGTTCTGTATCGGTGTGTAGCACAACTGCCTTGTTACTAAGGGTTTTAAACTATCCAAGAGTTGAAGTTTTAGTTTTTCCTTGTTCCAAAAATAATGTTTTTCCTTCAAGAATTAATCTCTGAAAGAACTATTCTTCATTAAACTGTTGAAATTAGCTGCAAAGATTGAAAAGGAAGAATTAATCTTCAGTTAAAGGGTAGCCTTTGTTTGAAGTTCTTGGTCCAAAGATGGTGTTCCACTTTTTTCTCCGAATTTTGATCTTTCAACAAATCAGATCTGATTTTTTTTTCTTTATATAATTTCAGAAAAGGAAGCATGATGGAGATGAAGATCTCAATGACATTCACAGTCACAAGAAAAGTAAGGTAACATGGGTACAGGGAAATTCCTTCAATTAGTTTTGGTACCATTTGGTGGGACCTTTTTCAAAGTACTGCTAATAAGTAAGAAGTTGCCTTTTAATCCCTTTTGCTTTCTCCTTTTAAAAATGCCAAATTTAAAAATAAAAGTATCTTGAATTTCTATGTTTTGGAAATTATTATTTTTTTTTTGGGGGTTGGCATGGCGATGTTTATTTTATTGTAGGCCTGTAAAAAATTGCTTGAAGATAATAGACATATCTGTGTTGTCTTTGTTATCTTTATCTATTTTTGCATAGGTATGTAAACGTATATATGCTCACATATAGGCATATATGGGAACATTGAGAATTTGTGGGTACATATAAATGTATGCATGTATAGGCAAATGTTTATGTATATAGTAATACAGAAATGTATTGATGTATGTAGGCATATTTAGTTATGTGCATATATTTGTAAATCAATGCCTACGTATATTTGTGCATAAAATAAGTGTATATATTTTTGTATAAACTATTCTTGGATTGCTGGTTTGGATATCTGTTACACGGGTTGGAGCAGGGTTTGTTAAGTGTTTTGGGCATCAGGTGAAAGAATTGGATTACAGGTTAGAGGATCCCATTATCTTTTTCTAGAAATAATGCCCCGTTACACTTTTAAACAGGTCGGGTTTGGTTATTTAGCAATCCAACAGAAAAACAAAATGGAATTGGGTTTTAGGAAGTTTAATTGGGTTGCGAAAGGGAAGTGTTCTGAGGTGGTGAATGAAATGGATTAGACCTAATCATAGCTTTAAAGTTGAAGTGGCCTAGGTCAAGAGGGGAGCCTAGTGGTCCAAATTTTTTGTGAAGCCCAGCTAAAACCAAGCCCAAAACAACAATGGGCTAGGGGTGGTGAATACGTTGTAGGGTATGAGTTTGGCAGGGCCAGTCAAAGAGGTTCTACCCCCTTAGGTGAGTCTTGTACTGTTCCTTTTGATGATCATTATTTTTTCTTAAATTCAGAAGCAGAGGGTAGGGATGGTGGGAGTTTTGTTGGATGAAATGGTTTAGAAGAGTACTAGTAGTAGGGGAGTTCGGGAGGTAGAAATAGGAGAAGGGACTTCGAGGTAGGCCACATAGTTGGAGCCAAGGGTGGTGGAGTATGGGGGTTTGTAGGAGTCAAGTGTTGATGATGGGGTATCAGTTGTAGGGGTAGGCATTGATGCTAGGTGTTCGAAGGCAGAGTAAAGGGAGGTGGGGATTGCTAGGAGTGATGGTGGTTATTGGTCAGACTTTCTTGGTGTTGGTATTAGTGATGGAGTGGTTTCTGTTTGCTGCTGGGGCACAGGGTAGCGGATAATAGTGTTTGACAGGGAAGTGGGGTGTAGGACCGTTGGTGGCTAAGGCCAAAGTGGTGGTTAAGCGAGATTCTAGTAGTGGTAATGGAAGGTAGCTCTGGGGTATGCTGTGAAGATAACATGGCAGATTTGTGAGGAAAGGGTCTCTGGGTTCAGCAAGTTCCTTGTGAGAAAGAAGGTAATTGCAGAGAGTTCCTTTTTGCAGGAGGTGGAGGGGAATATGGAGTTTAGAACGGGGCCAAGCATGGGATGGGATAGGGGGGAGGGTTGAGCTTCAAGGGGAGTTTGGGGTTCAGCAAGTTCCTCGTGAGGAATAAGGTGATTGCACAGAGTTCCTTTTTGCAGGGGGTGGAGGGGAATATGGAGTTAAGAACAGGGCCAAGCACAGGGGAGGGGATAGGGGGGAGGGTTGATCTTCAAGGAATTCATTTTAATTTGAAATTTCATTGGAAATTAATGGCAACACCTTTTCATTCTTTGAAGGTTGATAAGAACACTGGTAAGTTAAAGTTGTTTAACCTCACTAATGATAATGATGGATACTTGAGTCAAGATCATGCTGAACAAGTGATTAGGAAGGTAATCTGGTTCGGATGGTTTTTCCATGGTATTTTCAGATTGTTGGGAGGTAGTGAAAGGGGATTTGTTGAGAGTGTTTTTGGAATTTTATGAGTCGGGCGTTGTTTTGAGCTCAAATGCCACATTCATCTGTTTAATTCCTAAGAAAGTGAATGTTATAAGAATTGGAGATCTTAGGCCTATCAGTTTGGTAACATCACTCTATAAGATTTTGGGAAATGTTTTATTGAAACGACTAAGAATGTCTTTGGGGGATACTGTGTCTAGGGCGTAAGGGGCTTTTGTGAATAGAAGACAATTCTTAGATGTCGCCTCAGTGGCAAATGTAGTAATGGAGGAATATAGAAGTTCAGAGAGGAAGGGACTTGTTTTTAAGGTAGATTTTGAGAAGGCATTTTGAGAAGGCATATGACCGTGTGGATTGGCAATTTTTGGATTTTGTAATGGATAAGAAGGGATATGGTGGGTAGTGGAGATCTTGGATTAGGGGATATGTCGACTTGCAATATGTCAGTCATAGTTAATGGTAAGCCAGGGGATTGCTTTAGGGCTTCGCGGGTGCTACGGCAAGGGGACCCACTATCTCATTTATTTATTTATTTTGGTGGCTGATGTACTATGATGGATGGTCGATAAAGCTAAAGAAGTAGGTCTTTTTGCGGGGTTGGAGGTAGGGAGGGATTATGGATAGAGTTAGTGTGACACATTTACAATATGCGGATGATACAATATTTTTCTCTTCAGGGGATGAAAGTCAGATAGTTAATATTTATTCGATTTTGAGACTTTTTGGGGTTATCTTAGGGCTTAAGGTTAATTTAGGGAAAAGTAGTGTGGTGGGAATTAATATGCAACAAGATCAGCTTCAAAATAGGGCGACACTTTTAGGATGTGGTATAGAGTCACTTCCATTTAAGTATTTGGGTCTTCCATTGGGGGGTAATCCTAAGAGTGGAGCTTTTTGGAATCCAGTTATGGAAAAGATTGGCAAGAGATTGGAAGGGTGAAGTAAGGCTTTATTATCACGTGGGGATAGATACACTTTGGTTAAGACTGTTTTGAGTGGTATTCCTATTTATTAGGGGTGTTTGGCAAAGGCTATTTTTTGGTTTTTTGGGCTAAAATTTACAAAAAGATAAAATATGCCAAAATAGCCAATAAGACAAAATATTACATTAAATCTATAATTTTTTCACTTTTTCTGTCACAAACATCACATTTAATTACAAAAAAATCTATCTGTCTTCGCAAATACAAAAAGTTTAACCTACTAAAATAGTCAAAAATTAAAATAGTCTACTAAAATAGCAACTTCCCAAACACCTACATTATTGATCTTTATTCAAGGTTCCGGTTAAGATGGCAAGGATGAGAGATTTTCTTTGGGAAAGCAAGGATGAGGGGAAAAAGGATCACTAGGTGAATTGAGAGTTAGTGTCGCTATCTAAGGAGAAGGGGGGTTTGGCTATCGGTAATATTTTGGCTAGGAACATGGCCTTTTTTGGCAAGTGGTTATGGAGATTTCCATTTGAGACTGATTTACTGTGGCATTCTGTTATAAGAAGCAAATATGGGACTCATGAACAATGGTAGGGATTCACGGGTGGTTTTGAGGGGTAACTGTCATGCTCCTTGGAAGTCAATTTCTCAAATTTTCACATGTTGGTCTCGTCATCTTTCTGTAAAGGTGGGCAATGGGGAACTTGTTCGATTTTGGGAGGATGTTTGGATGGGTCAATCTTCTTTTGTTGTTGATTTCCCACATCTATATAGAGTGGCTTGATCTCATAATTCTTCAATTGCTTCCATGACTTGTTTACTTTTGGCTCCAATTTCTTGGAATTTTGATTTTTCTGAAAATCTTAATGATAGAGAGGCTTCACAGTTGACTTTTTTATTGTCTAAAATTCATCATTTTTCTTTATCTCCTTTTTTGGAGGACAAGAGGGTTTGGGCTCTTCATTCGTCGGGATATTTTCTTGTAAGACTTTTTTTGATTACATCATCGATAATCATCATGTTCCTCAGTTCTTTTTTGCAAAAAAAGTTTGGAAGGCTTGTGCTCCTCTAAAGGTAAAGGTGTTCATGTGAGCTTTGGTTCATGGAGGCATTTTGACAAATGATGCATTGCAGAAATGGAGACGCGTGTTTGGTTTCAGTTTTTTGAATTCAGTTTTTTGAAAATTGATTTTTTTGTTTTTCGTGTTTGTATTTTTATTTTTAGTGAATATTTTTTAAATTTTAAGTAATTTTTTTACTTTTTTAGATGCACCTTACTTAAATATATCTAAATAGTAAACTATTTGTGAAAAATATTTTTAAAAATTAATAAATACACAAAAATATGAAAAATGTATTGAATTTTTGTATTTTTTTTGGTATTTTTTGCTATTTAGTGTATTTTTTAAAGATTTTTTCACGAATATTATACTTTTTAAGTGTATTTATGTTAGGTGTGTCTAAAAATTAAAAAAATTTACTTAAAATATTAAAATAATTCATTGAAAACATTAAAATACGAAAAATAAAAAAGTAGAATTTTTTGAAAACTGTTTTCTAAAAACCAGAACCAAACAAGCTAACGTTTTCTAAATCCTCAGTGGTGCATTTTGTGTTGTAAGAATGGGGAATCCATGGATCATTTATTGTTGCATTGTCCAATCACTTTGAATTTATGGCATAGATTGTTTTTTTTGGGGAATGTTATGTGGGTAGCCCCAAAAGGGAGTGCGCATATGCTCCTAGTTGATTTTTGCACATTCGGAGGATCGAAGAGAGTTCAAATGCTATAGTCTTGTGCCGTCTTCGCAACTTTTTGGATTCTATGGATGGAGACAAATGCAAGGTTGTTTGAAGATAAGTTCCGGGAGGTGGACTGTTTGTAGGATAATGTTTGTCACTTAACTTCTTTTTCGGTGTCGGGGAGCTCTTTATTTGAGGGAGTCCCACTTTTTTTTGTTAGCTAGAGATTGGTTGGTAATGTGTGATATGTAAGGTTTTGCTCATGATTAGCTTGTTAGGGGTTTCATTTTTTGTATTCTTATTGTTTTTTTGTAAGAGGATGCCTCATCCTCGCTTCCTTTTTTTGATTTATCAATATAGTTTTTTGTTGTTGATCAAAAAAAAAAAAAGGTAAACTGGTTGGTTTTTAATGGCAAAGGAAAAGAGAGATGATTGTGCTAGCTAAGAAGTAAAAGGGAGGAGGAAAAAATCTACCAGGAAGGATTGAGAACTTAAAAGGCTTCATTGTATGATTAACTGTGATGGACAAGGAAAGTGAGCCAAAAGTAGAGCTGTGCATTGAGGATGATGGACAAGGAGTGAGCCTAAAGTGGAGCTGTGCATTGAGGATGATAGGGTTGGACAAGGAGTGAGCCTAAAGTGGAGCTGTGCATTGAGGATGATAGGGTTGGGTTGTTTAATCGGGGATAGTAGTGGGGTGTTGTCTTCTAAAGGGATCAAACATACCCATTCTGGAGGAAGGATATTACGTAAGAAGCTTGTTAATGTTTTTATTTTTTTATAAATTTTTCATGGAAGAATTTAGGCGGCAGTTTAAGGGGAATAATCTGGATGTTAAGCATGCTGCTATTATTGGTAAAGCTGGAGAAGAAAAGTGGAGGTCAATGTTCGATGACGAGAAAACAGCTTCTGTCAAAAAGGCGCAATATTAAAGTTATCAGTATAATTGGTCCATCTTTTGCACTTCTCATCTTTCTAGTTTTCTTTTTTCTTTTTATTTTTATTTGATTGCATAAAGGTTGCGCCCTCTCAGCATGTTCTCTAATTAAAATTTATTTGTTGGTTATAAAAAAAAATTGATTGCAATAGTGCGGGATGGGGGTGGTCAAGTTTTTATTTATGAAATAGCCAATCTTGTCAATTTAAAGATAATGTTTTCTTTTCTTTTCTAAAGTGCTGTTTAGGTATAAACCAAACACTACTATTTACTTTTTTTTTGCCGTGTTATCCAGTATGTTTATTTGTCGCTCTTTCTTCCTTTTGATTGCATCTTCTGTTTATCTGCTAATTATGCAGCATAAGAGCTCAAAGATTGATGACATGGGTGCCATAAAAGTAGCCGGCTGAAAGATGGCATGTAGACTATTTTGTTTGTTATCCTCAGATGTTTGTTGATAATTTGGAGGGTCCGTGCTTTTTATTGTCAAATTTCTTGAGGTAAAGCTTTCTGTCTTCACATTTTATTTTCATCGTACGCTGCTTTCTACTTAGCTTTTTTTCTAGTTCAGTTGGCCGTGGGTCCCAGGAGAGGATTGTTATATACTTATATATACATGTATATATAATTTGTAACCCCTTCTTCAGCTGGAAGATGCACCATGAACACAACCTTGTTTTGCTATGCTGTGTGTGTGTAGATGTATGCTCTTTGTGTTTGTGGATGTGACATTGACATTAAAATTTATAGAGTTCTTAAGCGGTAGGAAAGATATTGTGCTCTTGTAAATTTTACTCTCGGTAAAGACAGGAAAAGGAGTGAGAAGGAAGTTGTTGAGGAGTGGGAGAATCCTTAATGGACAAGGACTAGAAAAACATCCTATTAATGAACGGATTTACTATCACCCTTATAGTAGATCAATGATGTGTTTGAAATTTGGATTTGTTAAAGGAAAAGAAAGGGAAAAGAAAAGAACATAAAGTGAGACTAGTTTCTTTATTTTGTTTTGTTGGGATTGGGATGGAACATAAGAAGAAAATGATTAGGAATTTATAATATTTTTTTATTTGATTATCTATAGAAAAATGAGTACATGCAATTTCATTTCCTTTTCCTCATCCTCATCAAATCCTGGGTCCAAATTTAGCATGAATGCTATCAAATCAAATATAAAAATGTTCTTCTCTAGCACCATACCATACTGTAATCATGAATGGATCTAGTATTCTTCTTTTAGTAGATTGAATGCCATAAATATGAAAATGTTCTTCTCTAGCACTGTGATGTAACCAATAAAGGACTACTTTTTTATAATAAATGCACGCCACCGTCTTTCCCAGCCTTGCCAGTGTCTCAAGTATTTGTTAGCAGGTCTCACACTTGAAGATATATATATGTCAAGCGATCTGCTGTTATAAGGTATCTAATATAATGATGTTACAGTTTGACGCTACCTTTTTAGTATTTATTAGGCTGAGGAACAATAATATGTCCAAGAAGTAGCCTGAGGCTATCATACAAGTATCAGACCCTAACCGCACACCTTTAGATAAGTTGAGCTCTTTAGACCTGTTTGGTGCAGTTTTTTGCAAGCTAAAAGTTGATAATCAGAAGCAGAAGCTAAAACCTCCTCTCTGCTTGCTTCTCAATAAGCTGCAAGTAGAAACTGAACCAAACACTTTGGCGTAGTTTTCCAAAATAAAAAAGGCTATGAGCAGCTTCATAAGGTGCACCAAACAGCCCCCTTTTCTGTACTTGGTGTGATTGTTTCTATAATTTGATTGTAGAAGAGAAAAGAAAACAAAGAACAGAGAAACCGATATTCAAGTATGGAGGATTGGTATTCTCAGTCTCTTTTAACTGCTATACCTGCCCATTCCCAGTCATTCTTTTGTTGCTGTGACAATTTAAACAACATGATGGGATGAATCACCATTGATTGTAACAGTAATTTGCTATTAATATGTTGATTTAGGGGTCCCCAGTGGATTTATTATGTTAGACTAAGCTGAAAAGTTATATCATCTTTTATTATTTGTTGGCTTAACATAGTGGTGCTTTTCTTGCTTGCAGGACTCTGGACTAACTGAAAGATGGTCAAGAAGGTGAATTCACCTGTTAAGGATATATATTGAACCAAAGGTTTGAATAGCTGAAAATGAACTTCTTTGTATCATAACTGGGACTCTGACATAATTGGCAGTAACATTTACAAAACTTTGATCCTTTCTTTCAGTTTTAGTGGCGCTTTGGTATCTCAATCTCAGCACTTGCTCATTGCCATTATTTTGACCTACTTTAGAATTCTAAGGTTTCATAATCAGTCGGAATCTGCTTGCAGCTTAGGATAAATGGAAGGAATAGTAGGTTAACGGTGCTAGTGTATTTTATTTATTTGCCCCTTTTGCCTCTGGAGATAACACTAACATGTCTCAATTATACAAAAAAAGGGTAGACTCTTGTAACGGTATGTGTTAGTGTGTATTGTTAGATGAGTAACGTGGCATTGAAAGCGAGTGAGACTTTGTAAATACCCAAAAAGAAGTGAAAATCTGGTAGTAGGGGACTGGTTTGGTGAAGAACGATATCTCTTTGCCATTGTAAATAAAATGGGGTCAAATTTAACTTTTCCTTTCAATGTCTATATTTGTGAATGCTATTCGACAGCCTTAGCTATATCTGGGATTGCAGTCATAATGGGGAAGCTAATATTTGTACTGAATCTCAGTTCCTGATGGTGTGTAACTTGATGGACCAGTCTGTGTTTTGTTCCTGCATTGGTTTTATGTTCACTTGGGGAAGTGAGCTTTCCAACCATTTTGGAAGTGTAACTACAAGTTATGAAAACCAAGGACCTGTTACCATTAAGCTCTAATGTATATGATGGGGATCAAAATAGTAGAAGAAAGGTTGCTTGCATATAACCTCGGAGCCTTGTGCACTCGATACGACTTTCTTCATGTTTGTTTTTGAGAAATGATAAGACCTTTGTATGTTGAGAATCAAAACAGTAAATAAGGTCGAACATAAAATTTATAACAAGCCAATCTTGCTGGTCTGCTTGAGAGGCACAGCCACTGTTTTCAAAATATTATTATGTGTTGGTGTCTTAGCATAGAGATATATACTAGTGATTTTGTGGGGGGTTTTATCTTTATTTTTTTATATTATATATTTTATTGTTTGGTATGTGTCCAGATTTTGGGGGAACACAAACCATTTGATAATAGTCCAAATGAAGCATATGTTGGGACAAAGGAGATGATGAATAAAAAAACATTTTTAGGCCGTTATATATGTTGGAGTCTAGTCCTTCCCCATGTGGAAGTAGGTTGGGTTATATTGTTTGTTTCTACATCACACAAAACTTAAAAAGGTTAGAAGTGTGTAGTAGCGGCCTACCTAAAATCTCACATTGTATAATGGATGATTTCTCCTCTGTAACCATTATGTTAAGTGGGTATTATTATGATAAAAAAGAAAGAAATAAATAATTAGAGGTTCTGTTTGATTGGTATGATTAATAGTAAGAGATTAATAATTCATATGTTTAGTGTAGAATTAGTTATTTAGTTGAGTGAGATTAATAATTTTTGCTTGTCTATATTTGATTTACAATAGATATGGTAATATATAATTTCAATTATATGTTTTTTTGTATTATTATTTTGTAGGATTAAAAATTTGTAAAATATTTGTTGGATAAAAAATTTGTCAAAATCCGATCTATATTGTGAGTCTTACAAATTAATAATTTAAATATTATATTATAGGAAAATGTCTTGTAGCTCAAATTTTGTGGCTTAAAAGTGGCTCAAATAGTCAAAACGACGTCGTTTTGGCCATTTCTATGTTGTTCTGTACTCAAAACGACGTTGTTTTGGCCATTTGAGCCACTTTTGAGCCACAAAATTTGAGCTACGTAGCATTGTCGTATATTATAATTTGTCCAATTAAATAGTGTCAGAATGTCTAATTATAAGCAAAGCTGTATTAGTTGAAAAAAAAAAAAAAAGAAAAAAAAAAAAGGCAAAGTTGTATGGCAAACACTACTTTGACAACTTGCTTCATAGCTTCTCTCTAAGGACGCTGGAGAGATGAATTTTTCTTTCCCTTTTTTTCTTTTTTCTTTTTTTTTTTTTTTTTTTTGGGTGAGAAAGACACTGAGGAGATGATGTGCTCTCTAAAATTCTTGTCACTTGTGAGTGAGAAAAAACAAAAATGTTAGAAATTTTAAAAATTTTATCAAAAGTTTTATCAAATATTTTATATGGGTGTGAGATCCATATGAGACTCACATTGTGTAGATCTCACACTTATGTAAGATATTTGGTAGAACTTTTGATAAAATTTTTATAATTTTTAGGATTACTTGAATTTTTTTTTTTTTTTAATATATGATTGATTGAAGTAGGACATTTATGCATTGTGATTAGTAAATGGTGTAAAATTTATGATTTTATATTAAGTGATTAAAGAACATAAAGGGGTGTGAGAGTTTGTGATTGACTTGAGGCATGATCATGTGACGCCTCAGGATCAATCAATAATTTTTCGTTTTGCAGGGAGATTTAAGGAAGAATTTAGAAATGGAAAGGAAAAAAATAGATAAAATGTAAATAAAATACATACTTATATTTTACTTAATTTTATATATTTTCTTTTTCTTTTTTAAATTTCATTCCAAATCTCTTAACCAAACATAACATTAGAAGAGTAATGTTATAAATAAACAATTTTCATATATATATATATATTTAAATAATCATTAGATTTAAAGAAGTGAGTTTATATTAATAAATATATATCGGACTTGGGACGGATTAAAGTGATAAGAAAATCAGATAAAAATTTGTTTATTATATTCTAATTGCATATAATTTTTTTATTTTTTATTTTTTTTTTAGAGAACTTACAAAAAAATCTCTTAAGATTTGAGTCTTATAACAAAATAAACCTTGAATTTTTAATTTTTTCATTTTAAAATCTTAATTTTCTGATTTGTTTTCAATCAAAATCATAACCCTATTTTTGTTAAATAAAATTGTCTGAAAATTGATAATTTAGTCATTACACTCTATGTAGGTATACGGAATATGTCTAAAATACCATTTTTCATTAATTTAGGTCTCTTTTGGCAATTACATGTTTTAGTCAAAAAGTTACTATAAGTTGTTATATCACTCTCTCTACTTTTTTATACATCTTTTTATAAAAAGTCAAAAAGTTACTAAAATAGCGTATTTCCAAACAGGGCCTTAATGATTAAAATACTATTTTTTCGATAGGTTTACTTAACAAAAATAGACAAATAATTTAGATTGAAAATAAATAAAAAGATTAGGATTTAAATTGATAAAATTAAAAATTCATGATTTATATTGTTAGCCGGCTTAAACCTCAGTTTTTTTATTTATTATTATTTTTAATGAATATCTTACTTTGGACGCACGTTTATTCTATTGTTTTAGGTGATATTTGATAATCTAATTCAACATTTAAAATTGAATATATTAAGTGAAAATCAATTAAGACCTCGTTTGGGAACAGACTATTTTAGTAATTTTTTAAATTTTTTGCTAAAATATGAGATAAAAAAACTAGTATATTTAGAATGGCTTTTTGATTTGAGCAATGATTCATCCCCCCTTTTCCCTCCACCTCCTTTGACCCCCTCTCTCTCTCATTGGTTACCTTTTCTTTTTCTTTTTCTTTTTTTTCTTGCTCCTCCAATCACCACCCGCCACGTGGCAAAGGGGGGGTGAGGGGGTGACCCCCAAAAGGGGGTCTCAAGCATTATTCTTTTGATTTTTACAAAAAGATGTGTAAAAAGTAGAGAGAAAAGGAAATCTTTAGACTTTTTGATATAAATTATAGACTTTTTGATTTTTTTTAATAGTTTTTTGACTTTTAGACTAAAACAGGCTATTTCTAAACGAAGTCTAAGTATGTGATAACTATAATTTGTATCACTTGAAAATTCAAGTAACTCTTAAAATTTAGTGATAATTGAATTTATGACTATTTATGCATAAATATTGACATGCACTCTTATGACCTTACCATCGTTGTCGCCAACCACCACCACTACAACAGCTCTATCCAACTACTGCCACCACTACTACCATCAAACCACCACTCTACCACCATTATCACTATCATCTTTGCCACTACCATTGTCATCGATGTCACAAACACTATGATTATTTCACTCCACCACTACACTACCACTTTGATTGTCGCTATCACTACTATCACTTTTCCATCGCTACAACGACCACAATCCTCCCCCCTGAACCATCATTACCATAATTGCCAGCGTCGCTACATTACCTTCATTGCCACCACCACTCCTATACATTCACCATCACAACCATTATCCTTCCACCTCCACCATTACCACCACCAACAATATAAAAATTAAAAGAAAATTTTAAAAATAATAAATTTCAAGTTTACATATTGAACAATTTATTTTAGTTTAATACTAAAACTTTTATTGAATGATTTTTAACTTGAAAATTTTAACATTTAGTTTTCAATTTTAAATTTTAAAATTTATGAAGCACTATTTTAGATACGAAAATAATTTGTCCCCTACTTCAAAGAGAACACGATCCATAAAATTTTGATTATTGCAACTTTGTTTCAAGAGAACATCATCCATAGAATTTTAATTATTGTAATTTTGTTACATTGAGAGAATGAGAGACAAATACAACTCTTTGAGTTGCTTTTTAGATTATGAATTTGGGTAAAAATTTAAAAAGAAAAAGGAAGAGAAATGAAAAGATTGGTGAAATGTAAATAAAATATAATTATATTTTATCTACAATTGATGGGAATGAGGTTGGTGATGTGCCTTATTGGCATAACACCGTGTTGTGAGCCTGTGAAGGCATGTCCTGAATTTATTTTAATGATCTGAAATGTTCATAGTGTAGGGTTCGTTGAGTAAATTATCCATAAAAAAATTCAAGTTAATTAGACATCTGTAACTTACAACAAAACTACATTTATGTTTAAAAAAATAAACAGTTAGTATGATTTTAATAATTATTAGGGTTATTATTCGTCTTGATCATGTGATTATATTTGTTCGATTAATTTCATTTTTTATAAGGATAATATACTTAACAAATCTTATAATATGAACAGTTCGAATTATTAAAATATGATCGAAATAAATTATATGGGGGTGTGACAGCATGGGTGCTGTCACAGCACCCACTCTCAATCCATACTTCACTCACTTTTTATCTTTCTCTTCTCAAATCTCCGTCTAAATTCATAATCCAAATACAATCTAAAGATGCGAGAGAAAACTCACATACAAGTGGTGTAAAATGTTTGATAAAATTAAAAATTAATTATTGATAATTTCATGCTGAACATTTAACTAAAAAAAGTTTTTGATTGTGATCAGATAAACTGGAATTTCTTAGATATTCTAATTGATTGGCATATCATTAAACTTAAAAAATAAGTCTAATTT